>JAVLUX010000228.1:512500-1112500 GCA_032164185.1 Moxostoma hubbsi
AATATAATTGGATTATGATTTTTATTTAACAGTTCATGTCTCAAAGGCAGCACTCCACATTGAGCAAAAGTTTCTTCTGTATTTGGCAGGAATTTCTAGCAGTCTATGTAGTGACTACCGCTCTTACAGTATATGAGTAATAAACAATGTGTTCACTACACATCTTTACACATTTTTCACATTTACAAACAGAATTCCTTTAATGTGGTCTCTGTACGATGGAGAGAATCACATTAACTTTGTTAGCACAGCTCATAACACAAATTAGCAGCCTCTTGCTCATTTCATAACATCTCTCTTTGGCATTTTATCATCCTTGTAAAGAAAAAAAATCAATAAGCATAACAGCACTGCCTCCCGCTACAGTTAATTACTGCACTGGGCTTGGCATGGAAAATACGCCAATGCCATCATTCTCAGTCCACACCACTCTGAAGCTAAAGCTAAGTCTAAGGTCAGTTAAGAGTAAAAACGCACCAATTTCACAATGGATGAGATCCATCAAAAACCACAAGTGCCATATACTCTATATTTAACAAGTTGGCAAAAATAAGACGAATGGGAGCCATAAACACAAAAACTTTGGCCTGGTCTCACTATAGTAGGTGGAAACCTGATTTCATATAGTTCACACCTGCAGATCTGAAATGCTCGCTGCTATGAAAGATCAGGGCAACTGAATCATTCTGGGTCCCACCCTCTCCGTTTAATCCTCTTTGCCGAGCTCACACTTGTTTCGCAGACTTGTGCTCCATCACTTTCTAATCTCTCTCCCGTTCATTTTGACTTTACTCTTCCTTCCCCATGTTGACTCCGCACCATCTTTTCATAGCTGTGAGTAGGCCAACGTCTGGCTGCTCTGTAAAAGATAAGCAGCTCATCTTCTTTGCAGAGACTATAAATAATTTGATCTTTATGGCTTTTGCGGGAAGGGAGGTAGAGTTCAGATGGGCAAATTTAGAAATTGCCATCTGAATCCTAACACAGAGCACCTGATTCAAGCCTCCCTGAAAGAGCATTTGGTTCAAGCAGCCCACCGCAATGCAGGGTGCATCAGTGTACAAAGATAATTTGTATTCAAATCCACTCATATGCAGGAGATATGACTGAGCTCTGTATAATCCAGAGATCAAACCAAAAACAGGAGGAACACTGATGTAATCCCTCCTCTGAACAAGTGGCACAGCGGATTTAAAGGAAGAATACACTATGTCCTAGAGAGCATCATACAATTTTAGATTTAAGAAACTGGCTTTTCGTAGAGTGGGCTTAGGGATGGTCGGGGATGAATACGTTTTTACAACACACCATCCCCATAGCTAAAGCGGTGGCAAATCTGTGAGAGCTGCTCCTTTGAGGAAAGATGTGTTGAGCTTATTTTTTTTATTTTTATAAATGCAGTGCTCTTAAAAACTGAATTTAAAAATAAGCCCATCCAACTCAGCAGAGCAGTCCTATCAGTATGCACTTAGCACCATCTAAGTTGTCAAGCTGAACTGTCGCTGGCCACGCCCTCTCTGCATCCTCCTCATCATGTTGATTCATGAGCTAACCTTTCATCTAATGCAGCCCACAATCGATTTCCCACACCCAGTCATTTCCTGCTACCTGGGCTCAGGACCGACACCCACAGGAGTACAAGCTGCCCTGCTCCACCTAACACAGCTGCACTAGGGGTGGGTGGTATGACCAAAATTGTACAGTCAAGTGTTGTGTTATCCAAAATATTTTTGTCTAATATAGATCATTTAAAACAATGGTGGTCAATTTAAAATGCCATCCATCATTTTGACAGATAAAAAAAAAAGAAAACCATTTAAAATAGCACATATTTTAAGATAGATTTATGCAGTAATTTATCATATATTCAGTGTCATGTAAATAATTTATTATGAGTTACATTTATAATTTGTAAATTACTGTTGTAACTGCTGTAATTTACTGCCATATACACTATGGTCCTAATAAAGTGTCTGACGTGGTCTTCTGCTTTTAAGCATTCTGAGATACTATTCTGCTCACTACAGTGGTTATCTATAACTTTGTCAAGTCAAGCTTTATTTATAGAGCACATTTAAAAACAACAGAAGTTGACACAAAGTGCTTTACAGATAAAAAAAATAAAAAAAACAGACTTTAGACTTAATCTAAAACATAATAAAAAAAAAAATTAATAAAAAAATAGAAACATTTAAATACAACATCATATATTTATCCACTTCAACTTATTCAATTATCTATTCAAAGATACGGTCACAGTCACCCTTAGATTTATAATGGCAACGAGGAACCTTCAATAGACGTTGATCAGGAAGACGTTGATCAGCTCGAACCAGTCTGGCCATTCTCCGCTGACCTCTCTCATCAACAAGGTGCTTCCTTCAGCAGAACTGCCCATCACTGGATTTTTGTTTTGTTTTTGGCACCATTCTGAATAAACTATAGAGACTCTTGTGTGTAAAAATCCCAGGAGATCAGCAATTACAGAAATACTCGAACCAGCCCGTCTGGCACAAACAATCATGCCATGGTCGAAATCACTGTGATCAAATTTTTTTGCCCATTCTGATGTTTGATGTGAACGTTAACTGAAGCTCCTGACCTGTATCTGAATAAATTTATGCATTGCACTGCTGCCACATGATTAGCTGATTAGATAAATCACATGAATAAGTAGGTGTAAAGGTCTTCCTAATAAAGTGTTCTGTGAGTGTAGATTACGAATTCATATTTTGGTTTGGATGCATATTAAATGTTGCACTGATGCATAATTTGCTGAAGGCACCACGTTTTGTTTTATTGCTCTGAAGTGTGTAAAAAATGTGTAGGAAAATGTAAAACTCAGTCTCTATATGGTATATCACGATATACAATTTTTTTTCTGGAAATTCTATGAAAAATGTGCTTATACAAATCATGTGGTAACAACTATTTTTGGATGATTCCTTGAATGAAATACTATTAGTATAAATACTATTTTTTCGTTTGATTATTTTTTTCTTTTTATGTGGAACTTCATAGGCAAAAACCAAAAGAGAAGATTATTGTGTCAGTGCATGTAAAAGATTATTGCCAATACATGCAAATCATTTGAATTCTATATTAATGTGGCAAGTTGTTGCTCGGCAACCGTAAACAACTAAAGTCTGCTTTGTGTTGTAACCCTCTTAATGACAAGTTTTTTATCATTTTAAGTATTTTGGGGTAAGTCCCACATCTGTTAGTTCACATTACTCTGTGTTTCTTCATCACTCTCATATGTAAACAAGGTAAAGCAATCCTGCCCATTGATAGCAACACAAATATATCTACCATGATATAAACAGTATAGCAGAAACTATACCAGTTGACACATTTCTACAATCGCATTGTACCGTCATACCGCCCAGCCCCAGGCTATGGTCCTCTGCTGGCACCATGGGCTCTGGGAACAGTGGGAGGCATTGTTGACACATTAAAGGCTGTCAGTAAAGGGGGGAGAGGGCTGACACAGAAGAGCTGGGTAAAATGAATACCAAGGTTTCAGCTCATTTGTCACCACAGCCCACACAGACCTGCTCCCGGGACTGCACGCCTGTCCTCCCTACTCAGGCCTGCCACAGGCCCTTCATACAACACCAGACAATGCTGAGAGGAGCTGGAGCCCCACTGATGAATGCAAGCTCGTGAATGTGTTTTTTTTTTTTCATTTTGTTTATAATGTGCAAGTCATGGTTCTGCTAATGAGAATGAAAGCTTTAAATATTGGCTTTGGATTTTAGAAAATCTTAGAACTTCAAACAAACTGACAAATATAACCACAGGGAATTTTCTAATGTGCATGCTTAATCCACTATGAAACTTTTGTCAAATCTACACAGTTTGGTGATAAGCAACAGCAAGGGAATGAGAGGCCTATTTAAAGATAAGTTAATAAGGGCTGAATGGCATCTGTATTGTGAAATACCAAATTGGAATAAGATTTCCAGCACACCACATATTAATACTTGCGTTGCCTTGTAAATCTTAAGCCAAACACGGTCTACACTATATTTTCCTCTAAAATAAAGGCAAAAATGGATATTATATGGTCTATCCTATTAATGTTCAATTCCACCCCATAAGCAGAGGCTTGGATATATCAGCAAAATTTTTTATTTCAAAAGTAAATCAATTAATGCTATTGATGAAAATGTATAACATCAGATCAACAGCATCTACCGAAACAGAGACTTGATTAAGAATATAGTCGCAGAATTTGTTTATCCAACAGTGTTGGGTTTGAGTCCACCTTAGTAGAGTCTGAGTCAAGTCGAGTCTTTAAACAATCGAGTCCGAGTTGAGTCCAAGTCCAAAAAGGGCCGAGTCGCACTTAAGACCAAGACCGAGTCCATAACAGGTTGAGTCCGTGTCGAATATGAATGAATTGGTTCATGAATTTGAATTAAAATTGTAACCGTAAACTCAATATCAACATTTTAAGCTAATTTTAAACTTCACAACTAAGAAAAACAGTTTGTCAATATAAATGTAACAAAAACACCACTGTTGCCTTTAAAATATATATATATTAGGGTTAGGGTTAGGTATATAATGCTTAGTATCCTGTTGAACAAATTTCAAAGTGGATTCAGAATGAAAGCATGTGCTTTAGGTGTATGAAGACAAAACTGTCCTTCAACACACTTCTTATTGCATTCTGTTGTCATTTCAATTAGTTGATTTTTACCCTCCACCTCAGACATAGACTAAAAGAAAGTGAAAGCTGTGTTAGTCATTACAACCAGAGTTATTACTATTACTATTTTACTTAAATTATCCATATCTAAAAAATATTAGTCTATACTGATATTTCTTTCTGAATCTTTTTTCTCTATCTGCCAGCTGATTTGGGAAAATATATACTGTAAATGAGTCAACACAGTAGTAATTAGCACTCGCTGAGAGGTTATGTCTCATGATTTGACTGCAACTGCTACATCCAAAAAAAGCTGGAAAAGCCCACTGATTATATTAAGGTCATTTCATCATGATTTTCTAGTTAATACATGGGAAACCACAAAATGCAGGAAAGCTATGCATGCTGCTCGTGTACCTAAATCCCTGGTGCGTCTGTGTGCGTCTCGCAGCAGCTGCTGCAGAAGTTAAAAATAAAACTAAAAATTTATATTTGCTTGAGTGGCAGCCACATTGTTCTGCAATCAGTCTGAAATCTTTAAATACCAACAACCACAAAACATTTAATGGAGTCCTTCTTTAAGTGCAAAAACATGGAGAATAATAATTTTAAATAATATATTTGTGATGCAATGAAAAAATTGGTTCACTAATGAGTGTGCCTGTGCACGTGCGTATGTGTGTGAGCATGTGTTTGCTCAAACACAGTGAAACAACTCTACGTCTACAACTTCATTATGCTAATACAGCTCCATGCAGACAGATATGTGGTCATCAATTTCTGTTATTACTTATTTATTTTTTCATTTCATCACAAATGTCATGGACTTGGCTGGACCCCCGAGTCCCACTGGCTCGAGTCCGAGTCAAGTCTGAGCAAAAATGCATCTGAGTGTGTGACAAGTACAAGTCCATTCAAATTGAAGTCCAAACTCGAGTACCCAAACTCTAGTATCCAACGCAAAACAGAACTTCAGGAAAAAAAAAATTGCGGTCACAGAACAATTCATTGTTCATTTTGTGGGCTGCTAGTCTCCAGAGTCTGATACCTCAGCTTGAGTTTCCCTTTTGCTTGTGAAATGGGCAGGGTGTGTGATGTTGGCACCAGGGAGGCATCTTAAAGACAACGCTGTGGGCTATTTGCCCAATGGTGAGAATGCAAATTGATTTTGGTCTCGCGGCTCGAGGTCCAAGGCTTTTGGCCCAGGCTGATCAGTTTATAGCAGTGGCTCACACTGGCCCAATAGTGGAAAAGCAGCTAATGATAAACGCAGGTATGAAAGTTTCACTTATTTAGAAAAAATGCTTGTAAAGGGATTTAAGAAGGGAAAGGAGGCGAGAACAGGCTTGACAATATAAATAATATTTTAATTATGAACTTAAAAGACAAAAACACACATATGACGGACATGTCGGTAAATGATCTCTCTCTCCCGCACCATACTCTGCAGTCGGCTTTATCCCTCTCGGAGGCTTGATTAGCCCAATACGGGACCGGGTGTGTAAGATCACGACCCGGCCCCGCCCTCCGCCCTGCCACAATGTTTCTTTATCATTTACATTTTAGACAAGATATGAATATACAACTAGAGTAATCAAAATATTGATATCTCCGATATCTCAATATAAAATTCATGAATATGTATAATTGATAATTTATTAATTGTTTCAGCACAGCCCTATTGGTTGCATTGTACTGTAAAATGAGAATACTCTGCAATATTCGTAAATAAAATGAAAAGGTTGCTTGGAAAATGGTCAGGATCAGGTCTGCTTTCTACTCAAAGACATCGTCTGACATGCCAACAGTAGCGGAAATAGTCCACTGCAAGAGATATGTTGCCCTCAGGGTAGCATTGAGGTGCAAGTAATGTGTTTGAGCTCAGGTGTGTCAACTCTAACTAAACTCCTGACATTTCCACTCCCCTGACTTGCTAATCAGGTGGGGGATGAATCAAGGGCAATCAGCGTCTTCACAAGTTACAGACTGATCACTCATTCCAGACCTTGCAAATTAATGAAAGAAACTGATGAAATGAAATCTCAGCGATCCCCTTTGTTCTTGTATGAAACAACTACATTATTAGGCTCATTAGAGAAAAAGAAATTGCCGGCTGTGCTACTGTGCCTACTACAGCCCATCAGAGGGGTTCCCCCTGTGGAACAGATGCAGCCCATAATAAATACTGTTGACAGGATAATAATACTGCACTTGATGTAATTTAGTCTAATTCTCATTAAAAAAGGGGGATGCAGGAGAACTCCACCATCAACAAAACAGCAGTAACAGAGAGTGCACACATATAGACATTAACACACACATGCAACATAACAACTGGAGGAAAGATCTAAAAGGAATGCTCCAGGATAAACAGAATTTAGGCTAAATCAACAGAATTTCTGGTTGCATTTCATTGTCAGACATTATGTATGCAGTCAACAGGGAAACAAGTTTATGTTCTAGGGCAGAACAATGAATCTGCATAAACTCAAAATTGCGATATGATGTAGTGCAATTATCAAACCGCAAGGGCAGAGATTTAAATAAATAAATAAATGGTCTGCACTCTCTGCTTACTACTCTGTGTGCAGTGCTGTTCTCTGTAGTATATTAAACATACTCAAAGCACAAGGGAGGCTAGCTGAGGGTGTTAAATTTACAGCTCTCTAGATTCAATAATTTAACATTTGTGTAATTCCAAATATGCTTGGCCGCTAAAAGTTACAATAGCCATTAAAAGATATAAAATGTATAGTCAGGCGGCAAAAGGTCTGATCCATATTGCAGCTTATTTGGTATTTGTTTATGAGTGCCATTTAGGAGGTAGGTTATCTGAAATATATTAAACCACAATAATGCACCGAATAGAAATACAATTCTCTAATATTGCTAATCTAAACAACCTTACCTCATTTTCTAATGATTTTCCACAGACAATGAAACAAAGAAAAGGGTTTTATGTTATTCGTCTGATGAAAGTACGCATTTGTGGTTTCAAATGGGTAAAAATTGCATACGTTTAACCAGCAGTTCAGAGTCTGGCTACTTTTTCAATAAAGAAATGCAAAAATACAAAAAATATTGCACAATATTAAATAATGACAATGCCACACACCACAAAAACTGTACATTTGTTTAAATATAAACATTCTGTACATTCATAAAACATTTGCAGATTAAACAATGATAGCCTCGTGTAGATTAAACAATGGTAGTCTAATGTTTGCATTGCCCTCAAGACCTTACTATTCATATACTGTAATCTCCATGTATGTTTTCAGACCAACTTTAAATTGATGAAATAAAATAATATTTTAACCTCAAGGTTTAATTATTCAGGAACCACTGTTTTAAATGTCTAAAACTCTGATTTGAGTGGAAGGACTGGGTAAATGTTCACCGGTGACTATAAATATGACAAAATACATTCCAGATGGGAGTCTTCATCTGATTTGTAAGCAATATCAATAAATACATATGTATAAAAAAAAAAACAACAAACATGGAAACACTACCTTTGTGATTTTAGTGTTTAGTAATAAATCATAGACCTTCAAATTGCCTCTATCTTTATTGCTGGTTGAATGCTCTTAACAGGCAACACAGCAATTGCATTCATTTCAAATACAAATGGGAAATGAAAATTATGCAAATGCATCATCAATTAAAACAACATGCTAAAAGTAAAATTAGATTAAAAATGTTCTATTCGGTCTTGAGTTCGCCATGTTGATTCCTCGAATTATAAACACAGGGATGTGTGAAAAAGGTTTGTTAAACAGAAAACACTAAAAATAGTGGAAAATGTGTACAGCTTCTATAGTCATAAGATTAGAGGCCAAAAGTAAGAAGAACAGACTTAAACTAGACAAAAGTAGTAATTATTTACCATAAATACAATTTGCGTGTAATATGAGCCAGGTTGTGACATGAGTCGGCATCACTCAGTGTTTATATTCAACATCACTAGCTGAACGCTTTTATTACTACTACATTACTAAATCTAGGAAATAGCTTTAAACGGCTTTAAACAAACAACTTTAGCATTAAGGCTCTTCACAGCTGAGAGACACAACAGACTAATAAATTACACAAACTCAAGGTGCTTACCTCTTATCAAAGTTTCCGAGAGGACATTGGTGAGGACAAAAATGGCGGAGGACATTGTACACCTGGGCCGTATTCTGATTTCCTTGGTGAATTTGCACATTTTCTATCAGATCTATGTTACTGTGTATAGAGCTTAATTGTTTGGTGAATTCAACATTCATAAAGATTTATCTCATATACTCAGTAAACTAAAAAGTCTAGAAGAACATAAATACAGTCTTCTCTAACACTCTTGATAGCATTTTCCCTCTTTGATTAAAGAAAACTCAAGAAAAAAGCACCCCGCACCATGTAACAATGATCACACTCATCCACTTAAGAGAGCAGCTCAGAAAATGGAACGCAAGTGCAAGAATACAAAATTAGAGTTATTTTGCGGTGAATGGAATGATAGTGTTTGTAGCTATAGACAGGCACTAAAAGCTGCCAGGTCAGCATATTTTAGCAAACTCATAGAAAATAATCACAACATTCATAGGTGTTCATTCAGTACTGTGGCTAAATTAGTTAGGAATAAAGCCTCAACAGAACCAGATATTCTGTCGCAGTACAATAGTAATGACTTCATGACTTCATCATTTTTAACTGATAAAATTTAAATGATCAGAAATAAAATTAGAATTATGCAATTGTCTATCACAGTACCTCAGAAAAAAGGCTTAAAATGTTAATCCTTTGTTGTCAGTTCATGAAGACCTAACAAATCTCATAGAAACATCAAAAGCCACAACATGCATGTTAGATCAAATACCAACTAAGCTCTTAAAAAGGTATTCCCTGTAATCTCAGAACCTCTTCTTGATATTATTATTAACTCCTCACTATCCTTAGGACATGTCCCCAGAAACTTTAAAATGGCAGTTATCAAACTGCTTATTAAGAAGCCACAGCTTGATCCTGGAAAACTGGCTAAGTATAGGCAATTTCAAATCACCGGTTCATGTTGAAAATACTAGAAAAGTTAGTGTCCTCCCAAACATGTTAATTTCTACAGAGAAATAGTATATATGAACAATTTCAGTCAGGATTTAGTCCCCATCACAGTACAGAGACTGCACTTATCAGAGTTACAAATGACTTGCTCTTATCATCTGATCACGGCTGCATTTCTCTTCTAGTGCTTTTAGATCTTAGTGCTGCCTTCGACATCCTAGATCACAACATTCTCTTAAATAGGCTTGAGATATATGTTGGCATTTGTGGACTTGCATTAGCATGGTTTAGGTCCTATTTAGCAGACTGCTACCACTTTGTCTATGTAAATAAGGAATTGTCAAATCAAAAAGTAGTAAGGAGTATGTGGCACGGTGGAGGGCGGGACCGGCGCGTGATTACGCACGCCCGGTCCCGTATTAGGCTAATTAAGCCGTCAAGAGGGATAAAGGCCACTCGCAGACGGCGATCGAGAGAGAGAGCTCAATTATGGATGTCCGTTATCTTATGTGTTTGTCTTTTGAGTTCTCCATTAAACCTTTAGTTTATATGTTAAGCCGGTTTCTCGCCTCTTCCTTGCCCATGAATTTGATCTGTTTTACAGAGTACCAGATGGATCAGTTTTAGGACCTCTGCTTTTCTCCTTATATATGCTTCCCCTGCGCATACATACATGCATACATACATACATACATACATACACACACACATACACTCACCTAAAGGATTATTAGGAACACCTGTTCAATTTCTCATTAATGCAATTATCTAATCAACCAATCACATGGCAGTTGCTTCAATGTATTTAGGGGTGTGGTCCTGGTCAAGACAATCTCTTGAACTCCAAACTGAATGTCAGAATGGGAAAGAAAGGTGATTTAAGCAATTTTGAGTGTGGCATGGTTGTTGGTGCCAGACGGGCCGGTCTGAGTATTTCACAATCTACTCAGTTACTGGGATTTTCACGCACAACCATTTCTAGGGTTTACAAAGAATGGTGTGAAAAGGAAAAAACACCAAGTATGCAGCAGTCCTGTGGGCGAAAATGCCTTGTTGATGCTAGAGGTCAGAGGAGAATGGGCCGACTGATTCAAGCTGATAGAAGAGCAACTTTAACTGAAATAACCACTCGTTACAACCGAGGTATGCAGCAAAGCATTTGTGAAGCCACAACACACACAACCTTGAGGCGGATGGGCTACAACAGCAGAAGACCCCACCGGGTACCACTCATCTCCACTACAAATAGGAAAAAGAGGCTACAATTTGCAAGAGCTCACCAAAATTGGACAGTTGAAGACTGGAAAAATGTTGCCTGGTCTGATGAGTCTCGATTTCTCTTGAGACATTCAGATGGTAGAGTCAGAATTTGGCGTAAACAGAATGAGAACATGGATCCATCATGCCTTGTTACCAATGTGCAGGCTTGGTGGTGGTGGTGTAATGGTGTGGGGGATGTTTTCTTGGCACACTTTAGGCCCCTTAGTGCCAATTGGGCATCGTTTAAATGCCACGGCCTACCTGAGCATTGTTTCTGACCATGTCCATCCCTTTATGGCCACCATGTACCCATCCACTGATGGCTACTTCCAGCAGGATAATGCACCATGTCACAAAGCTTGAATCATTTCAAATTGGTTTCTTGAACATGACAATGAGTTCACTGTACTAAAATGGCCCCCACAGTCACCAGATCTCAACCCAATAGAGCATCTTTGGGATGTGGTGGAACGGGAGCTTCGTGCTCTGGATGTGCATCCCACAAATCTCCATCAACTGCAAGATGCTATCCTATCAATATGGGCCAACATTTCTAAAGAATGCTTTCAGCACCTTGTTGAATCAATGCCACGTAGAATTAAGGCAGTTCTGAAGGCGAAAGGGGGTCAAACACAGTATTAGTATGGTGTTCCTAATAATCCTTTAGGTGAGTGTATATATATATATATATATATATATATATATATATATATATATATATATATATATATATATATATATATATATTATACACAAACACATACTGTAAATAAAATAGAAGAACATGTAGCCTGCAACAGATGGCATGGCCCAACAGAGACCCCCACTGAACATCGAGTCAGTCTGGGATTACATGAACAGACAGAAGCAATTAAGCAATTGAGCGAATTCTCCAAAAAGCTTGGAGCATTCCGAGATGATATTCTTCTCACCACAATTTTACAGAGCAGTAATCCGAGTTACCGTAGACTTTGTCAGTTCGAATCAGTCTGGCCATTCTCTGTTGACCTCTCTTATCAACAAGGCATTTCCATCCGCAGAAGTGCCCGTCACTGGATGTTTTTGTTTTTGGCACCATTCGGTGTAAATTCTAGAGACTGTAAGTGTGTGAAAATTCCAGGAGATCAGCAGTTACAGAAAAACTCAAACCGGCCCATCTGGCACCAACAATCACGCCACAGTCCAAATCACTGAGATCACATTTTTCCCCATTCTGATGGTTGATGTGAACATTAGCTGAAGCTCCTGACACGTATCTGCATGATTTTATGCACTGCTGCCACACGATTGCCTGATTAGATAATCGCATGGATGATTGTTGGTGTCAGATGGGCCGGTTTGAGTATTTCCGTAACTGCTGATCTCCTGGGATTTTCACACAGATGCTATTCTGAGATGTGGGTTGGCGCTATTTTGGTGGCATGAGGGGGACCTACACAATATTAGGCAGGTAGTTTTAATGTTGTGGCTGATCGGTGTGCGTGTGTATGTATGTATGTATGTATGTATGTATGTATGTATGCATGCATACACACACACACACACACACACACACACACACACACACGACAGTTTTGGAGTTTGTGCTTATTTACATGTCACGCTCCCATATTATATTAACTTTAATTATTGAGTGTGTGTGCCCGAATATATTTATTAGGGCTGACGATTTAACGCGTTAATTCAGTGCGATTAATTTAATAAAAATTAACAAATCGCAATGCCCCCGACAGTAATAAGGAAGATTCCTGAGAAATGCAAGCTTGTAGTACCACCCGTTTACTACAGAGGGCAGTAATTTAAATTTCAGTTGTGTTGCAATGTGCAGTTTATACAGTGAAGAAAACATGTTATGTTCTTGCGTTCAAAACACTTGGAGCGCATATTCGAACTAAGGGATCTCAAGGCGTGTTCTAAGTATTAAACTATATTTAACTTGACACAGTGACCTAAAAATTGTATGTTTATGACGCAATGCAACCGAGACATTACAAAAGCATGTCTGATGCAGGTGTAAATTGATGGGTCCTTCAACAAGCCCTCATAATAAATTTCGAACTGATTGACAAATTCACTTGTGAAATGGATTGCTGTGAACTGTGTCAATGATTGACTTATGATCAATAATATGGTAGTAAACAATACACACATATACATATTAGGGCTGCACGATTTGGGGAAAATGTCATATTGAGATTATTGAGGTTAATATTGCGATATGCGATTGCGATATAATAAACAAATAGTATCATGAGTCAACTTGCTTGGTTATCAAGGAAAATGCACAAATAGATTACTGATAATGCTGAAATGTGTATTTTTCAACTCAAACATACAAACTAGCAACAACAACAACAATAAATTCACAGTGTTTTCAAATTAAAATATTTTTACAAAATTAAATATTTTGCATTACTGCAAACTTGTTATTTTCTCAATATTACACCTAAATAAAATAGAACAATAAATAAGAACATACAAATTTTCACGAAAATAAGATTGTCCAAACAAACAGGGACATTTAAGCAGGATGTAACATGTACTTTGTATAAACTCTTTTGAAAAGGAAACTGGATACAAAAAAGTGTGGTTCACTTAATCGAACCACTAAAACTGTTGTTGTGTGTGTGTGTGTGTGTATATATATATATATATATATATATATATATATATATATATATATATATTATACACACACACACACACACACACACATACATATATATACATACACACACACATTTTATTGTTGTTGTAATTTGAATGTTATTTTTTACATAAGACTGATCTTATGATGATCTCATCAATGATGCAACACGTTGCGCGCTGCAGACAGCAGGGATGGGAGACGAGTGTCTCCGTGTTAAGCTGCGTACACTGCCAGCGACACCATCCCATTCATTTTCAATGAGAGCACAGCAACTTCCAGCAACACGAGCAGTCGCGACCGTTGGCGACTAGATGTGGAAGTGTCCAGCGACGCGACAAAGTTGAGACAAGTTCAAGTTTATTCAAATGAAGAGCGACTTACGGAAGTGACAGCCAATAGGAGAGAAGACGGGAGAGCTCACGTGATGATAGCAATTTTCCAGTGCTCTATGATATGTCTCTTCCCACGTACAAGGACATTAAGAAAAATACTGACTCCGAGATTGAATGGTTTTGTGGACCCAGACAGACCGCCGTTTGTGTTTTCGCCGCAGATAAACAGCCGCTATGGCAAAGAGCACGTCTTGTTTCTCATTCATCTTTGATATAAAGCACTTTATGTACTGATTCCATTTATATTTAGTCTTTTCCCTCCAAAATGTTTGTTTTTAGTGGCAAGAAAAGCGATTCGATGTCAACAGCAATGGAATGACATCCGTGAATGTCATTTATAAACGTTACTAGGCAACCAGTAGTGGGAAAGCCCACTAGCGACTTCACCGCCAGCCACAGGCGACCTGCAGTGACAAAGTCGCTGGAACATCAGCCGGCAGAACATTAAATCTCTCCCGGTCTCGACTCCCGCTCAGATTGCTCTGACCGCACAGAGAATGACAGTTTTGGAGTTTGTGCTTATTTACATGTCACACTCCAGTATTATACTAACTTTAATTATTGATGAAATAAAGATATATCACCAAGCTGTGATCGGTGTTTCTGTTATTTTTTTCTGGCCACCAGTTCAGTGTCGGTCTGCTCGGCATCCACCTTCACCTGATTTCCACGTTGCACACCGGAAACTCACATGACATGACCACACGTGCCACTCCCTAAACTGAGACTGACTGGTCATCTTTTTATTAGCGGTGTAGAAAATGGGCAAACGGGTCTTAGAGAGAATGGGCCAAATATGCACTTATTTATTTAATAAAATCGCAGAATTTGCGTCACATAATCGCACGGGCTGAAATCGTGATTGCGATATGATTAATCCTGCAGCACTAATATATATATAACTATGTATAATTATTTCATCATTATATATTGAATTATTGTAATATGAGGGGCTTTCAGCAAATATTTGTATATGCGATTAATTAATCGGGACACCATGTAATTAATTCAACACACACACACACACACACACACACACACACACACACACAGTGGATATAAAAAGTCTACAAACCCCTGTTAAAATTCCAGGTTCTTGTGATGTAAAAGAATGAGACAAAGATAAATCATGTCAGTACTTTTTCCACTTTTAATGTGACCTATAATGTGAACAATTAAAGTGAACTTCCTTTTCATCTTCAGCTTTCTAATGGACGCCTGAAGGTTTTGTGCCAAAATTGCCTGGTATTTGGAACTGTTCATAATTCCCTCCACCCTGACTAAGGCCCTGGTTCCAGCTGAAGAAAAACAGCCCCAAAGCATGATGCTGCCACCACCATGCTTCACTGTGGGTGTGGTGTTCTTTGGGTGATGTGCAGTGTTGTTTTTGCGCCAAACATACCTTTTGGAATTATGGCCAAAAAGTTCAACCTTGGTTTCATCAGACCAAAACAAATTTTCCCACATGCTTTTGGGAGACTTGATGATTGTTTTTGCAAACTTCAGCTGGGCTTGGATGTTTTTCTTTGTAAGAAAAGGCTTCTGTCTTGCCACCCTACCCCATAGCCCATTCATATGAAGAATATGGGAGATTGTTGTCACATGTAGCACACAGCCAGTACTTGCCAGAAATTCCTGCAGTTCCTTTATTGTTGCTCTAGGCCTCTTGGAAGCCTCCCTGGCCAGTTTTCTTCTCGTCTTTTCATCAATTTTGGAGGGACATCCAGTTCTTGGTAATGTCTCTGTTGTGCCATATTTTCTCCACTTGATGATGACGGTGTTCGATGGTACATCTAATGCTTTGAAAATTCTTTTGTACCCTTTTCTGACTGATATCTTTCAACAATGAGATCCCTCTGATGCTTTGGAAGCTCTCTACAGACCATGGCTTTTGCTCTGAGATGCAACTAAGAAAATGTCAGGAAAATCCTACTAGAACAGCTGAACTTTTTTTGTGATTAATCAGAGTCACTTTAAATGATGGCAGGTGTTTAATGACTTCTATTTAACATGAGTTTGAATGTGATTGGTTAATTCTGAACACAGCCACATCCCCAGTTATAAGAGGGTGTGCACACTTATGCAACCAGGATATTGTAAGGTTTTTCCATTTTCCCCCCACAAAGATTTCAGTTTGTTTTTCAATTGAATTGGTCACATTAAAAGTGGAAAAAGTTCTGACATGATTAATCTTTGTGTCATTCTTTTACATCACAATAACCTGGCATTTTAACAGGGGTGTGTACACTTTTTATATCCACTGTGTGTGTGTGTGTGTGTGTGTGTGTGTGTGTGTGTGTATATTTATTTGGTCAAAAACTAATGAGCATTGGTGGAGCACTAACAGCACCTTTTTCCATGACCTGCTTTTCTGCTCATTGGTGTTGTGACATGTCTTACTTTGCATTGTTTCTTCCAACATTACGTGAAGGGCATCCAACACAATAGGAAGCTGTGCAAGTGGATGATGTATACACTACAGATAACAGACTTCTGATATTATTAAACACCCAGTTATTACAGACATACCCAGAATGATAGCATTATGGTAAATTATGATTCCACACTACTGGGTAGCTTTATAAAATAAACAAATATAGTAAAAATACCCAAACTGGCCCAAGTAAATTTGCTGGTCAATGGTGTATTTAAATTAGTGCAGTGACATGAAACAGTGTTTATACACAATCTCTTCCTGCAGTGGGTTAACAGAGAAACTGCTTTGAAGCTAATGCCCCCTCATCCAATTCACCAGAAGTCAGAGGATTAGAGCTTTTATATTACCAAAAAGCTTATGATCTTACAGTCTAAGGGGGATTAAACACTTCTCATCAAATGAAGAAAGGAGAAGCTAACCATCTGACATAGCCATTATGACCCACACACAAACAGTTCACAAACTGCATTAGCAAACACACTGCAGTCACTCTTAAGGGTGGTTCATACTGACAACAAAGTGAAAATGACCAATGATAGTTGACCATTTTTGGCAACCTAAGCAACACTGACATTGGCAATGCAGTGCTAAATGTGTGTGTTTTTTTTTAATTTTTTTTTTTTATAAAATTCATAAAAATGCAAAACTTATAACGTCGAAGTCCACTACTGTAAATGCTTACGTTTTGCCCTCTTTAATAATTTAATGCAAATACTTTTATTACAATCAGCATAATTTGAGTAAAAGATTGAAAAATTTATGGAACACACATTCAGGATTATTTGTATTTGTTATGCCCTTTTTGCTTTAATGGCATCATGCGCTGGAGCTGGTATAGAATCCTAAATTGTTCTAAGTTGTCAAAACCTGATGATCCATGTTATCCCATGCTTGATTTTAAAATGAGTATGATTACATGCACTCATTTTCATCAATCTGAATCAATTTAATCTGATTGCTGTACAGATTATATGTACCTTAAACTTTGCAATCGGGTGCAAATGTTTGTCTCCATGTGCATTACATGTATTCCAAACACAACATCTGCACATGTGAGAATCATCAGTCATGAAGAAGAGAAAGCCAATCTATCTAATAGAATATGCCAGGATATATTTATTCTTATGTTACTCACTTTACTTGGCAAACAAAGAGAATTAGAATCAGCGTCACAAAATCTTGTCTGCTTTAATTCTATAATACTTTGTTCCATTCCCAGAGGTGGAAGGAAAAAAAATAAAAAAATCATACACCAGTAAACATAAGTGCCTGTCCTAAAAACTACTTAAATAAGAGTAAAAAGTAGCTAATTTAAAAGTTATCAAGAGTAACAAGTAGTGAGTATTGGGTTGCAAATGTAATGTCCCCTTTTAATAAACACTGTACACTGCAATTTAAAAATGTGTCATACATACTGTCAATCACATTCCATTTTATGGCTGTTTGTCAGAATGAATGAAAAAATATAGGTATCCTCCAACAGGTTTTATTTTTGGCAGCCACGTTTCAAAATTTATGTCTAAGTTAAAGCGTTAACGCATTTGATTTATTTAATTGCGATTAAGACATGTACCACTAATAAAGCAGAAACCACAATATTCACTGGTCGGAGTAAGGGAGAACCTTAGCGATGATTACACTGACGCACACTTTACAAGACACACAATAGCTATGAAAGAGATCAAATGATGGGGAAAGGACCTCTTAATGCTATTTGTTTCTAAAAAAAAGCCCAGATGGGTCTTGTGACAGAAATCAAGAACTTTGCAGCCTCTGTTGTGCACAATTTAATTACCACTGAAGCACATCAAGCAGGGGCGGACTGGCCATAGGGAGAACTGGGGCTTTTTCTGATGGACCGGCCTGCGAAATGGGGCCGAGCATAGCATATCTGTGTTAAGTAAATTTTGTTTTTTTTGGTGATGGGGTAGTAAATTAGTGGCTAGGCGTGTCTATACAATATTAAAAAATATATTAAATTCAACATGATCACCAGAGTGAATTGCCTCAAGCTGATCTGAAGAAGTAAAATCTTTAGCAAAGATCCAAGAGGATGTTTTCAACATAATCAAATGTGGAGCCATTATTACATTTGGAACAAGATTGATTGCAAGCTTTAGGTTTTTTTTAAATAACATCACTCGTTCATATTTCTTACCCAGCTCCATTCACCAGAGAATGTCTGACTGCACTGTCATTGCACTCTATGCTCCAGTTTTGCTCCTCTGCAGCAGTTCATTTAGGGATTCAGTTCACAGAGAGTCTGTCATACCTAAAACAGAGGAAACAAAAAACAGTATGAGGAATTAAGGCCTCTGCATACTCCTACGAAATCAAAGAACAAACGGGTGTGATGTCACTCAGAACATAATCTGGCCAAAAATAAGGCATTTTTGCAGTTTTGAAGGTGGTTCATAATAGCTCTCCTAAGCAAACTTTTAGGAAAACTTCTTACTGACTGCTAAACACCTTCTTACTGCCATTAGTCCACATCATAAGTAGGTGTGATCTGGAGCTCCACCAACTGTGCATTCAGAAATGATTGAACTTCCTGCCCCTAAAACAGCATGAGCCACATTAGGAGAAGTTACATCACACCTGTAATACTTGACAAAAATGTGAAAAGAGGCCCAGCTTGTAGCTTGTGCAGATATCCTCAACAGAACTATCTTTAAATAAGGCACAGGATGATGCCATGTCCAAGGTGGAATGAGCTTTAACAGGATGTGAAAGTTCTTTCCCTGCAAAATTATATATGCACAAGAAATGGCCTTGACTATCCAGTGCGAAAGGCAATGCTTAGATAAAGCACGGCCTTTAACCGGCTTGGAAAATCATCTAAAATCCTTAGTCCAGTCTATATAAATATGCAAGTGTGAAAAGGGCAAAGAGCATGCAATCTCTGGCAATCCACAGATGAAAAAAGAGGTGGGCCGGAATGTCGACAGTTGAAAAGACGAATATGCATAAGCCTTAGGAACTTTAGGTATAAAAGCAGTGTTTGGATGTAAAATGACAGATACACTGACAGCACATGAAGTTCCCCAACGTTCCCTGTCTGAGGCAAGTGAGAGTTAGATCTTAGTCCTGCAAGACAAGATCTTAATATCCACCTCATACAATGGCTCGAACAGTGCTTCACACAACAAACTCAAAACAACTGTCAAGTCCCATGAAGAAAACACTGATTTAGGAGTCATGCAAAGCCGACGAACTCCTTTTGAAAAACGGCATGCAAGTGGATGTGCATCTGGCATCTGGCAATACACCCTCAATGCCCACATAACAGACAAATAAACTTTCAATGTGGAATACACTTTGCATTGTTCAAAAAAATTTAAATGTCCACAATGGAACACTGAAAGAAAATAACATTGTATCGGTTACAGCAAGAATCAAACACATTTCACTTAGCACCATATCAGGATCTAGTGGAGAAAGCCCTAGCACTTTGAATGGTTTCAATAACATTTTGAGGTAAACCCAGCTCACACAGTTTATTCCTCTTAGGAGAAACTTATCAGATTCCAAACGGCTGGGTCTGGGAAAGGAGGTCTCTGTGCGTTGGGAGACACCAGGGTTCTCCCTCCAGCATTCTGAATATTTCCACCAGCCATGGTCGATTGTGCCACCACGGGGGCACCAATATAATTGTTAACCCTTGTTCATGAACCCTTGCTTTTCTCCGCATAGTCCTCAAGCAAGCTGAAGTGGCCGAGGTACCTACTAGCAATGCTAGTTGTGAGATTTATAAAAAATGATCCTGAAGGACAAGACCACCAGAATGTGATGAAATCGACCACAGGATGCTCACAAAGTCGAACACAAACTCTTCTCCTCAAGCAGTTAAATTGCAATATTTTGGCCAATCCAACTTACAAATCCAAGTAGAACTTGTAAAGCAAGTCTTAAAGAGCAAAATTCTGAAGAGGAATTGAGCTGCTACTTGATTTTATTTGGGTGGGCATGGCTCCCGAAGTCAGGGACCAATTCCTGAGCCTAAAGGCGTGTTTATAAAGGCTTCAAGAGCAGTTGCTTGAGGATGCACCTTTCCCATAGAGTGGTCTATGCCAAAACGACTTGATTGAAAGAGAACATTTAGGTGAATGTGAAGACCTCGGGATGAATGAAACAGTCCTTGCGGTTTGGTAATTGCACCATATCATATCATGATTTAATAAATAAATAGCCTTACTGTATGTGCGCAGCACTGTTCTCTGTAGTGTATTACACACACACTCAAAGCACACAAGTCTAATGAGCAGAGCGTGTCATATTTGCAGCGATCTATTTTCACTAACTGCACATTTGCGTAAATCCAAATGTGGATGCTTAAAGTTACTCTCTAAATCTCAACTAACCCCATAACACCAGGGTTTTGTGGACAGAAGAATGGATGAGAACATTTATCTGCAGTAAAAGCCATTGTCAACTCAACCTCAAACATCTTCCTTCAGAGCTTCACCAAAATAAATAGTCTGGTTCTTTTTAAGAGGACTCAAGTGTGAACATCCTTTCTTGAACAGTATTTTAATTGGTAGTACAGCATGTTTGGCCACGTTTGATTTAATTTTAGCAAAAAAAGAAACATTTACTAGTTTTTTGAATGTTAATTATCATCACATCGCAGTTCAAATCACAGTCTTAATATATTTCAAAACAATCGTTTTCGCAAAAAAATATTTTTTTTGTCCAAATCGTTAAGTTGATGAAGACTTTTTAAAAATACACCAATTAATTTTAAAGTCCTAAAGGTTTGGAGAAACATCAAGGTGAGAAAATTATAAAATTTAAATTTTTGTGTGAACTATCCCTTTAAAGTTACTATCAAACACCATTATATGATATTGGTAGGTACAATATTTGATTGTTTTCTTTAATTAATGAAAAAGATGGATGTTAAGGGAGTTCAAAGCCAAGCTAATTGTGCAGAAATTCATAAATTAAATTTGTTGTGATTGAAAATGAAATTGGCACAGGGCATTTGGCCTGAGCGTTAAGTACACATCCATGTCAAGGCACACTGACTTACAGGCTCTAAACAGATCATTAACGATTGAGGAGAAACAAATACATATTTGTAATTGCATTCATGATGAATTTACAGGCTTTTTGACAGCCCGGTCATTAATGTAGTGACGATCCATCAGCTGCAGCGTGTTGAGAGTGACTGCAGCTCTTCACCCCACAATTAATCTCCACCATAACAGTCTTCCAGCACCCGAGGAGAGGATTGTTAAATTAAAAACTGCACTAAATCAAACCGTAAAGAGGGTATTGATCTTTTTATGAAATGTCTGTATTGATGAAGCACTTAAATCAGATATTAGCAAGTTTATAACATTTTGTCGGATACAATATTATGGGATATAAAAAGAACAGAACACCAAGAATGATTAGACAAGTGTGGATAATTTATGATGATCCAGCCAAGCAGGGCTATAAAAAGGCAAGACAAACTTAACACGTGCGAAAGGTAAACCTACGAAAAGAAAACTCACAGAGGACACATTTGAAAGAATTATATTTATGGCTGTAGTAAAACAGTCATACAAAACAGGACAATAATACTAGTGCTTACAATAAATGAAACTTTTTTGAAAGCTGACAGAATAGTTTTTCATTTGAATTTTTATAGAAAGTCAATAGAGACACCAAGCACAAATTTAATCAACACCTTATTTCTATATACACACACACACACACACACACACACATACATACATATATATATATATATATATATATATATATATATATATGTGTGTGTGTATGTATGTATATGTACAGTGAGGAAAATAAGTATTTGAACACCCTGCTATTTTGCAAGTTCTCCCACTTAGAAATCATGGAGGGGTCTGAAATTGTCATCGTAGGTGCATGTCCACTGTGAGAGACATAATCTAAAGAAAAAAATCCAGAAATCACAATATATGATTTTTTTAACTATTTATTTGTATGATACAGCTGCAAATAAGTATTTGAACACCTGAGAAAATCAATGTTAATATTTGGTACAGTAGCCTTTGTTTGCAATTACAGAGGTCAAACGTTTCCTGTAGTTTTTCACCAGGTTTGCACACACTGCAGGAGGGATTTTGGCCCACTCCTCCACACAGATCTTCTCTAGATCAGTCAGGTTTCTGGGCTGTCACTGAGAAACACGGAGTTTGAGCTCCCTCCAAAGATTCTCTATTGGGTTTAGGTCTGGAGACTGGCTAGGCCACGCCAGAACCTTGATATGCTTCTTACAGAGCCCCTCCTTGGTTATCCTGGCTGTGTGCTTCGGGTCATTGTCATGTTGGAAGACCCAGCCTCGACCCATCTTCAATGATCTAACTGAGGGAAGGAGGTTGTTCCCCAAAATCTCGCAATATGTGGCCCCGGTCATCCTCTCCTTAATACTGCAGTCGCCCTGTCCCATGTGCAGAAAAACACCCCCAAAGCATGATGCTACCACCCCCATGCTTCACAGTAGGGATGGTGTTCTTGGGATGGTACTCATCATTCTTCTTCTTCCTCCAAACACGGTTAGTGGAATTATGACCAAAAAGTTCTATTTTGGTCTCATCTGACCACATGACTTTCTCCCATGACTCCTCTGGATCATCCAAATGGTCATTGGCAAACTTAAGACGGGCCTTGACATGTGCTGGTTTAAGCAGGGGAACCTTCCGTGCCATGCATGATTTCAAACCATGACGTCTTAGTGTATTACCAACAGTAACCTTGGAAACGGTGGTCCCAGCTCTTTTCAGGTCATTGACCAGCTCCTCCCGTGTAGTTCTGGGCTGATTTCTCACCTTTCTTAGGATCATTGAGACCCCACGAGGTGAGATCTTGCATGGAGCCCCAGTCCGAGGGAGATTGACAGTCATGTTTAGCTTCTTCCATTTTCTAATGATTGCTCCAACAGTGGACCTTTTTTCACCAAGCTGCTTGGCAATTTCCCCGTAGCCCTTTCCAGCCTTGTGGAGGTGTACAATTTTGTCTCTAGTGTCTTTGGACAGCTCTTTGGTCTTGGCCATGTTAGTAGTTGGATTCTTACTGATTGTATGGGGTGGACAGGTGTCTTTATGCAGCTAACGACCTCAAACAGGTGCATCTAATTTAGGATAATAAATGGAGTGGAGGTGGACATTTTAAAAGCAGACTAACAGGTCTTTGAGGGTCAGAATTCTAGCTGATAGACAGGTGTTCAAATACTTATTTGCAGCTGTATCATACAAATAAATAGTTAAAAAAATCATATATTGTGATTTCTGGATTTTTTTTTTTAGATTATGTCTTTCACAGTGGACATGCACCTACGATGACAATTTCAGACCCCTCCATGATTTCCAAGTGGGAGAACTTGCAAAATAGCAGGGTGTTCAAATACTTATTTTCCTCACTGTATGTATGAGATATATATATATATATATATATATATATATGTATATACATGTATGTGTATATATATGTATATACATGTATGTGTATATATATGTATATACATGTATGTGTATATATATGTATATACATGTATGTGTATATATATGTATATACATGTATGTGTATATATATATATATATATATATATATATATATATATATATATATATATATATATATGTGTGTGTATATACACATGTATGTGTATATACATGTATGTGTATATATATATATAAATATATATATACACACATGTATGTATGTATATTATATATATGTGTATGTATGTATGTATATTATATATATGTGTATGTATGTATGTATATTATATATATATATATATATATATATATATATATATATATATATATATATATATATATATAAGGATAAATGAGCTGTGGGCAACATTACACCATGTGGAGGGCCGGATCTGGTCTGTGGGCCGTTGCTCAAGTCTGGTCTATACACTTTGTTATGATTACAACAGCAGACTTTAATGCAGACTGGTACCAGAAACAAAGACACAGACAGTCAGGTGTTGGAATCCTATTAACTAGAAGTTACTGACATGTAACACAAACACATTTTCACCAGGACTAAAGCACTCTAAAATGGTTAAAACGCTTAAAAAGCAAAACCAGCAGAAATGTGTCTGTGGATTGTAAGATACATTTGCAACATTGTTCAAATTGATGGATAAGTAGGCACGAATGTTAATCATTTTGAGTCTAATTTCATCCCATACCTTTTCTGTGTCCCGCAACATTTCCCTGCCACTCATGATGCATGCGTGTTTGTTTTTGTGCAACTGATGATGTCATCATGCTTAAAACGCACTTTTTACTTCCTGAACAAGTGCGGACCAGAGTACAGTTTGCTTTCTCACTCATGCGAACCGCGCCACAGTTCCAGTGCAACTGAACTCAGACCACCTCCAACAGGTAGTCTCGTGTTCTGTACTGCAGTCTGCAAATCAGTTTTCACATTACCAAATTTTCATGCAAATCGTGCTCTGTTTTGGACTAAACTGCCAGCGTGAAAGCCCCCTGCTTTTGCTCTGGTATACTGATGCAACTCCTGACAGAAAGATCAAGGGACATCAGTGACAACCAGCTCTTCTCTCATGTTTTCCATTAAAAACAGGAGAATGTATGTGATTCTGAGACTTTTAATGATTGCTCATTAAGAAGTGAATAATAACACTGCTCAGACTCACAAGCAAACCATAAACTTAATTAACATGGCATGTTATTACATAAAAACATTTGAAGCCTTAATGTTTTCAAACAATAACGTAAATATGAAATGTACTAATTCTTGTACACTATTCCATCATCTTTTTTCTTTTTCTTTTTTTTTACTAAGGTAAAAGCAGATGTAAATTTTAGCTATTTGAGACTTACAGCAGCGATCAAGATACATTTGTATTTAATATCTTACAGAAATCATATTTTACTTTGTGATTCTTTTCAAACTGTGGATTTAGGACAACATAATAAACTGTACATTCACATTACTAAGAATGAGAGCTTTCAGTCGATACATGATTTGTCTATTTACATGCTATTTGAAATACTTTTATATTCACATTAATATTTCTACCACATGACCTCAAGGTGGTGCTGATTTGCAATGCAAAAGTTATCAGGCCATTTTTTTTATTGTATGTAACAAATGCAGAAGTGATGGTTATCTGTGAAAAGTTCAGATTCAGCTTTCAAACGATACCAAATATGCCTGATTTATGTTGTGGCAGGGCGGACGGCGGGCCGGGTCATGATACTACACACCCGGCCCCTTATGCGACAGAGAGAGAGAGAGAGAGAGAGAGAGAGAGATTTACGGGCATCTGCCCGACACCTGTGTGTGCGTGTGTTTGTCTTTTTGGTTCAAAATGAGTCATTTTAGAGACTTGAACATTTAACATTTCAAATAATGGAGCTGATGTCAATGAACCACTTTTAGAGTGTTACACAATTAAATCTGCGTTTGCGGACACCATTCAAATAAATGGGTTGAGCCGTAAACTGACAACTATCTGTGGCAAAATTGGCTGTGATTTCTCTTATATAACAGCAATTTTATCATAGTAATCTCCCCACACGCTTCACTCCAAAAGGAATGTTTAGTGTAAAACATGCTGAAGATTAGCAGACAGGCGGCAAACTAATTAAGTGATGAAATGTTTCCTCACAAAGGCAGTTTATTCAGGGTACTGAAGCATACAGTGAGGAAAATAAGTATTTGAACACCCTGCTATTTTGCAAGTTCTCCCACTTGGAAATCATGGAGGGGTCTGAAATTGTCATCGTAGGTGCATGTCCACTGTGAGAGACATAATCTAAAAAAAAAAATCCAGAAATCACAATATATGATTTTTTAACTATTTATTTGTATGATACAGCTGCAAATAAGTATTTGAACACCTGTCTATCAGCTAGAATTCTGACCCTCAAAGACCTGTTAGTCTGCCTTTAAAATGTCCACCTCCACTCCATTTATTATCCTAAATTAGATGCACCTCTTTGAGGTCGTTAGCTGCATAAAGACACCTGTCCACCACCCCATACAATCAGTAAGAATCCAACTACTAACATGGCCAAGACCAAAGAGCTGTCCAAAGACACTAGAGACAAAATTGTACACCTCCACAAGGCTGGAAAGGGCTAAGGGGAAATTGCCAAGCAGCTTGGTGAAAAAAGGTCCACTGCTGGAGCAATCATTAGAAAATGGAAGAAGCTAAACATGACTGTCAATCTCCCTCGGACTGGGGCTCCATGCAAGATCTCACCTCGTGGGGTCTCAATGATCCTAAGAAAGGTGAGAAATCAGCCCAGAACTACACGGGAGGAGCTGGTCAATGACCTGAAAAGAGCTGGGACCACCGTTTCCAAGGTTACTGTTGGTAATACACTAAGATGTCATGGTTTGAAATCATGCATGGCACGGAAGGTTCCCCTGCTTAAACCAGCACATGTCAAGGCCCGTCTTAAGTTTGCCAATGACCATTTGGATGATCCAGAGGAGTCATGGGAGAAAGTCATGTGGTCAGATGAGACCAAAATAGAACTTTTTGGTCATAATTCCACTAACCGTGTTTGGAGGAAGAAGAAGAATGATGAGTACCATCCCAAGAACACCATCCCTACTGTGAAGCATGGGGGTGGTAGCATCATGCTTTGGGGGTGTTTTTCTGCACATGGGACAGGGCGACTGCACTGTATTAAGGGCCATGTATTGCGAGATTTTGGGGAACAACCTCCTTCCCTCAGTTAGAGCATTGAAGATGGGTCGAGGCTGGGTCTTCCAACATGACAATGACCCGAAGCACACAGCCAGGATAACCAAGGAGTGGCTCTGTAAGAAGCATATCAAGGTTCTGGCGTGGCCTAGCCAGTCTCCAGACCTAAACCCAATAGAGTATCTTTGGAGGGAGCTCAAACTCCGTGTTTCTCAGTGACAGCCCAGAAACCTGACTGATCTAGAGAAGATCTGTGTGGAGGAGTGGGCCAAAATCCCTCCTGCAGTGTGTGCAAACCTGGTGAAAAACTACAGGAAACGTTTGACCTCTGTAACTGCAAACAAAGGCTACTGTACCAAATATTAACATTGATTTTCTCAGGTGTTCAAATACTTATTTGCAGCTGTATCATACAAATAAATAGTTAAAAAATCATACATTGTGATTTCTGGATTTTTTTTTTAGATTATGTCTCTCACAGTGGACATGCACCTACGATGACAATTTCAGACCCCTCCATGATTTCTAAGTGGGAGAACTTGCAATATAGCAGGGTGTTCAAATACTTATTTTCCTCACTGTATAGACAACCTCTATAGACACCCATTCAAAAAGAACGGCCTCTGGTCTTCTCACAAGTGTACCGCTGCATTATGCTTTGTTCTGCTAACCTTGTAGGCTCCCCTTTGGGGATCTGCCTTTACATCATAAAACAGATACAGAGCGTAAGGCCATTTTAACAGATCATACACAATTTATAATCCCACACAGTCAAGCTCTACAATGTGATTTCTGCAAATTTATCCATTGTTTTATCTACAAACACAAACTTGATTATCATTCGTGTTCATCAAAACAATATGGAAATCACATTCAAGGTGAATGACACACAAAAACAGTTTGTCAAGTAAGAGAGAACAACACTTCTCTTGTTAACGTGGTAGCTCCCTCAGGTCTCTTCTCCCACTGGAATGAGCATACAAACTGAATTCCTACTCACACATCTGTATGCACGCACACGCACACACACACACGCACACACACACACACACACACACGCACACACACACACACACACACACACACACACACACACACACACAGCCAAATGAACTTATAAACTGAGGCAATTAACACCCTAATCATATTGCCCTGATACAAATCTCAATAGAGAGGTCATGTGAAGCTGGGGTGAGAAAAGAAGCAAAACAGAGGAGATTTGAAAAATGAGCATAGGTGGTGGCGAGATTGGGGCATGAAAGAGGGGGGAAAAAAGCGCAAGAAATAGAGTTCATTCCAAATAATACACATCAGTGAAGGAATTTCATTTAGGAGGCAGAAAAAAAAAAAAACAATTTCCTGCTGGTGGTGGCGTAGTGGGCTAAAGCACATAACTGTTAATCAGAAGGTCACTGGTTCGATTCCCACATCCATCACCATTGTGTCCTTGAGCAAGGCACTTAACTCCAGGTTGCTCCGGGGGCATTGTCCCTGTAATAAGTGCTCTGTAAGTTGCTTTTGGATAAAAAAAATGTAAATGTAAATGCTGCAGCTTATCCCCCACCCCACCCAAAAAAAATTACAAATCTTTACAGACTTCCTAGATGGCTCTCACACCCTAATCAGACTAACGTCTTTGACTGCTGCATTGCGTCTTGATGTTCCAGTGTATCGTCTATTCATTATTATAGGATGTTAAAAAAAATAATCTGTTACAAAACGTACAAAGGTTTGCATAATCAAAATATAATGCATCATATTTTGTCATTGTGAAGATTTGCTGCCCAACTCAATGAAAGAATGTGCACAACACGCTGTTGTTGTGGTGATCCATGAAGCATTCCATTCAACTCCCACCTTTCAACTGAGGAAATTGCAACGGAATGACACATTATGTCCAACTTCTAACTTGGAAACTCATGTGGAAATCTTCAACTCCCATTTCATTGAGATGCAGGTCTGCGTTACATCACGCAAACTTTTTGGCACCCAGGGCAGTGAGGTTTACGGTCAGTGACAAACATTCACTTTTATTAAACAATATCCATTAACGAGAAGTTAACGTTTTGCAGAGACAGATGTTCAAAACAAGGTTAATTACACTTTCTTTTGATTATCGTAACGATAGCATTGCAGCATCGCAAATCAGTTTGGTTGCTATGAGATGTCTCTGACAATCAATCTACCCATCAAAATCACAACGTTATCAATCTCAAAATTAAAAATAAGCTTTGACACATTTGTGTTTAGTTGTCAAGTAATTATCACTAAATTTCTAATTAAAAAGTCACATCAGGCATTATCACCATCGATCACAGTTTTCATGATCGATCGTTGCTGCCACGTCCAAGTATTCGTGCCCATCCATAGTGCACACTGTCCTAACAAGTGAAAGATGGTCAATGAAATACAGAAAAAGCCCAAGAGGAGGGCAAGTAATTAGGAAGGAGACAAAAAATGATTAGAAAATAAAACTTCACCCACATCTCCCTAACCTGTCTTTAATATTTTCAGCTGTTTCTATTTTATTCCCTTTTGCAAATGGTGCCAATAAGCTCGAAATCATGCGAGAGTTTGCTGACACGATATCAAGAATAAACTGCGGGAGTTTGTGAATTAATTTAATTATCTTAATTTTAAGATGCATTTTGTGGGATGCTATAGAAATGGGACAATGCTTAAGGCAGCTATAACTGCAGGTTTTTCTAAAGTTATGCAAGGATTTAAGGGAAATAAGCATACAATGTGAAAATTTTAAAAAGCAAATGCATGAACATGCACAATAGGGATAGACAGATATGACCAGCATGCACATTAAAAGCTTAGTTACAGGTACTGCACTAAAATAAATCAGAATTCTGCTCTAAATGTCATGTTTGGGAATATTTAGAGAAACTGTGCTCTAGTTTTTAGTGCTTGCTTTCTCATCTTTTACTTTTTTGTGCTTTATCATTTAGTAAAACACAGATGTAATGATTGATGTGCTCATGAAATCAGAGACTCTCTCCACGAAAACTAACACAAGTGGTCAAAAAGACAGGACCAGATGGGTGATGTTTGCTAGTACATTTGTGATCGATCACCCAAATGCATCTTAATTCCAGTGCACACACGGCCTCAGTCAGGGACGACTGGTTGTGTAGCTGATACACTAAAGTCCTGAAGTTTTTGCACCAGCACAATGAAAAATAGGACTGAGTCGCAGGGCACCGACTGAAAGTCGTGTAGTGTATGCTTGGCATAAGTTCACAATGTGCTGAAGTGTGGGGTCCATTAAGAAAGAGTAATGAGAGCCAGCCCTCAGACACATTCACAGGAAATCATCTCACACTTCATCTCCCAAGCTCAGTGTTTTTAGAGACATTAAAGTGTTTCAGCTTCAGATGAAATAAAGAAGCAGGGAAAGTGGGAGGAGTAACAGAAAGACACTGTCAGAGGAGCACCCAATAAAATATGGTCAGTTATCAGATGTGCACTTGAAAGGGTCCCATTCTTTATTTGCATTAGGCTAATTCTTATTGTCTTATTTAGATGAGACTGGAAGCACTCAGACCAAACACGTTGTTGAAAACAGTAAGAAACTGAATCTCCTTGAAGATGGCACAGCACTGCTTAATTTCTTCTGGCCCCATGTCCACCACAGAGAAAATTAAAAACACTGAGCAGGCCAAACAACAGCAACAAAAGCAACATCAAGTGTCTCAAAAGGAGAAAGAGCTCTTTGTTTGACCCTGTGGACACATTTCCAGGGCCCCATCACTTCTTTGTGGTCCAGTAAATGGCGCTTGTGATCTTGTGGCCCCTCCTCCGGTCAGGCCCTATCCCAGTGAAAAAGAAACCCTCACCATCACAGTGGATTTTGGGAACTAAGACAAGCTGGGAGTTTGAGTGTCACAGTAGGGGAGATGTGTGGAGCCTGTCATAGTTACACATGGAAATGGTGCTCATCTGTAAACCTTTGATGGCCCTCGAAGCGGCTTTGCATAAATTCTCCCACTATCTCAGCGCTGCCTCCCTGGGACACTCCGTCTCTGATCACAGTCTTACTCACTCTCACTCTGAAACAAAGTCATGTGACACCTTAGCAGCTGCTTCAAGGCTGCTTACCTGCTGAGTGTCTCTACTTAAAGACATTTTAGGAATTTCAGCAGCTTTCTCTCCCACACCCTTTCCCTCTCTCTCCTTCATCCATAATTCTTCAATTCTGCCGGCCTTGTGGTAGAACTATGGCTTTTTTTAACAAGTGAGTGGGGTAGGTAACTGAGAACTGATTCCATTTAAACAAGTTATAAAAAAAAAAAAAACAGAACCAAATTATGTTCATAACTTTGGGTTATGCAGATCTCGATCATGCATTTTTTTCACCAATGTGGATGCAAAATTGTGCTGAAATACTTGGACTGTGCTAAAAGATTTACGTGGTATACCGGTACTAATGAAATATTGCGATACCAAAACATTAAAACAGTACGATATCATCATGTTGTTAATTTCGGTACCATATAAAAGTATACTGTCATTTAGTGTTGTCAAAAATACCAGTACTCCGGTACCAAGTCATTACTCAAACAAAAATGTTTTTACGATACCAGAATTTCTGAAGGTACCGGAGTACCAAGTCTCCCCGGTTCCCATGCAGAGTCGGGAACTTGCTCACAACAAGCAAAAGATGACAACAAGCAAAGTAGCTGCTGCTGCGGAAACTCAACTTAATCCTGTCGAAAAGAAAAATGGAAAAAGCCTGTTTTGGAAATTCTTTGGATTTGAGGCTGATGAAAAGGGAAACATCATAGATCAGCAAAAACCTATTTGTAAACGCTGCTTTCACAATTTTCTGACGAAAGGAGGAAACACAAACTTAAAGCACCCGAAAGACAGACACCCAGATTAATTCAAGCAAATAAAGCAGGGGAGTTTAAAAGCATATTATCATTTGCATTAGGGCTGAAATGTTTAAATCGCCATACGATTAAACGTAAAAATTTTCGTTGTCTAATAGTCACTTGATCTCATTTAACGTAACATGAAATCACATTAAACATCTTAAATGCATTTATACGTTACGTCTTAAATGCATTTATATTTAATGCATTACAGCTTTATTAAAGTTCAAATAATACAGAAGCAGGTCATGTTAATAACTATAAACTCAGAAACTGGCATTTCTCTGTGTGGTCGGTGCCTCTTCTGAGTTGCGCGAATGCCCCGATCTAAGGGGGAAGAGATTGAAACTGCACCGGCTGAGAGAGACTCTGCCTCGGGGACGCTCATCCCTCGAGTGCGCACGCTTAATGCAGCTCGATTAGAACGCGATTGCTCACGACTTATTTAATCATAATATATGTCACTGTGCATTTATTATTGTGAAGAAAATTGCCAATATGCAGCTTTACTAAAACAAGAGCACTTTGCGCATTAGTTTGGAAATAGTTTTTTATTCATTCTATTGTATGCTTGTTGATTTAGTATTTTTTAAGTACTTTGTAAAAACTTGAAGTAAAAGTTGCAAAAGTTCTATAAAATCTTACATGTGTTCAAAAATACTTAAAAGCATACATTGTACAGTTTTGTTATAATTAAAAAATTAAATATTTAACGGTGTTGCTCAATGGTATATTTTTGTTCTTAGTTCTGCTGCTAATGTTTTGTTAACTTTATTAATAATAGTGTTGTTCAGTAACCTGTTTTTGTGTTTTGCTTTGGTACCGAAAATGGTATCGAGTACTGTGAAATTTCACTGGTATTGGTACCGACTACTGAAATTTTGGTACTGTGACAACACTAGTCTCTAATGATGTCTTAAACTTATCTGTATGCTCAAAAATGATGGAGTATTTTTAGTTGTTTCTGCTGTAATGACGAAAATATCCAGCATGACGCGCCGGCGCGTCCGTCGACCCCAGAGGGTTAAGATGGCATAAGGTTGAGTAAATTATGACAGAATGAGCATTTTTGGGTAACTATTCCTTTAATGGTTTTATTAAACATTTGCTGTGAAGCATGTAAGGACTCTCTAGGAGACACTGGCTCTCTCAGAGTCACTCCAGCTAGGCTGCAAAACCAGCACAAAAGCCCTGGAGCTCTACAAATTAAAAAGGAAAAGAGTTCCTCTCAAAGCTGATGCTGGATGCATCACTCCTGATGCACAAACAACTTAGATCCCTGACACTTTAAACAGCCACATTAAGGCTGAGATTTCAAAATTCTTCCTCAAGAGAATGAGGCAGCCATCCCTCAGCTGAACACATGGCATTGCACAAACAAAACCAACAGACATTCGGTCAGACGGCCGTGGGCTCGTGCCCAATTGCTGGGGTGTGTGTGATTATTCACCGATGACGAGCTCAAGAGTTCGGATGGGATAATGTTTCAGTGACAGCACTGAGCAGGCATACAATCAACCCACCAGCCGGGGCAGATTCTTTCTCATGGCAGCCTTCTGCCGATTACAGATATACAAACCCCAAAACACACAAAGGCACAGGTGTATCCAATAACCTCTGACCCTTAAGTCAGTCTTGAGAGCCAGAGTGCATCTTTCAGCTGACAGCAGAAAGATAAGCACCATATCCTCTGCACCTTGTTTGCTTATGAAAGGGACTTGCATGGAATATTTATTAGCTGATGCTTGAAATCAAAAGCCTTTTGTGCGAAGAGTGCTTCAAAAAGCCTTGGCGATAACACAGCATCTCTATAAGGGTGATATGAGGGTAAGGACAAAATGGATTGCAGTGGAAAAAGGCTTCCTGGGAGCAGACAGGAAGAGACGAGGATAAGAGGAGGATTATTCATTCATATCTGAACTTTGCATAAGCGCAAGACATTATTTGCTAATTAAAGGCTTTGCTTTCATATCAGGATTTATAATTCATAAATTATGAGAAGAAACTGTCACAGTGGAGGGGAAAATCAAAGAAAGAGAGTGAGAGACTAGGGGATGAAGGAAGCTGTTCCATTTCTTGTGCAGATAGAGGCCTAGTTGATGATGATGATCTTCAGTGTGCATCTGGAATTGTCTTTCCTTCAGTCTTTCCAATGCAGCAAATGCATTACCAAGCCTGGGGCAGACACCACACAAATCAAATGCTTGAAACAAAACCCCACAAGCACAGAAGAACTGTCTAAAATTCATATTCTTTTGTCACAGTGGAAAGGCATCTCTACACAGAGGCTACAAAAACGACAGCTGGGAATGTTCTAGCATGTCTTTTTTTTATATCTTGTTCTTAATGCACAAGTCAGCACAGAGCTGGTGGGAAAGAGGTGCAAGACAATCCACTATTGAGAACAAAGGGATGTCAAACAGTTGAAACTAAAATAAAAAACATTTCTGTCAGAATGTCTTTCTACAATATTGGCTGTACAGAATACAGACTGAATTCGGTACCCGAGCGATGTCTGATTGACAGGCAGCTTGTATCGAAACCTTGGAGTACATATGTTTGTGTGAACATGCTCTGAGAAGAGGACTGCATCAACTAGGTTTTGGCTAGATGACTTCAATATTTTTACATGGCTCTCTGGAATACTCAATTCTGATTGGTCAATGGCGCCATCTAGCGGTCTGATATGTCTGAGTAACAACTGCACATATAGGGGATCAAGTCATACGAGACCGGTTTTTCAGGTATTGTGTCATCTTTCCTACTTCTCATACAACTGTGTGATCTGTAAGCTAATAAAATAAATTCAACTCATATCAATGTTTCATGTTCATTTATTCATTTGTTTGGCACAGTCTTGTAATAAACAGATAAGGAGCAGTCAGACAGTCATTTTCACAAAATAAACACTGCAAATCAGCTGTTTGTGTGATTTATTTCTTCTCAAATAATAACAGGGTAATTTCAAAGCAAATCAATATTTAGATAGCATTCAGCTTCTCTCTAGTGCTGAACAGTTAGCAGGCTGTTTTCACAACAACAAAAAAAACCCGACAGAGTGATGCAAGACCCCTTGGCTGTGCTTCACATCGGGGTCCTGATCACCCTGTTGGGTTTTATTTTGCAATAACGGCCGGCAAATTGTCCCTTACTCAATAAGCTCTTTACAATCGAACATTCAGATAAAGTTATGCCTAATTAAAAAAAGAAACTAACTTTAATAAAGGCTGATTTCTCAGTGAAACTCCAACAGCGTTAAAGACCCATGAAATCAATCATTATCTCTTAATATTCATATCCAAGTGCCCTCAACTGATGAAGTCTTGATGAAATATTTTAATCTTTTGGTAGAAAAGATCTCTCAGACCCCACTAGCTGTCTCTGGGTCCCCAATGTCCACATCAGGATTGTTTTTTTCGAAGTACTATTGCTGTCTACATGTCAAGTTATAAAAACTATCCAAAAAAAAAGAAAAGATTTCCTAGCCATATAACTACTGACACCATGCAAGCTACATACTATCCAGACCTTTGCTGGGAGGGAAATGTAGAGACCGGACCTCTTAGAACTTTAACTACCCCTGGTCTAGCGTTTAGAGTTTACTCAGAATGTAGCCAAAAACAAAATACATCCAGTGAGTGGCAGTTCTGTGGACGGAAATGCCTTGTTGATGAGAGAGGTCATCAGAGAATGAAATTGTCCAATAAAATGCTTTCTTGAACAAAATATCAACTTGAAATTGTTGGTTTGTGCAATATATGCCAGAGATGATGTTCACTTAATTAAGACATATTTGAGGGCTACATTCAATAGTTTTAATTAAATTAAAAATAATAGTTACATTTTGGTTTAAAAATAAAGTTGTTTATTTTACTGGTCTTTATATCGACTACTGAAATTCAGTATTGTAACAATCCTATTAAAATGTATTTTAGGATTAAATCAGAGACAGATGAAAGAAGGTGGAAAGAGGAGCCCCATGGCTATGTTAAATATAACTGCACATTAACATGAGACACTGCAAAATTCACACATTCATTGACAACATTTCTTGAAAACATTTTATAATAGCTTCATTGTGGTTTAACTAAAATCTGTTCCTTAGTCTACAGATTTAAAAACAATCTTAAATTAACCCTAGAGGTGATATATGTGTGTCAAACATTAACCATAATTCTTACCTCATTTAAAAGCCTCCAGCTGTAAAAAATTATAAACGTATTAGAAACCACAGGAAAATAAAATGACAACAATGACAGCTCATCAGTTTCTTAACAAATGGAGAATCGGAGTGTTAACAAGAAGTTAAGACCTCAACAGCTTGATTAGACAAACTTATCAAAACTTGTTTACATGGACACCAGAAAGAGGCTTATTGCGAGACAGTGGCATATTACGAGAAAGCAGTGTTCTTGATTACATTAGGGCTGAAACAATGTCGACAATAAAAATATAGGGATGCGCCGATACCACTTTTTCTCTTCCGATATCAGAAATTTTACTATCGGCTGATACCGATCCCGATCCCAGTGTTGATATTCTAAACTGATTATGCAAAAAATAACTTTACATTATTGTGTGGAACTAATTGGGTGTGCTCTTTAATATGTAAAGAAACACAAACCTCTAACGACACATTATTTCAATATAAATGTATAGCTTATTAAGAAACACTTTGTTGTTAACTAGTATACTGGATAATGTAGCAGCAAAATTAACAGTAATTCCAGTATAAATCATCAGTAGTTTAATTCGCTTCTTATTCAAATTCTGGTTAAAAAAAAAAAAAAAAAAAAAAAAAAAAAAAAAAAAACACCTCAAGTGCTATTCTAAATGCATGTTATAAGTGAACTGAACTATTGAGCATCTACATCTGAGGTGTTGTTCATGAGAACCGCACAAATATTGCGCACCGCGTGAAGGCTAAAAATAGCCGTGAGTGCATGCGTGTGTGTGTGTGTAAACAGAGCAGCACCATTCAATAACGTGCTGGAGATGCGCGTGCATTTTATATATTTACTTATTAAACACAGATTCACAGAGCCAATCGCACGTCTTCAAGTGGCTTTGAAAAAAATGCACGAGTCATGTGAACTAATGTTTTAATGGTTTATGTAATTTTTGGAGCTAGACAGTAACGAACATGACAACACTGCAGTTCGCACTTGACTGAGGAGACGAAGAATTACACAGCTCACAGTCCAGATGCACTCCAAACTTTAACAGTTTCAGGTGATGTAGATTGCAATGTATGAGCATCACAGCTCCTCTGTGGAGATCGTCAAGAGCACCAAATTCCTTGGTGTTCACCTTGCGGAGAACCTCACCTGGTCCCTCAACACCAGCTCTATTACCAAGAAAGCCCAGCAGCGTCTCTACTTTCTTTGAAGGCTGAGGAAAGCATATCTCCCACCCCCCATCCTCAATACATTCTATAGAGGGACTATTGAGAGCATCCTGAGCAGCTGCATCACTGCCTGGTTTGGGACTTGCATCGTTTCAGAGCGCAAAGCCCTGCAGAGGATAGTGAGGACAGCTGAGAAGATCATCGGGGTCTCTCTCTTCCCTCCATCAAAGACATTTACAAAAAAACACTGCATCCGCAAAGCAACCAGCATTGTGGATGACCCCACACACCCCTGCCGTCTGGCAAGAGGTACTGAAGCATTCAGGCCCTCACGGCCAGACTGTGTAACAGCTTCTTCCCACAAGCCATCAGACTCCTCAATATTCAGAGACTGGTTTGACTGACACACACACACACACACACACACACACACACACACACACACACACACACACACACACACACACACACACGTCCTGAGTTGCACTTTAATTATTGTCACTTTATACCTGGCTGCTACCTCAATAACTGTTATGTCCATAGAACACTATATCATAATATGTTATGTTTACATTTGGCATTTTTAGAAACTGTCATCTTTTTGCACTCCTGTGTACTGGTCGGCGCTGCACTGTCTATCACTGTGTCTAGTGTCCTGTTAATTTTTAGTAATTTATTGTACTGTCCCGTACTTTTTGCACACGTTTGCACGTGCACTTCATATAGGTATGTTATTTAGTCTGTGTTTGTCCTATGTTGTTTTATGTAGCACCATGGTCCTGGAGGAACGTTTTCTCGTTTCACTGTATACTGTACTAACTGTATATGGTTGAAGGACAATAAAAAAAAACACTTGACTTGATTTATGGTCAGAGATATCAAGTAGGAATATCCCACATCCAACTTGAATGGAACGCAGCATAACCATGTACCCTGACGAAACGTAATTTATTGCACCCAACATTTAAATCACAAATATTATTAGATATATTTTTCAAGGTATTATAGACCTCGTTGGTAGATTCATATGAAAATAATATTCATATTGACGTTCATTTCACAAATCAGTCATGCTGCAGTTAAAATTAGAATAGCTTGAGCATAGTGTTGTTTTTGCGAACGTGAGGGAACATCGATATTTTACAGTGGTATTTATAAATGGGTATAGTTTATAGTGTATGTGCTTTTTCCACTGTACTCCCAGAAATGTTTTGTTGAATTGTTGTTGGGCTCCATCCTATGTCATTTGTTATTCAGTCCGTTCCACGCACATGCACACTCTTCAAAAACCTGAAAGACCGCCGCATATGTCTTTACATGGCCGCATAAGCAGCTTTCTCCATGAGAAACAAGGTGAAACTTTCTCTTAATCCCTTAAACAGCGTAAGGAAATCAGCGTTCTCGTTTACATGATGTTTCAGAACGCCGCTTTCTGCAAAAACCCTACAACAAACAGATTTCTTAATTAAATGTAAACGTAGTCAACAACAAAAAGAAAATCCTAAAAAAAAAGGAAGTACATTCCCTTCAACTTTTAGGAATTAACTTTAATCCTGCTGCAAAAATTTTTTTACGTTTCTGTGTTTTTCTGTTAACAGCCAGCTCAAGGGACCATTATGGCAAGTTAGAAGCACTCAGTGACATTAATTAGAGAAGTCAAACCAGCAAACAAAACAAGAGTTAAATGGTGCAGACACTTCAGAGAGTGGTCTATATAAAGCCTCTGGTATGTATTCAGACAGCAGCATATGGCAAGTTCTCAGAGGCCAATCATGAGTGACTGTGACAGAAACCACCGGCACAAATGCAAATACAATGACATATGAGGCTACATTTGCACCACACACATGCCTTTGAATCCCCCAAAACACTTTAAACAACTATGGATAATACAGAAATAATAATAAGAGATGCATTAATGCACTGCTCACATGAATATTCGTAAAATATACATCACCAATCAGAATGCATGCTTCTTTCCACTTGTCTCTGGAACAGTGCTGTGCTACATAGGGCTGCAACTATAGATTATTTTGATAATCGACTAATCTAACGATTATTCGACCATTCATTCAGGCGATTATTGCAGTGATCATCAGCTCTTAGCCGATTATTCAGCTTGTGCCCCGACTTAAAAGGTTGTAATAAACGTGCTTACTAACAATAAAGAGGACAAAGTCATCTTTTAAAAATACCACTAAATGACATTCACTGAATTAAAGGAGAAAAACATATTTTATTAAGATTAATTAAAAACAAAAAAAAACAAAAAAAAAAACAAAAAAAAAAAAAAAAAATCACTGCAAAAAATCCAATTGTTTACAAATGTTTTTGTCTTGTCCATTTAAAATTGGACGGAATGCCCCACCGCGTTCTCGGGTAGCAGAAGGGGTCTCCCCCGCCCCTGACAGCGGTTCTCCCGCTCCAGGTGGTCGGCAGTGAGCCCCTCCTTGCTCGCGGTCGGCGGTCTCAGACCAGTCACGTTTCAGTGGCTGGTAGTGGTCTCCTATGCCCCTGACCGCTAGGAGCCCCTTCTCCCCTCTCGGTCGGCGACCAATTCCTCTGCTTCCAGGTGGCCGAGCTCCTCCATCCCCCGGAAGATAGCCGCGGCTGCCCCGTTGGGATGGATGGTAGCAGCAAGATCTCCATGCCGGCTCTTCGGCACCAGTGTAAAGGGAGTTCAAAGGAGGAGGCAAGAACTGGCTTGACAATATAATTAATATTTTTATGAAAAACTTAAAAGACACAAACATCAACAAAAGACGGTCAGCTCTCTGCCTCCTTTATCCCTCTCGGAGGCTTAATTACCCTGATACGGGTCCGGGTGTGTAAAATCATGACCCGGCCCCACCCTCCACCCTGTCACAGTATCTTAAATATACAGTAAGTGTATTTTGTATATAAGTGTATTTTTTCACTTGATTATACTTCTGTCAGTGCTGTAAAGACAAAATATACTTATATTCAAGATCTATTCTCTAAAAGCATAAATATCTTATATGCTGCTTCTCATGTGAATGCATTTTTTTAAAAAGGATTTTTAGAAATTTTTATTTTTAATATTAAATTCAACATTCTCAAAATAAATTTGTTTTCTTCAGTATAGCTTCTGAAGTAAATATATGTTGTTTTAAAGGAGATTCAGATGTTTATATTGGAAAACAAGCCAAAACAAAAACAAATCAAAATTGTATTTTGTTGTGGTGTATAATGGGGCAAAGACTACCTCTCTCAGCTTTCCGTTCACTTCAATCTATCTTTAACTCACAAATAAAACACTCTCTTATGAATAAAGCTGCGTATTGCCAATTTTCTTCACAATAAGAAATGCACAGTGACATATATTATGATTCAATAATTCGCGAGCCATCACATTATAATCTAGCTGCAGCAAGCGTGCGCATGAGATTTCAATCTCTCCCCGTTATATTGGGACACTTCATGCTGACCGCACAGAGAAATTATTTTTGTGGTTATTTACATGACCTGCTTCCTTATTATTTGAACTCTAATAAAGCCATAACACATTAAATATAACTGCATTTAAAATGTAACGCTTTTCTTTAAAGATGCTCGACACGCAAGTTTTTCTTATGTGGAGCGGCAACTCCAACTTCACTTATTCCACAACGAGAGTGCTTCTGTAATAACTTATTTTGTATTATTGTAGAATTCCCTCATACTTTGCGATCTACATCACCTGAAGCTGTGAAAGATTAGAGTGCATCTGGACTGTGATCTGTTTTCTTCCTCTCCTCAGTCAAGCGCAAACTGCAGTGTTGCTCTCGTGCGTCATCATTAGAGTTTAATGTGATCTCATGTTACTTTAAATGAGAATAAACAACTATTTGACAATTAAATTTTTTGTCAACAAATTTTTTTTTTATTGTCGTTGTCCTTAACGTCTCAAATCGTTTCAGCACTAACGCTAAATGGCAATAAAAGGAGATCTGAGGAATCCTTTTTTACACCACACTAGTCTTCTAAACCTTCTTAGAAAAAGCACCCACCCCATTCCTGAACTCCCTTCCTTGCATCACGGCAGTCAACAGTGTGAAAAATCCTCTTACGGGGCTTATGAACAACTCTATTCCCCAGTGAGAGAGAGCCTCACACTGGGCACACCAACCCCCCATCCCTCCAAACAAGCTGGAACATTCCACATAGGCCTGAGGGGAGACAGCTCTAACTAGGTGCAATGGGTTTCTTTGAGCATGTGTGTGTCTATGGCACAGAACGGTGAGGAGCAAAGTGCAGAATTTCAGTGCGTGACTGAAATGCCATGCTAACAATGGTCATTTTGAGGTGAAAATGTGAATAAACCATCACAATCTGGAATAAACAGGCAATGCAAAAGTGCAAAACTCGCCCTGCTCTTGACACCTTTAAAAGTAAATTAGAGAAGGCAGTCAATATGTTAATGTACACTTTGAAAGTTCTAATTCAATAGGACTAAAACAACAATTTTTCTTTTAAATGTCAGTTCTGTGGATGAAAACGCCTTGTTGATGAGAGAGGTAAACGAAAAATGTCCAGACTAGTCAGAGCTGACAGAAATCTATGGCAACTCTGATAACCACTCTGTATAATTGTAGTGAGCAGAATCTCAGAATGCACAACATATCGATCCTTGAGGCAGACAGGCTAAAACAGCAGAAGACCACGTCGAGCACTTTATTAAGACCATAGTGTTCCTAATAAAGTGCTCAGTGAGTGTATATCAGAAGTTGAACACAACACAAACAAGGTATCATGGCAAATGACTGGAATGTAAATTGTTAAATAAATCAGGAGATGGAAATGTCTGTCTCTTTCTCAGCTGACGTCCTTCCTTCACATTTTCAATTACGCACTGCATCCCTTACACTTGGACTGTTTGGATCTGAAGACTGTCTCATGTCTATGCAAAAACCTGCTGTAGCTCTATTACAATTGCATATTTAAATACATGACTAACAATATAAAGCTCCGTTGTTTTTAAAAAAAAATTATATAATATGTAGGGCTGCCCCCCACCAAAGATTTACCTAATCGACTATTAGGAGTTAATTTAAACCATTAGTCGACTAGTCGTACGTTTATGATATTAATTTAATTAATATATTTTTTTTGGGGGGGGGGGGGTGTCAAAAAATTGTTCGAGTTCCAGGGCTGAGAAAGAATGTTATCATTAACATTGCTAACACTGTTCTACATTACAGAGAAATACTAAACCGTAATAATCAGCCTTTAAAATATAATTTTTACAAGCACTCGCATGAAGCGAGCCGCAGCGACACCGGCAAAAGCGGTAATGATTCTGAATGTGTCTGAAAAACCAGCAAGGAGACTGTCTGAACATTCTGTTAATTTATAGAGAGAAATGCACATTAGGGTTGAGCCGACAGACGATGAGCTCAGGGATCGACGATGGTCAGAGTGATTGCCAATAGCTGATGCCTTTGACGATGTCAAGATGATATTTGGCTCATTTTCTCATGTATTATATTATTATTATTATTATTATTATTATTATTATCAAGCTATTATTATTATCATCAAATTAATATTACAAAAAATGTGCCCATAGACACAAAGACACGCGTTTGAAGAAACACTCTTTGTAATATTATTAAGAACAGATGACAGAAAAGCAGTTTATGGTTAGGTATGATGCACTGATACTAGGCATTTTTTTTCTTTTCTTCCAAGAACAGTATTGCCAATGAATTCTGCAAATGACCTCAGATATCTCAGCTCAGGAGGTGCTTTGAGTTCAGTTCGTTTTATTTCCAAAGAGCAGTTTATTGTGACCACAACTCTGCCACCAATACATCTGTGATTAAAACATAAAATAATACAAAAACACGTTCACCTCGAACCATGATTTATATTTCAGTGATTATTATCATCATCATTATAATTATTATTTTTATATTTATAATTGTTTTTATGTCTTCATTTGTGTAAGTAATTTTCCTCCATGAAGTTGAGACGGATTCTTGCCTGACGTTAAATGGAAAGGTGTATATATTTATTATCCTTTTATCACTTCATTAATTTAATTGCTTTTTCGTTTTGTTTGGAATGCAATTTGAATTTTAGAAATTTATTTGATTTAAGTTTTTAATTTTTTAAATAAATTACTTTAATTTTCAATGCAAAAATCACTAAAGCAAGAATATTCACCGGGGGTTGCCGATGTAATTAGATATTACAAAATTATATATATAAGAGTTTCCGCTAGAAAAAAATGGTGCCGGTCAAAGTGACCGGCAGAGGTTTCATTTTACGGACATTTTGATGATATGCCGGTCAAATATCGCCTCTTAATTAGTCAAGTTGAGGAAAACTGGAGGCAGGCTATGTAACTTAAAAAAATGACATAATCAGGCCGTATAGAATGCAACATGTTTATTTGCCTAACTTTCAAATAGACGGAAAAAAAACATGAACGTCCGATTGGCGTTTCACATTCATTGTTTAACAAACCAATCCCCCTTCCCCACATAAAATATCTGAATAGTAGCCTGTTGTTTTTACTCAAGCGAACTTAATTATACACTCTCAGTATGTCTCATTTAGCTGGTAACATTTAAATTGGCCACCGTGAAATGACTCCTTGTCAAATGAACAGAAACAAACAAATGACTAGGCCTATAACATTGTCTCGCGTCATTTTAGGCTACTTTTTACGCTGTTTTGCAGTGCTGAATTGTGCAGCTGCCGACTTAAAATCAAAACTTCCCAGTGTCTCTCCACAACTTGCAATGCGCATAAGCCGCGTAACCTTGTTCTCCGCAAGGCGACTTCGCTGCTTCGTCTTGATCCGATTCTGCAGCGAGAACCCCCTCTCTGCAGGAACACTCGAGACCGGGATTACACAGGTTATCTTGGCGAGCTTGGTCCACTCTGGATACATTTTAGGTTTATTCTCAAATTCAGATTGTGTTAGGGGGGGCGGGATTATTAGGCAATTTTAATCGGACAATTTGACCGGAGAGATTTAATTTAGTCGGACATTTCATTGTTTTCCCGGACTGTAATTACCGGACAACAGAAACCCAGACAGACAGACAGATATTGTAAAAATTAGTAAGGCATAACTTCACATTGTGTGTGTGTGTGTATATATATATAATCATGAAGAAGTGAACAAAACTAACTAATTCACCCATATGATGTATTTTCCCAGACAACGAAATACCCATCTGGTAGAGAATGCATAGATGAAGTAGGCTAGGTTCTTTGCCAGAGAGATGCTGTCAACTGTTGTAAACCATCTTTAAAAAAGTTGAACAACACACATTTTAAATTGCACTTAATTTTTTTCCAGTTTCATTTGAAATTTTGTTAAAATAAATAAAAAATAAAGTTCTAAGTTTGAAATCAAGGTGTCTTGCTTTATTTAGTAGGCTTAACCTGAACCCTGCTTAGTGAAAATTAGTACCACCTAGCATCCAACCAGCGGTAATACCAGTGTTCATCATTTTTATGTGGAGTTTTTTCTGTGACCAACCAACCAATCAAAACTTGGTCGACCAAGAGTCTTCTCCTCGACTAACCTTTGGTCGACTATCAGGGGGCAGCCCTAATAATATGAGAAGTTAATACGCCTAAATCTGAAAAAAATCCAATCTGGATTCTTATGGGCACTTATCAAGAGAACAAACCTGGCAGACCAATGTAAATATCCACCAATATGAGTCATATCATCCTGCATCCACAGAGACCTTTCAGATATAAACAGTCTTTGATGTCAACTGCTATAGCTGAAGGGAAATCTAACTTTCTGTCTTCTGTGAAAATTACATGATTAAGTCAGAGGGTTTTCAGGGCACCCACTATATTAACAAATCTCCAAGCGGTTCCTCCCATTTAAAGGTAGAAAATGTAAGTATTAGGGGTTCCACACGTGTATGTGAGCATTGTGATTTTCTGAGCATCCAAAAAAAAATAAAAAAAATATCAGAGGAAAAAAATGCACAGCAGGATTTATTTCAAGCCTCTTTGCTTGGAAAACACTTCATGGCAAAAATCCAGAGTTTTCTCCACAACTCTGTTTGTTGCAGAGTAAAAAGACAAAGGTTTATTTTTAAAAGCAAACATCAATAAAAGACTACATCATTTCCTTTCATTACAGCTCATCTCATTTTTCGGAAAGTCTGGCTGTTTTACAAAGTTATAGTTGCAAAGGATTTTCCAGAAGGAAAGAGCTAGTATCTTTCCTCTGACTGCACCTCCATAGCTACATCACACTACTACTGCAGAAAGCTTTTTTAGTAGGCAGTCTCAACTCGACTTATTAGAGGGATCCATCTAAGCTTAGCTCTGAATGTTGGCTAAATGTGTTTTCAAGAACCCTTTAGGTTTCACAGAAGGCCTGATAAATAGTAGTTCTCTTGACCTCAAAGCACTCCATCAGCCCAAGGTGCAAAAGAAGCACAAAGGACGCTTAAAGAACAGCTATTATGCATGCAGAAAGATGGGCAAATATGTGCAGATGACTGAGCAGCACACTTTAAAGGGATTTTTCAGACAGCCCTGGTGAAACCTTTTCAAAAATCCTTACTTCACCATATGGAACGCACTTGAGTGCCAAATATTTTAAAAAGAAGCTTAGAAGATCACAGTCACAAGGAAGCCTGAATTCACATGAACACTTAATATCCTGAGGGTCTTATTGCTGACATTGATGGACTGAAAGATTGTTGGAGATCAATATCGTAATGTTCTTAAATAAGATGATGTGGCTATTCAACCAATAAGGTGGACAAGTATCTAGGAGAATTTCAGGCCAATAACACAGTTAGAATCTGTTCAGATCAAGCTTGCTGAAAAAAAAAGCTAGACGCTAGAGGCTTATGCCACAAATACTGTCATTGGAGTTTAACTTGTCTTAAACATGAAACACTCCTTGTAAGAATAAATATATATGAATTATTTAAGTCTTAAAGCAGTGCTGGTTTTGATGGTAGTTCCTGCTCTGTGTGCTGTTTTCATTCTTAAAAGTTTGAACAAAATATCCAAATCTTTTTACAGATTTGCAAACTGTTCTATAGTCTAACTTTTCACACTTTTGTCCCGTGATTATTATACAGTCCAAAACCTGTTTGTTTTCATCTTCACTCATACTGCCACATATTTACATATTTCCCCACCCAATTCTAAAGTCGTTTCTCAGTCTGAGGTGACACTTGGGGCTCAACTAGGTGGGTGTTCTGACCCTTTAAGGTGCACTCAATTACTTTTGAGTCATCTTGGACATTTCAGTGTTGGTAGTGAGGGACTTTCATGACAAGAAATATTGTTACTACTTCGTGCACCAAAAATAACAGCTAGGACCAAATTTTGAGGATGTATTAACAGTATCATTTTTGCATTGAAATCCCTAGACCAGTGAAACAAATTGGCTGCTGTATGGGCTTTACATTAGCAAAGAGCTATCTGAAATAGCTACAGGAGTAGGGTATATTTTCAAGGATCAGGGGTAGGACAGAGCGCAGTGATCATATTTGACCTGCATGAAATTGGTTCGGTAAAAACTGTCCAACTGATAGCTGCATGATTTGCAGGAATATTAAGCGAAGTCCAGTCCAGTATGATTAGTGGAGCTACTTTTAATTTATTTTTTCTAGTTCTGGTTGTGCCACCACTTGCTGTCTTCAGAAAGAAAGAAATTGTTATTCTCACATGTTTAAAGGGTAGTTCACCCAAAAATGACCTGCCTTGAAATACAGTTTATTTAACACACGCCCCCCGACAGTCGCAATGACATGCTGAGAAACAGATAAGCAGTGACGTTGCTAAGGGAACTCGAGTTGAACGTTTATTGATTTTTGGTAATGAAAAGTTAAAAGAGCTAGAATGACTGAGACTAGCGGCTAGTAGACCTGGTGCTCTACTCGTCGACATGTTAGCACTGCAGAATCTGCAAAAACACTCGCAAAGGCACAGATAAATAGTATTCACTCACCTTTGAAGCGTTCAAGTGTGCTGTTACTCGGGCATTCAAAAGTTCAAAGGTAACGTAAACCGCCTCAAGAGCGAAGGCTGCACATCGCTTGAGAGAGATCCGCTCGTTCTTGTCTTTATGCAGTCGCGCGCACACTCTCAGCTCTCTCTACATCGCTGCTGCGAGAGCGCATTTGCTCAAATATCGCGATACTACAAGACTAGAGACGGTGCTGAGCTGACCAATCATAGTCAAGGCATGCCGTCCAATAAAAATACAACAGGAAAGACATCCTCAATATTATTGATCAGTTCACTTTGATTGGCGTCTGCGAGAGCGGTTTATAAAGCTTAAGCAACCAGGTTGTTTACAAATTTGTGGAGTGGACACTCTGTTGGTTCGAAAGTTTGTCAAATGCCGAAAATGTTACGCCAAACCAAACACAGGAATACTATCCAAAAATTGGATACTATCCAAAAGTGTTCAATCAGATATGAGGTTGCATATTTTACAATTATGAATGTTAGGCCAGAGTGCATTATCTTGCCTGATGAATAAGACAGATTGTGCAAGCACTTCTCACAAAATTGCAAAAGTGTCGAGAGCAGAGGCAAATTTTGTAATTTACCACTCACTTGGGTTGCCACTTTTGAAGGTTTAAAATAAAGTAAACTTGAAATCACGCCCCTAACCGCATCCTCCACAGTTTTATCAGTTAATATGCTTTATTAATAAAAAATGTATATCTTATATGCTAAAATAAGAACTTTCCTGACCCATTACTTATAAAAAAAAAGTACATAATTTATATGTTATATATATATATATTATTATTATTATTATTATTTGTCATCTTATTTTGTCATCTTACTTACATTTTGTAAGGTTTATACAATATTTTTTTATAATTTGTATTTATTTTATTTATTTATTTTTTCCTTCACTTGTACTTGTCTTTATGATTGTATTCATACATTGTTTGATCTTATTTCATATTTATATAGAAAAAAAACACAGTTTTACCACCATTTGTGGACTTTTCAGACAGTACCTTAGTCACTGTAGACAAATTTTCCAGCTAATATTAATGCTAAATTTGCGATCTGGTACGATTTCACAGTGACGCCATTTGACAAGCTCAAATAAGGGACAATCCCGTATTTTACGGGACTGGTGGTAACCCTTCAGGGCTCCAGACTGCGACAAAAATAAAAATGATTTATTACGACTCATTTAAAATGTAGTCGCCATTGGCTACAGTCGGTTTATTGAATATATTTTTTGAACTCTTATATTTTTAGTCTCTCGTATCTTTTCACCGGTTCTGTTTCTGATGAACTCGCTGCACCACACATAACCCAATGTTAGGAAAGTGCAGTAAGTGAAATTTCAGCTGTATGAGCAACACACAGTTTATTACAGTGAACACTTACTTGTCCAGGCAATTTGGAAATTGCGGACACGCAACTTAAACATGCGTAACGTTCTTGTGTTCAAAACACTTGAAGGAGTGCAAATGCGATCTAAGGGATCTCAAGATGTGTTTAAAGATTGAGTATTAAACTATATTTAACTTGACACAGTGACCTAAACATTCAGGTTCTGCTTTCAATCTTGTTTCTGAACAGCATTCTAAATTAAGCAATTCGGTGATTTGGCGACTAAAAATAGCCATTTGGCTCCTTAATGTTTCAGTTTAGGAGCCAATGGCTCCTAATTCATTTTTTTAGTCTGGATGCCTGCCCTACCACTCACCCTTACCCTTTGTTCCAAACCTGTATGTCTTTCTTTTCTTCTTGGATCATAAAGGAAATGTTAGGCAGTATGATAGCCTGCCTAACACGGAGCAGTAATTTCACATGAGTAAACATCTTTTTTTAATTTGGGAGTGAAGTTAATTTGGCTTACTTTGGATTAAGCCTTGCAGTATAGCAGCAAACTGATAGGAGATAATAATACTTTCAATGTAAGGAACATTTGAAGTAATAAAGTAAAACTATAAAGCACCAATTTTTACAAAGTGCTTTACAGAAGACACATGTTCATAAACATGAACTTGCCCACACTTATGGAAGAAGATAAAATAATATACTGTAATTGACAGAGTAAGAATAAGAAATACTGTAAAAAGCAAAACCAAGTCAGAAGAGAAGAGATAAAGCATTAAAGAAAAGTAGCTATCAAACCATTAACTTTTGCCACAACTTGCTGACAGCTGAATTGATATTATTAAACATATTGATACAGTGTGACAAATTAGTTTAGCCAGTTAAGTAACGGCATGTTTTAAGCTATGTGCATGCATGTGTGTCTTTTGCTTGGTTAAAGATCTTAATATTATTTAAGCAAATTAGCTATTAAAAAGATCAAAATTTTGGGCAATATTTATTTAGGTTTTAGTCTTTGCCCATGTCTATAAAAATAGTAATTGTCTGTTCTACCATCAGATCTGTGTGCACCAAACATTAACCTACTTATTATCCGAAATCTTCAAAGTACAAGTTAAGCTCTATTGACAGTGTATGTAGCATAAAGTTGATTACCTATGAAAATAATTTCAACTTATAAACCAAATCAACCAATTCATTGAAAATATGACTAAAAAAATATTTGTTCATGAATGGGACACTGCAGCTTCTCTCAGAAAATATCAAGAACACACCAAGTAGAGAGAGTGAATGTCAATAAAAAACATTTATGTTCATCACACAAAGCTAGCCATCTTAAGGCTTCAAAAGACAGAAATATACCATTTGGACAATTTTTATTATACTTGTATGGTGCTTTTGATCCTTTTTGAAGCTTGACATCTCCAGTCCCTATACACAGTTTGGAATAATGTACAGATTTTGCTCTTATGGAAAGAAATAATTGGCATTCAACTGATCACAATGTTTAGTCAGGACATTAATAACATGAAAAAATTCCTCTTTGAAAAAAATATTCAGAACTTCTTAAACTACTTCAAAGTGTTCTCATCCAAAAATCCTCCATGTGCAGCAATGACAGCTTTACAGATCCTTGGCATTCTTGCTGTCAGTTTGTCCAGATACTCAAGTGACATTTCACCCCACACTTCCTGTAGCACTTGCCATAGCAAGCTTGTCGGGCACTTCTCGCACACCTTACAGTCTAGCTGATCCCACAAAAGCTCAATGGAGTTAAGATCCATAACAGTCTTTTACAATTATCTGTTGTCCAATGTCTGTGATTCTTTGCCCACTCTAACCTTTTCTTTTTGTTTTTCTGTTTCAAAAGTGTCTTTTTCTTTGCAATTCTTCCCATAAGGCCTGCACCGCTGAGTCTTCTCTTTACTGTTGTACATGAAACTGGTGTTGAGTGGGTAGAATTCAATGAAGCTGTCAGCTGAGGACATGTGAGGCGTCTATTTCTCAAACTCTGATGTACTTATCCTCTTGTTTAGTTGTACATCTGTGCCTTCCACATCTCTTTCTGTCCTTGTTAGAGCCAGTTGTCCTTTGTCTATGATGACTGTAGTGTACATTTTTGTATGAAATATTTTTTTGGGCAATTTCAAGCAATGGATAGCCTTCATTCCTCAAAAGAATGATTGACTGATGAGTTTCTAGAGAAAGCTGTTTCTTTTTTGCCATTTTTACCTATTATTGACCTTAAGACATGTCAGTCTACTGCATACTGTGGCAACTCGAAAACAAAGACAATGTTAAGCTTCATTTAACGAATCAAATAGCTTTCAACTGTGTTTGATATAATGATAAGTGATTTTCTAGTACCAGATTTGCACTTTATCACGATTACTCAAGGATAAAGGTAATGGCTGCTGGAAATGGGGCCCATCTAGATTTGATCAGAATGTACTTTTCAAAGAGTGATGGTACGTTTTTTTACATCAGTAATGTCGTGACTATACTTTGTGATCAGTTGAATGCCACTTTGGTGAATTAAAGTACCAATTTCCTTCCAAAATATAAAAATTTGTACATTATTCCAAACTTTTGGCTTTTTTGTTTCACATAAGAAAGAGAGCCAGGTGGGTAAATTTGTTAATTAAGTGAATTTAAATTTAGAGTTGTATTTGTAAACATTAATAAACTACATTTGTTAACATGAACTAACAATAAGCAATATATTTTTTTCTCCACTATTTGGAATGCCCAATTCCCAATGCACTCTTAAGTCCTCGTGGTGGCGTAATGACTCTCCTCAATCTGGGTGGCGAAGGATAAAACTCTGTTGTCTCCGCATCTGAGAACATCAACCCACAGATCTTATCACGTGGCCTGTTGAGCACACTACCACAGAGACATAGTGTTTGTCGAGGCTTCACGCCATCCACTGTGCATCCACGCACAACTCGCCACACACCCCATGGGGAGCAAACCACATTATAGCGACCACGAGGAGGTTACCCCATGTGACTCTACCCTCCCTAGCAACCGATTTGGTTGCTTAGGAGACCTGGCTGGAGTCACTCAGGGATTCGAACTCGCAAACTCCAGGGGTGGTAGTCATCGTCTTTACTCGCTGAGCTACCCAGGCCCCCTAACAATAAACAATACTTTTATTCAACTTATTAATCCTGGTTCATTTTAATTAAATTTGTATTATTATTAAACGTTGTATACTTTAACATTAGAACATATAAACTAAAAATGGCTTTTAATAACTTATTATTGACCAGTATTAATAAATGCTGTAGATAATTAGTGTCCATTGTTAGTTAATGATACGTAATGTTTTTACCCATACAAACAAATCAAACCTTATTGCAAACTTATGCCAAATAGTCCATTCTGTATAAACTGATAAACCAGGTGTGCCATGATCTCGGTCCTAAAATCAAAAGTACCTCTCTATAACCCAAGAGTTTGACCCATTATTAATGACACTGACTTCTCTCTTATTAATGCATGTGCATGTTGCAGAGTTAAGGAGCATGACAATGATCATGTATACTGTCACAAACTGCATTACAACCCATGATCCATCTGGAAAAAATTCTAATGACCAGCCCAATGACCCTCATGAGTTTCACAGCAAATGGATGTCAAGCTGCTCTAACAGTCACAAAATTATTGTGATTATGCACACAAACATTGTTTCAGCACAGAGACAAGTGATTCTGAATTAACTTCCTTGTTTAAAAAGCTGCTGAGGCTAAGAAACAAAAGCCTTTAGAAAGACTAATCTAAGAACTAACATTTATCTTGACAGCACTCTTAGGGAAGTGTGGGAGACTTTTTATATCTAGGTTCAGTTTTATCAGAAATTACATGCCATCTTAACTACTGCAAATAAATGTTCTCTAGCTCTTAATTAAATTGTGATTTATTAATTTGTTTTTAATTATTTATGAAGTGTGGTTCATGGCTTCTATACCTTTCAGACTCCAGCCATACATCTACAAACTAACATTGTAAGTAGCATACTCTATTTGACTCTCCAATCACATTCTGAAATTTTAAAGAATGTGTATGCCATCAAGTGTATGCTAAGACTTTTCCTCTATTATTTTGTGGATTGCCAAAATGCAGTCCTAAAGGGTTAGACATTAAGTGCAGACTTGAGTCCAGAAAATGGTCTATTCAGTGAGTTGTGAGAGTAATCCATTGGGACTGCAGTTTCTTTTCTCCTCCATCAGCTGCAGAAGACATGTACATTTATTCATTTAGCAGACACTTTTATCCAAAGCGACTTACAAATAAGGAATATAGCTAGAGTGATTCATCATTAGAAGGCAATAACATGAGTAGTGCAGCAATACAAAGTTTTGAATTGCTGAGAGAAGTACAAGTTGAGAGAAGGTGGAGAAAGATTTTTTTAAAGAAGGAAGAAAGTAAGTGCATTAGTAGGATTTGGTCATGTGCTCATGGAAGAGATGTGTGTTTAGATACTGTATAGAGAATTAGCAACTTGGGTGGAGTTTGGATGGTCGTTCCACCAGCGAGGAATGGTGGAAGTGAACGTTTTTGATCAATTGCTGAGATTTGACTAAATGCAGGATGTCTTGCAAGAAGAGCATTGCAGTGGTCCAGTCTTCGTACATCAAACGCCTGGACAAGGAGTTATGTAGCATGCTCAGATCTGATCCTCCTAATGTTATACAGTGCAAATCTATATGATCATGCTGTCTTTAAGATGTGGTCTGTGGAGTTCAGGTGATCATCAAACACAACCCTAAGATTTCTGGATGTTCTGTATAATGTAATCATTGACAAGTCTAGCTGAATGGTGAAGTCCTGTTGTATTGCTGGGCTTGCTGAAATAACAAGAAGCTCAATCTTTGCTAGGTTGATTTGGAGATGATGTTCTTTCATTCATCATTAAATGTCCACCATGCAGACTGAGATCCGTGCAGCTACCATTGGATTGTCAAGTTGGAATGAGAGGTAGAGTTGTGTATCATTAGCATAGCAATGATAGGAAAAGCCATTTGCCTGAATGATCCCAGTAACGTCATGTATATGGACAAGAGGAATAGGACAAGCACTGAACCCTGTGGTACCCCAGTAGCTAGTTGGTGTGACTTCCAGTGGAGACGTTAACAGAGACGGAAGAGAGCGTTGATTGATACCTACTGAAGGACCTACCTGTGAGATGAGACTCAAACCAGTGGAGTGCGGTTCCCGTGATGCCCACTGTAAAGAGGGTGGAAAGGTGAATCTGGTAGTTAACCATATCAAAAGCAGCCAACAGTTTCAGCAAAATGAGAACAGAAGATTTGATTACTGCTCTAGCCAGCCTCAGAGCTTTGGTGATGGACAGATAGGCTGTATCAGTTTAGTGTCCACTTTTGATACCAGACAGGTTGCTGACTAGCCAGTTGCTCTGGGTGTGAAAAGAGCAGACCTGTTGAACATGAATTGTTCAAGTTTTTTTGCTATGAAGGGGAGGAGAAAGACGTGTCTAATTTTCTTAGAGTACAAGGTTAAGTGAGGGTTTCTTAAGCAGTGGGGTTACTCGAGCCTGCTTAAATGGAGTGGGAAAGGTACCAGTGAGAAGAGATGTGTTAACAATGTGTGTGATTGCAGGTAGGGTTAAAGGAGAGATTGCTTGGAGGAGATGGGAGGGAATAGTATCGAGGGGACAGGTACTAGGGTGGCTGGAGAGGAGGCCTAAGAGAAAAAATAAAAAGAGGTGAGCAGGGGGATGTATGTTGGTGATGTGTGTTTGTGGTGTGCAGATGTGATTTTTTTTTTTTTGTATGAGCATTGGAGTGCCAGAAGTTCTTTTAATGTTGTTTTGATATGTTTTAGCAGTGGAGACGTTAGCAGAGAAGGAAAAGAGCGTTGACTGATACCTGCTCAGGTAAGCTTGATCTTTTGATTTGCTGAATTTTCTCTCCGCAGCCCTGAGTTTAGATGTACCCTGATATACACAAAGAACCTCATATAGCCAGTGGTTGGAGGGTGTAGCACAGGCTGGCCTGAGGAGAAGGGACAGATGTTGTCTAGACAAGATGTTAAAGTGGAGCATGGAGTGTTAGTAGCATTATTGACATCAAGCAGGGAGAATTGGTTGGCAAAGGAAAGACAGGATGAAACCATGTAGAGGAAAGACTGGTAGGTGAGATAGCGAAGGGCTATGACTTTTGCAAGTGAAACTAAAAAACTTTCCGAGGACATGAACAGCTCAGAGTAGAATCTGTGAGTTGCCATCTCGTAATTACAGAATTTCCGACATGACATGAACGCTGCATTATGTGTACACTAATATGTTTTTGTTTGAAAACACATTAATGTTGCTACAATGCTACATTTGTATTCCTCCACTAAAAAGTGAGGGTTTTAAAAACGCTTTTCATTAACCCATTTTTTGGAAAACGCTGACCGTAGGAAATTGAAAAACGATTTATCAAACGAAAACAGATTGGAGTGGATGTGGCCTTCAATTCTCATTTTAAATGTTTATCTGGAACCCATTCTGTATCAGAGAGAAATAGATCACCTTCATACTCATAATAACTTTTGGAGCAATTATTCACCTGCTCGGTCTATTTTTTCTTTGTAAGGAGTGCAAAACTATAGTATTTTAATGCAAGAATTAGAATTTACACTTTCACCCTGTTTCCAGATACTCTAAAAGTACTTTGAGTTGCTTTGAATTTCATAAAAGTAGTTTCAGCCACTGAACAAATAATTCTATTTTCTAACAGAGAGCGAGTTTTATGTTACCTCTGCCTAACAGCTTTGTTGTTATTGCAAAATGATCATTCTGTAAATCAGCATGTTGGTTTAGAATAAAAAAAAATTTCTACCCAAATTCAGACGCAGTATGCCAAATTCTGGACAAGGGCCACACCGGCATCTGTATATGCCACTAAAAAACAGCAGCATTGCGGCATTTGACAATACATCTATGGTCATGTTTGTAGTTCCAGCTTCAAAAAATTCAGAAAGTATAGACCAATTCACCAAATTTAGCATTTAACCTCCTTTTGTTGATTTTTTCCCATGAGATAAGCCTGGATTCTGCACGCTATCATGGTTTTAATGTTCGACAATAAGGAAAAATTACATAGTAATGTGTTTGTGCCACGCTATTTAAATAATATATTTAAGTTAGACCATTAGTGCTGTCGATTATTTAAAGTTTAGGATTCTTTTTTTTTTATTTAATTTTTTTAGTTTAAGTCATATTCGGTCTTCTTATTAGCACATATTTTACTATGAATTTAATCCACACAAACTCAGATACACATTTTGTTCTCTTTTACAATGCATTTCTGGATCTGTATACAAGATCTGTCCTTGCAGAGCACAATCCGCAGAATGGCTTCAGCTTGGTTTCAGTTTGTCCGTTACAGTCTTCTGGTCTGTAGAGAGAGTGACGAGGGCTGACGGCTGATTGATTTCAGGGTTGATGTGTGTGCTTGCTGCAATCCTTTTGTTGTCTTTTATTGTTATTGACCTCCAAGCATATAAAAGATTCATGTGGACTGCTTGCTGTGTTTGATAATGTACTTCAATGTGCCACATCACCCTGCCAGAGAGCTTCAGCACTGCCTTTATAAATATTTACTTTGCCTATCGTTTTCTTCATTTTACTTTCCTCTTCATTGGTTATTGCTGTCACACTGTTTCTGAGACCTTTCCACCATGATAAGGCCACAGTGACACTAGTTGACGACCTGGCAATCTGAAAGGATGTAATGATGACAGAATAGAAAAGAACATCACCTTATTATGAGAAAAACCTATTTCTAAAAATAAGTAGGTCAGATGTAGGAAACCATTTCAGATACATGTTTCATTACATCCAGCATGCTTATTTTTAATAAATAACAAAATAAACATGGACAAACACATGTATAAACACACTCTCCACACGGTTTGCATGTAAAAGAAAACATAAGAGTAAACCAAACTACAAATATTTATCAGTAATGGCTCATTGCTTTTGCAGTCTCTTATCCAGTGTTAGTTCCCAAAGGAAAGTGAGCAGGTAAAACAGCTGTGGGCCATTGCACAAGACATGCTTGATGAATTCTGGCAACCTGTCACATCTACTTATATAAGACTGACATCACAATGACACCAGTGAGCAGTGGCAATAGAGCAAGCAATTATTGCACTGTTCTCTTTGCCATGAAATCCATTTAAATGGTGTTTATTGAAGCAAATCATTTAGTGCATGTTTATATACATTTTTTCTTATAGCATAATGTACCAGCCAATTGCCATTTTATTTTGAAAAATCCATCCAAGACTTTGTAGATCCTTTTCTGCTCCCCACAGTTTTTCTTAGAATCTCTTTCTCTTTCCTAATGTGTATGTGTGTTTGTAGTTGTATATATCTGCTGCATGTTAAGCAGATGTACATTCCTCTCCTGGGTGACACACAGAAGTGCTGAGAGAGAGAGAGAGAGAGAGAGAGAGAGAGACAGAGAGAAAGAAAGGTTTGGGGGTGGGGGACAGAGACAGTGGCTGCAGCAATGGGATCACTGCTCATCAAACTCCCATCTTTCTCTTATCCCTGCCGCTAGATGCACAACTCATTAAATCCTCTCCTCAATGTCTGTATGTCTGACAGTCTTGCTGTCTATCCTACTTTCTCTCATCACAAGCTCCTCCACCAACCCCTTTTACAAATCCATCAATTATACTGCTCAGCCTACCAGCTCTGCTTCTTTTTTCCAAATTCTCTTATTTAAAATGTATTCCTAGTACAGTGAAATGACTGACAAACACCCTCTGCTCATATACAACATGCAAATGCACTCTAGTTTGCCTCAAATGTGTCAGAACCTCCAAGGTTGCATAAACATATCTGTGTGTCTCAAATCCTCAGAATAATCAATTTAACACTGTGGACACTAAATCATATTTAGGTATTATAATTTTAGGGTAGTCCAATGGTTTTTTAAATGAAAACATAAGAGATGGAGAGCACCACTATATAAACTACAATAATATGAGTCACATTAATTTTCACAATACCTGTAGATAAAAACATATACTGGATCATAATCTATCACTGCCAAAATGTATCACTGTTGTGGTTTATTGTTAGATTGTAAAGATTTCTAAAGATTTTCAATTTACTTTGACTGAAATTGAGACACGCCCCATTGAGAGCAAGAACCACTAATTGCAACCACGAGGAGGTTACCCCATGTGACTCTAACCTCCCTAGCAACCGGGCCAATTTGGTTGCTTAGGAGACCTGGCTGGAGTCTCTCAGCACACCCTGGCTTCAATCTCGTGACTCCAGGGGTGGTAGTCAGCGTCAGTACTCGCTGAGCGACCCAGGCCTCCTATTTTTGCGGTTGTTGTTATTACGTCATATATTTGGGTCAGGGGTCAAAACCAACATCCCTGGATGAAGTTTGTCCAGAATCTATTCATACTACTCACATACATACATAAAGAACATACTGTTTCCTGGCCGAGAAGCGTGTCCTTCATCAAATACAGGACATACTGTTAAAGTATGCAATTTTGGATGCAGGGCATGACTGTCACTTCAAGTAAATCTGTTAGTTTTATCATGAATCACACTTTCATGATAGTGAAGTAGCTCTATAGGGGACAAGGGAGCAACTGGAGAGAAGCCAGGTTGTAAACCTGGGAGAAAAAAGATTTGAGCATCTCTGCAGGGAGATACATTAGTACACTTGCAGGGGACAGTATGCTGATTTATTACATGATGGGATGGTTTGTAGGCTTGGCGTTTTCCTTATATATATATATATATATATATATATATATATATATAATCCACTGTTCAGTTTAACAAGGCTTCACAGATTCCAGTTTAAATTGGAATTGCTTAAAGGTGCTCCTTCAATAACAAAGTCCACTTTATGATTTTATAACTGATTAGCAAGAGCTGGACCTTGAAATATCCTTATATTCAATACAGACCAGCAGACCTCCATTTTATAGAGACCAATGTTACAGTACAGTACTGTGCAAAAGTTTTAGGCACTTGTGAAAAATGTTGCATAGTGAGAATGTCTTCAAAAATAATGAAATAAAGAGTTTCATTTATCACTTAATGTCACACGAATTCTAGTAAACTTTAAAAACCTAAATCAATATTTAGTGTGGCCACCTTTGCATTTAAAACCGCACCAATCCTCCTAGGTACACCTTGACACAGTTTTTCTTGGTTGTTGGTAGATAGGAAGTTCCAAGCTTCTTGAAGAATTCACCACAGTTCGTCTATCTATTTAGGCTGTCTCAATTGCTTCTGTCTCTATATGTAATCTCAGACAGACACGATTTTCAGTGGGGGGCTCTGTGGTGGCCATGATATCTCTTACAGGGCTCCCTGTTCTTCTATTCTAAACTTTTCTAATTACAAAAGTAATGTTTGGGAATCTAACATTTATATTTCCTATTGACACTAAAACTGAAGATATAAATTACCATCTTAAGACAAATGCTTTTGTGAAACTCTGTACTGTATATTTGGTTCATCTCCTCTTGGCACCAGTGTGGTGTACTGTAGACCGTAAATATGTAATTATGAATCTAATACTGTGCAACAATGTGATTAGCTACAGGCTGAGAGAGAGTAATAAGCATAGATATATGGATAAAGAGAGGGAGAGAGACAGAGATTTAGAGCTTGATTTGCTGATTTCGTTGTTCTTTTCTCTATTATTGGAAACCTGTAATTAGACATGGTCAAAACAGGACTGAGGATATAATGAAGACTGACACAAATGAAAAGATCCAGGGGATCTGATCTGGTTTGATAGAGAGAACAGTACTGAGCTCTTCCTAATAAAGATAAAAAAACACAAATAAAAAAAAAAAAAACATTAAAAGATTAAGATATCTAAGAGATTATGCAGAATGAGACAGCAGTGCTTGATGCTAACGGAACATAAAACAGCATATTTGGGGATCAGTATACACAAAGGTGCGGAAAGGGGCGTGCTTAAATCGTATCAATGAAATTTCATAAATACAGTTTAATGCAATTTTTGCTTTCAGTGTATGATTTATGTTAATAAAATGGCGTCCTGTTTCGGAGAACTTTGTCATGTTTGTGGGCAGGGCTCTGCCTAACTGAAGAGAGCCCTTGTGATGGTAATGGATACTAGTGGACTTTTTACAGTGGGCGTATATTTAATGGGGAGACACATGGTTCCCTGATGCCCTAGTTGCGTGTGCATGGTGTAAATTGTCCACCAAAATGCAGCACCTCTTATATGAGTATACACAGACAGGAAGTAGATATAATATAAAACGCCAAAATGGTGTTAGCAGACATAGACTCTGGGGAATCCTGCAAAGTGATGTGCAAGAGTTCTGAGTGAAAGAGCAGTTGTTTAGATCTTACTAAGGTTATTAGACAGCGAGAGCAGGCACTGAGAGTGGTCACAGCTCTCTCCTCCAGTCTGCATGGCACCAGCTAAATTACCATGCTTGTTAAAGGGATAGTTCACACAAAAAAATTCACCGCCATGCTGTTCCAAACCCATATGACTTTCTATATGCATGATTAAAACACAGTACAATCAGTCTTTTCTTGTTATGTGTGCTCAAGACTGCAATCACACACAAAAAATGAGAAGTGGGCATGTTCATGTCATCCATGTGAGTGAATCACTGCAGGCTTCCTGAGTCATTGCTGCTTCTGGGTGCAAATGTTTTAATGGCATTATTTACTCTCCCTCAACATTTATGATATTTCTTCTTCTTCTGGGAAACACAAAAGGAGAATTTCTAAGGAATCTTTATGAGGCTCTTCACACAGGCAGAGAATAAGAACTGGTCAAACGCCAGTGATGTGGAGCAAACCATCTGCAGAGCATTGCTTAGAAGTAAACAAGACTTTTGTGATGGATTTTAACACACCAGATCCAACCCATCCCATCGCAACCAGTTTTGAGTCTAGTCTAATTGCCTAGTAATTAATTTGTCACAAATTAAATTTTTGTAAATGATTAAATAATTGTAATCAGATTAAAACTACTGAGTTTTATTTACATTAAAATTACTTTGTAAAATACATTACTTTGATTCTAAAATAATATTATTTAAGTGTTATACGTATGTTCATATGTATGTCTGTTTGTGTTTCTGTGACATTTGAAGGGCCCGTCCCACCTAACAAATTATTGTAGGGGTGAAACGCATGTTGTGTGCAACAATAGAAGAGTAAGAAATACAGACAATATTTTTAATTTGTTGAGCAAAAAAAAAAAAATTCTAAAGAAAATTTAAAGTTTTAGAAAGTAATTTTTAAATAATGTGATTATTGTTTTTCCCATTAATTAATGAGTAATCTGTGGAGTTACAATTTTAGAGGAGTAATTAATAATCTGCAGTGGAGTACTTTTGTGATTAATTTACACAACACTAGAAGCAACAGCAATACACAGATCTAACCTTAATCTTTCCATTTAAAAGTCTTAACATAAAGATCAAATATCATATCCTGAAATCAGAATCATGGGTTTTATAAGGCATGAAATTGTCTTAGGCATGTTTAATATTAATATTAGTCACACAGCTATAATGCTTTCATAAACCCAGATATGTATGCCCTCTTAGTGGCTATCAAATTACAATCTTCATCCTTAGATCTGATCCTAAGAGCCAATTAACATTAATAATAAATGCAGGGATTTATTCCAATGAAAAACAAAAATGTCCCCCTAAGGCACCCATTTTTGGCCATTATTCTCTCTTGATGTTGTAGGAGAGCCTTTATTCTATGCAATCCCCAAAAATGGGGGTGATAAGCAATGATATTGCTTATGCCAACACTCTGTTGTCACATACAGTGGAGTCCAAAAGTCAAAGACCACTAGTGAAGACTCTTATATTTTCCATTTTTATATTTTAATGCAATTTTTTCTATTACAAATTACAGATCATCATAAAAAATTTAAATGAGAACTCTGTCAAACTATATTGATAAAGCCTGTAGCCAAGACATTTTTATTGTAATATATGTAGTGTATTTATTACAATAAAAACTACAAATAAATGTATTATTAGGTATAAAAAAAAAACTTTACAGAATTGACACTGATTTTTACTGAACGATTTAATATAAAATACTATTATCCACTGATTTAAGTGATTAAGAGATTAAAAGGCTGGCTTGAAGGCAAGGAGGACCCTAGTGGACAAACTTGTAATGATTCTAATGAGCTGAATCTATACTCGTTCTATGCTTCAGGAAATTTTTAGCAAGACATTAATTACAAATAATTATAGCTCAGATCAGAGGGAACAATTCCAACCAAATAATACTACTGCATCACAATCTCTGACTATCAGGCCCAAAATACAGGTCTCACCAATAAATTTACACGCTTTTCCTATATAGTGTACATTCATTTGGTGTTCGAGAGTGCCATCATGTGGTCATTTATTGCAATGCGTCCCGCAAGCATACAAGGAGTAAGAAGGCCAGGGTTGGGCAGTAATGGAATACATGTAACGGGATTACATATTTAAAATACAAAATATAAGTAACGGTATTCCACTACAGTTACAATTTCATTGGTCATTAGAATACAGTTACATTCAAAAAGTATTTTGATTACTGAAGAGATTACTTTGCATTTTATTGTCATTTGTTTCACTTAATATTTAGTCCTTTCAGATGTAAATACATACATATAAATGATATGATCCAAAGTGCATTTGAACAGTGGTGAAACACTTTCTTATGATGTGTTATATTCATATGAGCAGACAGAGAAGTAAGATTGAAGTAAGTTTGGAGCAGAAGAAATAGAAATAAACCTTGTGTAAATTGTCAGCTCTACGTTAAGCTAAAATGCTATTTCTAACCATTTTACATGCACATGTTACCAGACATGATCATATTTTTATATCAAGAAAATTCACGTTGGATCATAATTTATTTTTTCTTGTAAGACCTTTTGATATTAGGACAAAAGTCATATTCTTGATAATAATTTTTGTTTTGTTTTCCTATAAAATATTTGTAATGATTTTTGATTTATCTTGTTTTAGAAACAACACTGCATAAGATATTTAGGTTTTTTTAGAGAATGTATTTTTAACATGTGTATTTTGTACTGGCAGTTTTTATAGTCAAAACAAGTGAAAAAAATCTACCAATGCTGAAGAAGTAATACAAAGTATTTAGAATACGTTACAAATTATATTTTACAGCTCGTATTCTGTAATCTGTAGTTGAATACATTTCAAAAGTAATCCTCCCAACCCTGAAGAAATCCTATACACTCACTGAGCACTTTATTAGGAACACGTGTACATCTAATTATTCATGCGATTATCTAATCAGTCAATCATGTGGCAGCAGTGCATAAAATCATGCAGATACGGGCCAGGAGCTTCAGTTAATGTTCACATCAACCATCAGAATGTGGAAACAATGTGAGCTCAGTGATTTCGACTGGCATGATTGATGGTTCCAGACGGGCTGGTTTGAGTATTTCTGTTTCTCCTGATCTCCTGGGATTTTCACACACACAAAAACATCCAGTGAGTGGCAGTTCAGTGGACAGAAATGCCTTGTTGATGAGAGAGAACATCAGCCAGACTGGTTCGAGCTGACAGAAAGTCTGCAGTAACTCAGATAATCACTCTGTACAATTGAAGTGTGCAGAATATCATCTTAGAATGCACAACGTCAAATCTTGAGGAGGATTGTCTACAACAGCAGAAGACCATGCTGGGCAATTAATTAATACCATTGAGTGTATATTACAGGTGCTGGTCATATAATTAAAATATCATCAAAAAGTTTATTTATTTCAGTAATTACATTCAAAAAGTGAAACTTGTATAATGTATACATTCATTCCACACAGACTGATATTTTCAAGTGTTCATTCCTTTTAATTTTGATGATTATAACTGACAACTAATGAAAACCCCAAAATCAGTATCTCAGAAAATTAGAATATTGTGAAAAGGTTCAATATTGAAGACACCTGGTGCCACACTCTAATCAGCTAATTAACTCAAAACACCTGCAAAGGCCTTTAAATGGTCTCTCAGTCTAGTTCTGTAGGGTACACTATCATGGGGAAGACTGCTGAATTGACAGCTGTCCAAAAGACGACCATTGACATCTTGCACAAGGAGGGCAAGACACAAAAGGTCATTGCTAAAGAGGCTGGCTGTTCACAGAGCTCTGTGTCCAAGCACATTAATAGAGAGGCGAAGGGAAGAAAAAGATGTGGTAGAAAAAAGTGTACAAGCAATAGGGATAACCGCACCCTGGAGAGGACTATGAAACAAAACCCATTCAAAAATGTGGGGGAGATTTGGACTGTAGCTGGAGTCAGTGCTTCAAGAACCACCACGCACAGACGTATGCAAGACATGGGTTTCAGCTGTCGCATTCCTTGTGTCAAGCCACTCTTGAACAAGACACAGCGTCAGAAGTGTCTCGCCTGGGCTAAAGACAAAAAGGACTGGACTGCTGCTGAGTGGTCCAAAGTTATGTTCTCTGATGAAAGTAAATTTTGCATTTCCTTTGGAAATCAAGGTCCCAGAGTCTGGAGGAAGAGAGGAGAGGCACAGAATCCATAATTGGCCAGCAAACTTGCCTGACCGTAACCCTATAGAAAATCTATGGGGTATTGTGAAGAGGAAGATACGATACGCCAGACCCAACAATGCAGAGGAGCTGAAGGCCACTATCAGAGCAACCTGGGCTCTCATAACACCCGATGAGTGCCACAGACTGATAGACTCCATGCCACGCCGCATTGCTGCAGTAATTCAGGCAAAAGGAGCCCCAACTAAGTATTGAGTGCTGTACATGCTCATACTTTTCAGTTGGCCAACATTTCTAAAAATTATTTTTTTGTATTGGTAAGTAATATTTAAGTAATATTCTAATTTTCTGAGATACTGATTTTGGGGTTTTCATTAGTTGTCAGTTTTAATCATCACAATTAAATGAAATAAACATTTGAAATATATCAGTCTGTGTAATGAATGAATATAATATCCAAGTTTCACTTTTTGAATGGAATTACTGAAATAAATCAACTTTTTGATGATATTCTAATTATATGACCAGCACCTGTATATAGGATAAGGGACTAAAAACGGTTCAAGGAAGAAAAAGAAAACCGAAAATTAACCGAAATGCTGGTAACCAGTTAATAATCGGTTCATTTCGTTCAGATCAGTGGCGTAACAAGCCAACACCGGGCCCTTATGCAGGATTATCAAGGCGGGCCCCCTACTACAGCACGTGATGACGCAACGAGTAGGCTAACATGAATAGGACCAGTGTTGCCAGATGTACGATAATTATCGTATTTGTACGATAATTTTGACCTCTGTACGATGTACGATCAATAATGAAAAAAATCCCATAATGTACGATAATTTCAGAATTTTCAGTCGTTCGTCCAAACACACATCCTACCGCTTCTCTCTCGGACCCCGAATCATTTCGCAGACTCGCCTGCCTGCACGCAAGCACGTACACACACACACACACGCACGCGCACGCGCACGCGCACAGCACAAGTGGATGTGGCATCCGATGATGACAGCGACTTAGAGATCGAATTTGAATCTTTTTTGTGTTCATTGTGCACTTTTTTCTTTTTTGTGCACTTTTTTTCGGCATATCTTTTGCACTTTGGAAAAAAAAAAGTTATTCAGACTTCCTCCAGTTAATGTGAGCGTATTATACAGCTTGTTCAAATTGGCTGTAAAATTATTTGGAAAATAAAATTGTTGGAAAATAACGTTTGGTTTGTGTACGATAATTTAAAAAAAAAAAAACGATAATTTTGAAGTTTTGGTACGATACTTCGACATTTCTAATCTGGCAACACTGAATAGGACAGAATAGGATCATAGAGACACAGGCAGCATAAGAGATGAGATGACTGACTAAATCAGGAGTAGCCTACACGCACAACAAAAAAAAAAAAACAAAGAACTGGTGACGTGCAACATAAAAAAAACCCACTGCTGGACTGGTGACGGCGCACCATAACACATTGTTACTCACTGCTATGACTACACACACATAGGCCTAGGTCCAAATACATAAAAAAAGATGCTCACTTACATTATAGCGGCATTTTCCGGGCTTTCCTCTGTGTGAAATTGTCGATTAAATCCTTAAGATCCAGATGGCGCGCACGGGCATTCTCAATTGACAGTATGGCATGTCCAGAGAGACGACTCTGTCCCATTGAGCTCCTGAGATAGCTTTTTATCAGTTTCAGTTTTGAAAAAGAACACTCTGCAGAGGCCACTGTCACTGGGATGGTCAGAAAAAGCATGAAAGCAGTGCAAACCTCACTGAAACTCGCAGTGATGCAGCTGTTCTCGACGATCAGCATCTTCGTCAGCTGTTTTCATTTGTGAGATACGGTCTTTCAAGCATGAACGGAATGAAAACAATTGCATTGGGAAATCAGTAGTAATGTCATCTCTGTAAATCTCCACCAGCCTGTTTACTTGCAAAAACAGTTCATCATCTGTTGCAGTGCAAAGGGTCTCGGGCAGTAAAACGTTGAAATTGTCAACCGTTGATCGTAAACCGGCGAATCTCTGGGTCAACTGAGAGATGACAATATCAAGGCAGGCATTAAACACATGGACGTGAAAGTAAGACTCAGCATCTGCTAAACGTTCATCTTGACACAGCTCATCAAAATGCGCTTTCACCTTTCTCAACCGAGTGTTCTCAAATGTCTTGCTCACTCCCCACTTCTCTGAAAGGCTCTTCGCTGTTTGTTTGGCATCTTCAAAATTTTCGCGCATGTTCACCCGGGGATCCCCAGACCCAATTCAAAACAAATTACACCAAAATCCATCATTGTTCGTTTCAAACATGTATTTAATGATTAGTAAAATATGTTGTTGTCATTATTTATTCAAATAAATTCACAAAAAATTAAAATGCGATCAGACTAAAAGTAGTAAAATGCGATAGGGGGCTGTCAATCAATATCTTCCAGTCACGCGGGCCCCTGATTGGTCCGGGCCCGTAAGCAACCGCGTACCCTGCTTACCGATAGTTACGCCTGTGGTTCAGATAATTTTTTCATGAACCCAAGACATTCACAGTAAACTTGAAATGAAAAATGTAAAATGAACAATATTTTGTATTTTAGTTGTATATGATATTTTTAAGGTTACATGTCACTCTGTTGTATGATTTAACAAATACATGTTGCCATGTGTTGATGACTCTAGTGTTTTCTGTTATTAAAAGTTGTTAGACATGAAAAATGTCTGTATCTGGAAAAGTAGGAAAGTTACCCTGTTCTTGAAAGGTAATCTTCTAAAGCGGATTTTAATAAAAAAATAAACGTCCTTTTTCAGAACACTGTATTTTAAAGATCATTTTGTAAAAGTGTCAAAGGCAGAAATCAATAGGTGTTGCAACTGTTAGTTATTGATCAGTTGTGCTTGCCTGATTGCCTGCATGTTTGAAGAACAATTTTATATTGTTATTATATAGGCCTACTGTGTATAATAATAATAATAATAATATTTTTTTATTTATGGTTAAAGGTCAACCATAAAGTTCATAAATTATTACAGTTTATATTCAATCCAGTCATATGTCCCTGAAAAGATATGCTCCATTTCCTCCCACTATAATGCTTTTTAAAATAATCAATAAATTTTAGTCCTGATTATGGTACGTTGATAAGTTATTATATATTTCTTATAAGACACAGAATAAAAGATTACTGTGTGTAATTATGTAATAACCATGAATTTGTGATGGCTGATTCATTAATAAATTTAGATGGTGGAGTGATATGTCATAAGTAGTAGCCTATCAAAAATAAGTGGTAATTAAAACATATAATAAACAATATATTGCACAAGCATGAAAATCCTATTAAAGGCTGATGCACTCTGTGTCTGTGTATCTCAATAAGCAATTATGTGTTTTTTCTATTAAGTCCAAGACCTTTCTAATAAGTTGTTTTAGCCTATTAAATACTGTCATCTAGTGGTGTTCCAGCAGAATGCAATGTCACTCTCTTCACCACCCATTTTGTCTCTGTCTGAATACTGTTAGGTGGACACTCAATAAAAAATCAGAAAGAGCATCATCTGATGTACTGACAATTTTTTATTTTTTTTTGCAAATAATAATAAGAATACAACATTTTATTTTTTAATTTGTCAAATAGTTTAGAAGATATTAGCTAATTAACTATTTGGGTGTGGCCCTATTTTACTCCATGGCCTATACTATATCTTCTAAACACAAAGTCCAAATTTTATGAAACTTGCAATACTTTGATATCAGAACATTTTGATGATGCAAACAAAGTTTGTCCAATTTCGTCAATAGGGGGCGCTACAGCTAAAAAAAAAAATAAAAATTCCTTATAACTCAGCAACCGATTGAGGTTTTTTTAAATTAGCATGCGTATTCTTTGGGTCACGTGGCCGTCAGTAGCCAATCAAATTTTAGCTGCTTCCTCGTTACGGAATTTACGGTGCATTTACAGGTCGCCAAAATTAGGCTGTAAACCAAATTAAGGAGAAAATTAGCATTTTTGCTCAACTTATTATCTATAAGAGCAAGAATCAAAATATGTATGATATTTCCCCTGATTCTTTAAGTCAAGATGAACAAAATTTATAGGCTCAGATTTTATTTCCGGCCCTAAAAATTTTCCATCATTTTGGATTTTCTGAAAAAACTACTTTTGCGAAGTACTCCTAAGCCGTTTATCTGATTTGCTCAAACTTTAGCACGTATCATCTAGGGACCATCCTAAATAATAATAATAATAATAAAATAAATAAATCTGATCTTTGATTTATCAAATATTTTTGAAGATATAAGCCAATTTTAGTTTTACAGTTCATTTTGAACTGTAAATACTACTATGCCTTTAATTATGTGCACAATATCCAAACCTGACAAAACCCAAAACATATAGACAATATATGACAATTTCCTCTTGTCAACCGCAATACAGATATACTTAAATTGTAATTGACAGATAAAGGATGTACTTCTGATTTTGACCAAGAGATAGAGCAGCATGTTAAGTAAATTCAATTAAATCCTCTGAGTTTGAGTTATTGCTCTTGTAATGTAATATCTGTGCAGGAAAAATAGCAACAGCTATCCAACAAACTAAGAGCCCCATGAAATCTGTTTAAGTTTTTCCTCAAGTTCAGTTTTTCCAGATTTAATTGTCATATAATCCAAAATCTTAGGATTTTAATTAATTAGGGCAGTGGTGGCTCAGCGGTTAAGGCTCTGGGTTACTGACCAGAAGGTCGGGGGTTCAAGCCCCAGCACCGCCAAGACACCACTGTTGGGCCCTTGAGCAAGGCCCTTGATCCTATCTGCTCCAGGGGCGCTGAATTATGGCTGACTCTGACCCCAGCTTAGCTGGGATATGTGAAAAATAAATAATTTCACTGTATATATGCAGAAATGTATGTATAATGTGTGACAATTGATATTAAAATTAAATCTCATTTATGCATGGTAAATCAAAGATATATTGCCAATTTTGTCCACTAGATGGAGCGCCAAGACTAAAAATCCTTGAAAATCCTCCTTGACTAGACCTAGGGATCTATTATGTCCTAATATACGAGATCTTTAGTCTAGTATGTCTAATTTAATTATTTTCGCCATGTCCTGGACATACGTGCTTGGACCCCAATGTTTGCCGCTTGCAGCTATATTATTGGCACAATATCCATGATGTTATCCAGAGTTTAACTGGCCCCCACAATGAGTCTGGTTTCCCCCAAAGTTATTTTTCTCCATTAACCAACATCTTATGGAGTTTTGTGTTTCTTGCCACAGTCGCCTTTAGCCTACTCATTGGGGGTCTAAATGCAAATATTATTTACTTATTTACTTTAAGGCACAATTTACAATCATGTTTTTCATTTAACCGCATCGTTATGACTCTAAGGCATTACTATATTACAGCTTTTTTGTCTGTTAAAGCAGAATTTTCTGTAACACTGCTTTGAAATGTTGTGAAATCTGTTGTGAAAAGCACTATACAAATAAAAATGACTTGACTTAAAAAGTAATTAAATTACAGTAACTAATTACTTTGTAATTAGATACACACAACACTTATGTCAGCTGCACCACACAAATTGCAATTAAATTTGTGGATTTTTTTAATTTTCTTTATAATGTCAAAAGTCGGACCTATTAATAGCCAAGAACACACAAATTAAACAAACAAAATGACTTCAGCATTTAAGACGTGTGATATGGATAAAATAAGCTAAAATAATGTTATTTTGTCAACACTGTAACGTTTTCTGAAAATGGTGACTTCAATACACGGAGCTCACAGTCAGTTCGAGAGGATGCTCAGATCATTCATTCGTTAAAGTGAATGCTAGATTCTGTCAATATTTATAATAAAAATGTGGCGCATTATTTTCTATCTGACCAATATTGTGTGATAGGTAAAGGGAAAAAAATAGAAGACGTAAAAAAATAATTACTGGATACGTAAACTTTTATTTTCAGTGCTGTAGCCCGTTTTGTCCTTGTACTCAGTAATCAATGGTCTCACAAAATGAATTGTCTGATGTAGAAACGAACACATTTTTGTAAAGATTTTGTAGCCAATTGAGTAATTGTAAAGGATGATGGTGACATGTCATAAGATGACCACTTGCATCTTTTTCAGCGTTTTAGCAGATGTCCCTCGGTCCATCTGGTTCCAGCTGCCCTTAAATAAACCCGCGTGTGTTTGCAAAAAACGTTTCGTCCAAATATCAAACAATTTCAACGAAAGTCACATAATAACTGGGATCTTCATTGCCACTCTCAAAAGGATAGTCTTCCGCACAACGAATGCTGTTTTTGACTTGCATAACCAAACATGTTCGTGTAAATTCACTAATTTGTGCGTTTTTTTTCTTGATGACGTTCCTTGCCACTCACGCACATAAAAGTTAGCCGTCGGTGGTGTGAAAAATAGTCTGTGTGCGTGTGTGTGCCACAAACCGTGCGACTACGATTAGGCTCTGCGCACACCGTGCACGCACTCTGCAATGCAATCCACACACACAGTTGATGCAGTACTGTTAGCAAGGGCGTTCAGACAACGAGTGAGACACACCCAGAGGAAAAATGGTCTCAACTAATGCGCAAGTACAATCAAAAGGGCTTGAGAATAGCCTGCTTGCGCGGGTTGGAGTCAATGGCCAGATCGAGAGAAGAAGATTTTTTTCCTGTTTTCTTCAAGGGCAAAATGTCCTGGTATGAAGTGATTTCGAAATAACGTTATAAAACGACAGAGTCGCCAGTGAAATGCGCTCTCTCAACAAACAAGCCAGCCGGTGCACTTGTGAAAACAATCATGCGCCAAGCAGTTGCTTTTTCTAAGGGCTAGCGGAGCGACACACAGGCATGGCATCAAATATAGGTAAAGTCTATTGCTTTTTGTTCGCTTTAAGAGTCAATAAATGGCATAATAATCATTTGAATGTGTTGTATTTTGCAAATCAAGATGGCGCCGAGCGCAGTCAGGTGACCTTGTTTTTTTACCCCCTCGACACCAACAATAGTCAAAGCGAGAAGCGGAAGTGAATGCTCCCCCTGAAATGTGATTGGCTTGTTTGAACTGTAGGAAAAAGCGTGGGCCCGTGGTTGGAGTGAGCGATGTGGCAGTCAAATGCAGTGACAAACTTGTTTTTAATAAGACCAATGGATACTGGTAACTTGTGCGGGGGGTGGGCTCGTGCTCACTAACAAGAAGCTATTATGATTAAATAATCTACTAAATCGATTTAATCATTGCACAACTACTCGTATTATAGATATGTCGCTGTTTTATGTCACGTAATCGGCCATTCAAATATACAAAAATAGTATTTACATAGGAGCATTTAAATAATAAGAATCTAACAAACCAACCAATAGCGCTGGTCAGTAAAAACATTCAACGGATGAAAGTCCCCTTGTTGTTACATGAGGCGTGCTATTCATACCCAGAACATGTGCTCATTCACAGTGTAAACTAGATGAAAAGTAATAAAGATTTTGTTAGGTGGTTGCCACCGTGCATTCCCCCCTGAGGCGACTCTCGAAAGGGGGAGGGGTCGTGTTTTCCTCATGTTCTTCCATCAGTCCAAAGTGACTATTACCCGCCAACAAACTATTTACTTGTAAAGACAGAAGGCAATAGTTTGCACTAAAGGTTTAGTGTTTACAGCCGTCGTCATATGACTGTTGCTTATTATTCTGAGCAGCACGTCGGTTAATTTTAAACGAAACGTTATGAAAGACGTTATTTTTTATTTGCATTACTACAAATCTAAGTGTAGACGAACCACTGAAAACAATAAGCAATATACCATTTTTTTTGTCTCTGGCACCTTCGACAGTTCAGTTGATTTTATCGCATAGATGTCACCCTAAAACAGATTCGCTGGATCAACCTAACGGTTCCTGTAGCCCCACCCAGTTTCTAGTCGAGCTCTGATTGGTCACCGCGCTGGTTGTATGTGTTTTCACGTTTCATTCCGCCTCTCTAATTGGTCGCCGGTGACGACAATCCCACACCCAACTCCCACCCACTGAGGCATCAAGTTTGTGAGACTCGCAACAGCTAGTTTAAGAGGCTATAGCTGAATGTGCAGCAAAGACTCAAGTCTAACTGCGCTCTTTGGTTTAAATCACTCATTTAGAGGCCAGCAAAATGGATATGAAAAAGAGAATTCACCTGGAGTTGCGGAACCGAACGCCATCAGACGTAAGCATCTTTATTATCTCCCGAGTGATAGCGCTATATTAAAACAGTTGGTTAGAGTAGTTGTGCTGCGTGGATGGACAACGGTAGATGTGCACGCGTCAAGTTGATGTCTTTGAATGAAAAGTTTGCGGCGACTTTCTTACAAGCCTAGACCCTTGAATTTTGTTATCGCAGTATAGCAAAATATGGACCGTGAGTTTAAGTGTTTTACTTAATTTGTTTCACTTTCGATAGACATTTTGATTTAATATTTTGCTCAAAAACTATTAGAGTCCCAATGTATTGAGTGTATAAACAAGGGAAGCGGCGTGAGAAGCCATATTTGTAACTTTGTAGCCCCTGAACGCGCCCTTTTCCTTTGCATCCTCAGTGCTGCAAAAGTAGCCTCCAGTCAGTTCATGCTTCTCACACACTTTCTTATATCCATTTTCAAACCAACATTAATACTTGCCTGTCACAGGGGTCGTTGGCCACTTCAGTAACTTGTGGTGGGACAAAAATTGCGAATTGCTTTGCAGACGGTTTGACAGATAGCTTATCATAACTTGACCAGCCAACAACAATTCGTGGCTGCTGCTCCAGGTTTTTTTTTTTTTTTAAACGGATTTTATTTCCATCGAAAGCATTCACGGTTCTTAAAGTTGCATAAATACTCCGTCAGCGTCTAACCGTGCTGTTTTGTAACGTTATTGATATTCACCGCTTTGATCAAGAGACGAAAATGCTTGGAAACGCGCATTTGTTGTTCTATCATGCCATAAGGAATTGTGCCAAGGCATATCTAGGTGCGTAAAGGTGCCCAATCCTATTGTAAACTACATTACATGTCGACGACATCGACAAAATGCAAATCAGCACCCGGTGCCTTAACCTCGGTGTTTTTGTGAGCATGTTTATGCAACTACGATCTCTGATGAATTCAGTGCAACATAATCAGGGTCCCTGTAATTGCCCCTTTACGCATACCTAAATCAATTGTGATATAACTTGTAAATAAAGAGTCATGGCCGAGCTGCTATGCCCTCTCGGCGTGTTTCCACTGGCGGTATAAAGAGTTTTTCAGTCGTGTGGCTCTGCTTGGTATTGACATGCACTGAGCGCTTGTGTGAGCGCGACGCAACTTGAAGCTGCGCTGCTCTAGTTTAAGATCTAGGACACGCCGCCATTTTAACCAGCAACAAAGACGCACGGCGTTTAATCGAGTGGAAAAGGACTGCTGCCGTCTCAGTCCTTTTGTTTGGCCCAGAACCGTTGGTTATCGAGAGTCGAGCGCGTATGAAGCCGAAAATGTCAGTTTTATGGCACAAAAGTCGACGTTATTCGCTGATAGAGACACACTGTTGCATTATCATGCGCCTTTCTGCCCCTCCTACTCGTGAGTGCCTAGGTCCGTCCTCGTGTCTTTGCGCTTCCAAGACAATGTAATGCATTTAGTGTAACACCCAGCCTATCATTTACGCGTCTTTTGTTTGCCGTTTGAGCATGCAAACACTATAGTAAAACACTCTAGCCACAGCAAAGCAATGTACGCCGCTTGTTGCGGAGTCAGCCATTTTGTTGTATGGGCTAAACTGGGTGGGAGTCAAGTGTGAGATTTGGTCATTTAAGCGCGGAAAAGCACTGAAACCTGCTCCTTTATCGCATGGTGAATTGAACTTAAAATCCTGGCCACACGTATTCGTCCTCTTGGTCTTATCATCTAAACACTTATTAACGTATTCATCTTACTATTAGTTCCATTTGTTTTGTTATAGCATATCAGCCCCGATAGCACAAGCACACCACCAAGACGTCAGTTTGATGTGTGTTTACATCTGGAAGACGTATTTGCTTTTATGTCGTTTGCTCATCTGCAATACATGTCTTGGATTTCTAGAAGACCTTCATCTGACGTCTTTGAGACGTTTCTCATTTATAATGCATGTTTTTAAGATGGTTATAAGAATGTGATGCTTTCCAGATGAAAATCTAAAAATCAGACGTCTTCGAGATTAACCTGTGCTATCTGGAATAATGCTTACCAGTTTTGTTTCCCCAACAATGACCATATTTTTGATAATGTTCTGGTGGAGCAACATACACAAGTGTATGCCGTGCTCTTGGCAGGCATGATATGTGACTGAATTTCAGCCACATTAACCACCTTGTCCACGTAATGAACTCCATGTGGGTGCAAGTTGCACATGTACAGACTGTAATACATGTTATGTTCAGTAATTTCATTTCATGTGCCTTTTTACCAGGTTAAAGAGCTTGTGCTTGACAACTGTCGGTCAAATGAGGGTAAAATTGAGGGCCTCACTGATGAGTTTGAGGAACTTGAATTTTTAAGCACAATCAACGTAGGCTTAACATCAGTTGCCAATTTGTCAAAGCTTAACAAACTCAAAAAGGTAATACCTTGTTTTATTTTCTCTAGCTGAAAAGTATTTTTACAAATATTTTTGGTACCCTGGGTAGTTTGCTCATATTGTGCTGAATCGTGTTATCCACAGCTCGAGCTTAGCGATAACAGAATCTCAGGGGGTCTTGAGGTACTGGCAGAGAAGTGTCCCAGCCTCACTCATCTCAACCTCAGTGGCAACAAAATTAAAGACCTCAGCACCATCGAACCCCTGGTAAGCCATGAGTTTGTGAACTTCTTTTCTATTTCTAGTTACATACTGGTAATTAAGATGTTTAACATGAGTAATAATATTCTTGAATGACACCTTTTACACTTATTTCTATTTAACCCTTAAACGCATGGGTGTTTCGCCAAACATTATTGCAGAGTTTTTAAAGACCTGGCATGTGTCTAACACAAATGGATCTACAAATTGCCCAGATCAAAATTTGTTTTTTATTTTTCAAGATATTGAGAAGATAATAGAATATATTATGATATATTTTTATATACATCAAAGTGATGAGGCAACAAATATAGAACAGGATTCTTTAATTCCAGACTGAAATTTCATGAGGCTGATTGACACACAAGCTACACATGTGAATTTTCTCAGGGACTTTTTGAATCTAAATACATGTAAAACTTGCATAATTTCAGCAGTACACCCAAATGGTCAAATCATACTATTCATGTGCTATACTTGCTATAGTTTACTTCCATATTGCTGTTTTTTTTCTCTTTTTTTTAAAGGTAAAATATTATTTATAATATGTATGTATTCTTGCATAAGGGATACTGATAATTCGCCATTACCACACAGATAATCAAAGTCATATAGTAGTCATTTGTGTGAAATATATTACTATTATTTTATCTGTTGTCTTGTAATGATCAGAGATATATAACCTGTGATGGTATAGACTTGTATAGCTATGAAATAATCATAAAAATATTATTTATGGAAGCGCAAAAAAGGGTCTTTAAGACCCTATATATTTTAGTAATCAAGCCGTTATGTATATTGCGTTTCATTTGTTTGACTTCCTGTCTTTTTCCAGAAAAAATTGGAAAGCCTCAAAAGTTTAGACTTGTTCAACTGTGAGGTGACGAACCTGAATGACTACAGGGAAAATGTTTTCAAGCTGCTCCCTCAGTTGATATATCTAGACGGATATGACAAAGAAGATAAAGAAGCACCAGACTCTGATGCTGAAGCTTATGTTGAAGGGCTAGATGACGATGAGGATGATGAAGATGGTATGGTTCTCAAGGGTCTCATTGGCACCTCAGTTTGGACTCCTCTAAATGCAAATTCATAAATGATGTCATCCAAAGAATGATTTGAATTCAGTTATCATTGACACAATTTTGTCTACAGAGGGAGAAGAAGAGGAATATGATGAAGATGCAGCTCCAGAAGATGAAGAGGAAGGAGATGAGGATGATGAGGAAGAGGGAGAAGAGGAGGAAGAGGAAGACCTCAGTGGAGAGGTAAATGCAAGGAAACTTTTTTTTTGGAATATGAACACACATACCTTGCATGGTGTAGACTCATACCCCTATTCTCTTATTTTTAGGAAGAGGAGGAAGAAGAGTTAAATGACGGAGAGGTAGATGATGAGGAAGACTTTGGTAAGTGAATGGTCTCATAATTTTTCATGAATATAATTATAAAGTTTTACCAACATGTGAGTGGCTATTGCAGTGCGATTTGGAAAGCTAAATAATAAATTGGGTATGTTGTGTTTACAGAGGAGGAGCGGGGTCAAAAGAGGAAAAGAGAGCCGGATGAGGAGGGAGAGGAAGATGATGATTGAACATGCACTCCCTATTGTGATCTGACCGTTTAACCCCTGTATATCTGTCCTATTGGTTTGGGGAGGTATTCAAATGGTAGGGGGTGGGGTTAGTATAAACAAGGACACATTTAAATATTTGTTTTTAGCTTCTTTTTTGTTGTTGTTGTTGTTTTCTTTTGGTTTGGTTTGTACTTTCAGTTTGATTCCCTTAATTTTAGTTTTTCAAGTGGCTGACAACACCGTGTGGAAATTTATTGTTGGAAACAAAAAGACCAGTATACTCTGTAATTTTCCCCTCTCTTTACTGTTGATGCCTAAATGCTGGTGATGACTTGTGTATTAAACAAAAAAACAAACAAAAAAAAAAAAACAACCAAAAACCTTTTAGAAGTGCATGGCTGACTCTGACTCTGTTTTAAAGTTGACTACTGGATTTCAAGGAAGAACATTTTCTAACCCACTTTTTTATCGCATATTTGATTTGTGTATTGCGTTACTTTGGCGTTTTTATCATAATCATTATCACCACCAATGTGCTGTTTAGGCATGAAGATCATGATGTCTGCTTGGACATGCACAGTTCGACCTCTCAATGTGACTTTTATTTTATTTTTTAATGTTCAGAGCTGAATGTCTGCCCTTGTCAAATGAGTCCTAAACCCCTTCTCCCTTTTGTGTGGATAGTTAAGAGGATTCATGTTCTTTGTAAATAATGACCAAATATATTTTTTTTTCTGATTCCCTTTGATAATGGCAGACATTTTCACGAATAATCTCAGTTGTAACCATTAACTGTAATAAAATGAATGAAAACACAAGCAGCTGTATTGTAATTTTAAATATGTTCTAACAGACAACTTTTATATTTATGGCCACAGAATCCACATATTGTAATGAGCTTGTAATAACACATGATTACACAATTAGTCAATAGATTGTGCTGTTAAGAGATGGCAATGTATATAAACTCACCACTGAAATTTTGGGTTAATTTAAGCTTATAAAGTGAAATTGCATTGTGAAGCTCAGGGGAAAATAGCTTGCATATTTTTTGGTGGTACATAACTGGATATTATGTAAATGTTCACAAACAACATGCTGATTATTTAAATAGAAAGCATACATAATTTTAACTGCGCTGTATCTAGTTGTCAGCTCATTCTGATTGAACATTGAATTAAAAGGAAGGATAACATGACTTCACGTGAATAAAAGTCAGCATTTTTGTTTAAATGAATATTTACTGTATAAGCATGTGCTTTATTAACTTGAATATGAAAGCATTGCATACAGTGTTTAAAACTGAAGTGTTTCTTATATTCTATGTGGACAGAAACCTTCAGCCTATTGCCTTGCCATAATTTCCTGTGGATGATGGACAGTTAAATTAAGCAAGTCTCCTACAGTGAGTCAAGACAATGAGTTTCTATGTACTATTTGAGTACATTCAACTCCCCACATTACAGTGTTTCTCCTCGGGAAGGTATTTATTATTACTTTGCATGCAATTACATCATGTTAAATGTGACGCATACTGTAGTCAGACTGTTATTCATAATAAATAGTGGAACAAAGTAGTGATTATCTTTTAATGTACTTCATTTTAATCAAAGCCTAATGTCTTGCCTCATAATTCTTCAGGTCAATACTGTCAGTACAATGTATTTTGTCAATAATTGTGCTTGTGTTAGCAGTGTGTCTTCTCTGACATCAAATAATGGGCCCGAGTACTGCTGATCTTCAGACCCGCACACTGTGAACGTCTAAATTAATATCCCCCCCTTACCTCTGCACCAAAAATGATACACAATATATTATTAGGCCGAAGAGAATTTTGTTTCTAGAGCCCAGAATCATGTTTAAGGGCCATAAACAATTATCTGTGCAGTGAGTGAACTGTCCTCATTGGCCCATTCATGTACAGGGTTTGAAGTCTGCTACTTCTCACGCCGCTAGGATATCGGTATTACCCGCTGTCTCCCCTGCACTGTCTGTTTGTATGTTGTTAGAAATGCTATGATGTTGCTATGTTGGATTATGTGCAGTGGCTGATCCATGGCAATTGTGCGCCTATGCTCTGTCAGACTGTGGCTTTACTGCCCTCTAATGTCAGACTTCTCGAAGTGCACTTTCTCCCTAAAAAAAAAAAAAAAACAAGATTGGGCTGTACAAAAAGGAAACTGGAGCTCACATGATTTTGAGTTATTGTTTTATGATGCAAAATATTTACAAAGCTTGAGGTTCATAGTGTTTTTTTTTTTTAATGAAATAGTTACAGCAAGAAAATCTCAAACTCACTGGCTGTTTTCAAAGGTAAACCAACTTGCTTTCCATGCTGTGGCATCTCAAAAGTCTGAAATCTTGCCAGTGCGACGAAACACCCAATTACCCCAAGGGATAGTTCACACAAAAATGAGAATTCTCTCATCATTTACTCACCTTCATGCCATCCCAGATGTTAATGACTTTCTTCTGCAGAACACAAACTAAGATTTTTAGAAAAATATTTCAGTTCTTTAGGTCCATACAATGCAAGTGAATTGTGGCTAGAAAGCACATAAAAGCAGCATAAAAGTAATCCATGTGACTCCAATGGTTTAAGCCATCTTCTGAATTGATATGATAGGGGTGTCTGTGTGTGAAAAACAGATAAATATTTAAGTAATTTTTTACTATCAATCTCAACTTTCACATTCTTCTTGTTTTGTTTTGCCAAATCACATTCTTCGTGCATATCACCATCTACAGGGCAGGGAAGCAAATTTATGGGGGAAAAATACTTAAATATTGATCTGTTCCTCACCCAAACCTGTATCATATAGTTTCTGAAGACATGGATTTAACTGCTGGAGTGTCATGGATTACTTTTATGCTGCCTAAATGTTCATTTTGGAGCTTCATGAATGGTACCCTACCCATTCACTTGCATTGTATGGACCTACAGAGCTGAAATATTCTTCTAAAAAGAAAGAAAGTCATACACATCTGGGGTGGCATGAGGTTGAGAAAATAATGAGAGAATTTTCATTTTTGTGTAAACTATCCCTTTAAGGTCTGAGGGCTTTTAATTACTGGCTGATTAAACAATGAAGTGATCGCCATATTTTAGCAGGGATAACTTGATAAGCTGAAATCCTGGTCACAGCTTGTCCATTAGATGTTGAAAGATTAGCTGCAAATTTGTTCTTGGCTTTCAGTTTGTCTTATAAGGGCACAATAAATGTGTTCTGATTATAATTTATAGGGTAACCTTTACAGGGGAGCATGATTTAAAGAGCAGGACTTCACCTGTATTTTGTGGCATAATAAATTTGCCCACAAGGAATTTGTCCACTGTACAAGCAAACATTTGAAAGGGCTTCATGAGAATCTAGATCTAATATAAGAAGCTATTTGTATAAGAGGTCAATAATTTGAATCCTACAAGGGAGTCAAGGGTAATTCATGGCTAGAATATACAATCCTGACAAATTACTTCAGAATGCCAACTGAACAACTCAAAAATATTAAACACAATTTAAAAATGGAATCAATAAACAGGTTTGATTTAAATTAAATGTTACTAATAAAAAACAACAAAACAATGTTTCATTATGCTTTATAAATCACAGTCAATCTTAAAAAATAAAGTATCGCCTTACTGTTGGACTTACTGTTCAATCAAAAACTACCAGCCAGACCTCACTCGCTATCTCTTACTTTCTTTGAGTTGTCAGTCTCACCTTCCCTTCAAACTTTACTTACCCAGATCTGTATAACATTACTGTGTCCATGCCTAATACTACATCTATTACTAATTAATTGAATTATTGGATTTTACAATTAGTGGATTCCTTTCAAGATTTAATGTGTATATCAGGTGCAAAGTCTGACTTTTAAAATATAATTTTTTTTTTTCATCCACACTGTAAAATCCTCTCACTTAACTTAAATGCTTTATCGACCCATTTGAATTGATTCTATAAACTCACCTGAACAAATTTCACTGTGTTTTGCACAATGTGAAGAAGAGCAATGCAGGAGTCACCACAGTTCCCAACTCAAATTAGTATCCCAATAATTCAGGGTATGCCTCTATAATTGGATAAATATAATCTATTGTGTATTGGTTAACTGTGGTTTTTGAGTATTCCACATTAAATCAGCACTATCACTATCACTAGTAAGTACCATCATAACAAACCTATACAATAGTACTAATGTTCTGATGAGAAAACAGCTTGATGGGTGAAACATTTCTATTTGATTTTAAAGTCATTCAAATATTTGACCTTAAGCCTCACAATATTTTTCATCTCTGTCTTAATAGCCATGACCCTATCTGGAGTTTACTAAGCTATTTAAACCAATTCCTTATTAGAAAATGAAATAAGTATTAAATAAATACTTGTAATAATTAAATTTAGGTCAGACTAAACTTATGAGATGTTAATGCAATTATTAGCTTGTACCAATTCATATCAAAACCAATCCAATGCAAGACTACAATTCTTGCAGTAAACATTCATATGTGACAAAAGAGAGGAAGGGATTACAATTACATGAAAGAGAATGGTTAAATAGATGGTTCTTTCATCATATACTCACCCTCATGTTGTTCTAAACCCATAAGACTTTCTTTCCTCTGTGGACCAAAAAGGAGATGTTGGACAGAATGTTAGCCTCAGTCACCATTCACTCTCATAGCATTTTTTGCCATAAAGTGAAAGTGAATGGTGACTGAGGCTAACATTTTACCCAGGGCCGGCGATTGTTATAGGCGAACTAGGCGGTTGCCTAGGGCGACAAATGTGTTGAGGGCGCGGGCGCCCTCTAAGGTCGCCGTTACGTTACAAACGGGGGGCGCAAAACTCAATCTCGCCTAGGGTAACCAAAGGGCTAAAGCCGGCCCTGATTCTACCCAACATCTCCTTTTGTGTTCCAAGTCATACAGGTATGTTGAGGTGAGTATATAAAACCACAATTTTCAATTTGTGTGAACTTTTCCTTTAAGAAAGATAAAGAAAATGAAAAAGGAGCCCTTTCTGTTCATAACCAACTGCACCTCCCTCTAAAAAAGACTTCCCCAACTATCTGTGTTTGCATATGTGAGCCTTGTATAACTCTTCACTTTATATAGCAAGAACCAATCCAGCAAGTAGATTGATATTGTGAAGGTCAAAGGATGATCATTTGAAGGGAGAGTTTTCACACAGTTAGTGAATCAACACTCCAATAAAGTCTACTTAGCACACGGTCACTGTGGGGTCAACACTAGGGGTCAGAGTGAAACGCTGCTCAGTGAAGACAAGCGCTTGGTCTTGAGGGATCTTGACAGGAGGACATTGGACTGTAAGGAAGAAGAAGGCCCATTGTGGAGTTTCAGCAGTTCTGTAGGTGTCAGTTTAGGTGAGGAAATAATCAGAAACAGTAAAGATTCCATGTCAAATGCTGCTACCATTGCTGTTGTTATTGTTGTTTGGGCTGTTTGTTATGTTATTGAGCTCCAGCTCAAGCTGTCGTATCTTAATGTCCTTCTGAGCTAGTTCATCCTTCAGTCTCCGCAACTCATCCTGCTGCCTGAAGAACATCTGCAAGAGCTACAGAGAACAGGTTTATCACACATACACACATAAATAAACACAATCATCCACAAGAAATTATGCCCACATCTCTGTTAAATTGTCACTTTGATACAAAATCTATAATAAATCTTCACAGAAATTCGGTAATAAAATAGTCACCTCATTCTCTGTACGGGGAGGCACATTTTCCAGCAGGTCAATCCCATTGACAGCCACACTCTTCTTCTCCTTCACAGGGGCCTTGAACACCAGATTGTTGGGTCTGTTGTAGCCCTCTTTCAAGGACATGAGCACAGGGCCTAGATGTGCACATGTAAGCACAGTTTTACCAAGCAAGCATTTCATTTTTGGCCTTTAAAAGTCCACTCAGTTATATTCGTGTTTACGTTGCGCTGACGCCTAGCGTCTTAGATGCAGCATCACGCACAAAACAGAAATCTCAATTATGATTGCCATTGTAGGAACTGCTTTTTGCACTCAGCCTTGATAAATATATTTCAGGGGATTATCGAGATAATATGAGCAATGTTTGGCTGGTCATTTATGGTTTTAGCATCATATGACCTTAACATCACATGACATCAAGATCTCATACTTATTCTTTCTGTTTAAAAGTTAAGCAATTAGCATAATTTTCTTTTTTAACTGAGCAAATGTGAGTCTTCACCTCGATTGATTCCACTGAGCCACTCATCAGCAGAAAGTGCAGGTTCTGTCCCAGGAGTCATGGGGTATATGTCTTCCTGATATGTCTCTGACTGCAAGGAAATAGGGCTTTTTATACAAATACAAATACTTTACAAATAGTGTTACAATATTTGTATAGTAAAAGTTTCTTAATTGGAATCTATGTGTACTTTTTAAGTACATGAGCGCATGAGGTGTTGGTCAAATTGTTATGGCTCTGGGCAGGTTATTCAAATTTGGCAGGTTCAATCCAATGTGAGACAAACATGAGAAGTCATGAGAGGTCATGAGAGTTCATAGAGAATCCTTTTATCATTGTGCCCATGATTGAGGGAGGCACTTAAAGTTTCTTCGGGATGTATAATTAGTCTAAATCAAAGGTATAACTTGTTATAAGATTAAAAACTTTTGGCCATATACTTGTACTTTGTTAATGCTTTGAGTTTGGGTTAAACTGTGGGCATCCAATTTCTTCTTTTTCATTAAAGATAGATGTGGATAGTTAGACAGAGATCAGAGCTGGAAACATTGAAACATCACCTGGTGCTAAATTTCTTTGGCTTGTTTTGAAATTGTAGGGTTGAGAGGATGCTGTCAAGTTCTCTGTTTTTGAAGCGCTCAGATAACAGGCCAGCCTGCCAATGCCCAGTGTATATGGAGCATGCTGTGTCTCACAAACATGCTATAACATATGCTCACTACTCTCATTTCCCTGATGTTACATTTACACTAACAACCCAGAGATGATGGATTCCTGCATCCTGTCAGACTGGTTGCTTAAAAAGACATTTTTGGCAAGATACATACAGTATTGTTCAAAAGTTTTAGGCACTTGTGAAACATGTTGTCATAAACAGTTTTCATATATCAATTAATATCACACAAAGTCCAGTAAACATAAAAAAGGCTAAATTAATATTAAGTGTAACCACATTTGCCTTTAAATCTGCACCAGTTCTCCTAGGTACACCTGGACACAGTATTTCTTGGTGGTTGGCAGATAGGAAGTTCCAAGCTTCTTGGAGATTTCACCACAGTGCTTCTATCTATTTAGTCTTAATTGCTTCAGTCTCTTCATGTAATCACAGACTGACTCGATGTTCAGTATGATGGTTCTGTGGGGTTCATGCCATCTGCAGGGCTTCCTGTTCTTCTATTCTATTCTTTTCTATTTGCAAAAGGAATGTTTCGAAGTCTAAAATGTATATTTCCTATTTACACACTAAAGCTGAAGATATAAAAAAACATCTTAAGACAAATGCTTTTGTGATACATCTTATGTGCCTTTTGACTTTTGAAGACTTTTGAACAGTACTGTAACTATAAATAGGGACACACACAAAACTATGTCTTGCACAAATTGCTCACCCTTCAGTGGAATTGTATCAAGTTCTCAATTATTCATTTATTAAAACTGCTACGCAAAATGTGGAAACATGTTAATTAGATATAAGTGACAAAGTGAACAAATAGTGGAGTGGGTTCTGGGTGCTTATGCTCACCCTTCTAGGCACGATCATAGAGATCGGCTCAATCAGGCCCTTCAGTGTCACCAACTTATAAAACCTGAAGACTTCACACACTCCTACATCCAGTCCATGCTTCGGCATCACTCCTATCAGAACACAAATTGGTTTTGTTTTTTGGATCATCAAAGCACAATATATATATATATATAGTAGTTGCTTAATTGAGGAGGAATTATATGAAATATATGGAAGTGCTAATATCCACACAAGGTTATACATGGAAAGTCCCAACACAATTTTACAGAGGTTGTTGGTGTCTGATCATTAATAGATGTAGATGTAGTCTCACCAAGCCCTTTCTGTGGTGCAGGGGACCTAAACTCCATGAGATACTGCAGGTAGGGCTTCTCCAGGGTGATCTCATAGTACCTGATGTTCCCATCACCCTTCAATTACACTGTCTTAGTCAGTTCAAAAAAATGGCAATTTTTATATTTTCTAAAGTGAACATCTATGATAGCTATCTGGTCAAACAACTCAATATCAACAGCAATATAATAATTTAATACCCTGCTGTTCCTTCAATATGTTTTTTTTTCTATTTAATTCAATCACAATCCCTTATTATGGGCTAACGTAAAAAAATTATATTACAATTTCTGCATGCAATATACATTTACAGGCAGTACAAGTGCATTTTGGAATATTAATCACTATAGGGTAATGTGTACCTTGCCTGCTAGGTAGAGCATATGTGTGTCTGCATCATAGAAAGGGAAAAGCAGGCCTGACAGGCCATCAATCTCCTCTTCAATGATTGGCATGGACAGATCCTCCTGTCATTGAGAGATACAGTGCACTCAGTATAAGAGCAAATAATAACTTAACAACACAAAGAGCCTTTTTTCCCTGAAAGAGAGAAGTGTTCAGGACATCTGGGAAAAGGTGTATTTCTGGTTGAGTTTTGGGAATTAATCAGATAGAAAACACACAAACACACACATACACACACACACACACACACACACACACACACACGCACACGCACACACACACACACAGGTTGTTCTCACCTGGTCCCAGAGAGCAATCTGGCGTGTGTTCCAGCGGGACACACCTGTCGTCAGAAGTCGCTTCATGTTGCCTAGGAACACTACACGGTTCACTTTGTGGTTCTTGAAGTTTGCCTCCTGCATGACAAAATAAAACAAAAGTATAACTGACAAACTAGTGTTTGTACTTGTGCACACGATTTTCTCAACAGTGCATCTGTAAAATCAGGATTCATTAAGATCTTTGGTTCCTCTAAAAATGAATGGTGATGAAGGATACATTCCTTCTCTTTCATAGGAGTCAGCCAACAACAAAATATTAACTTAGACTTCTTCTCAGTGAATAAATAGTGTTTTAGTTAACTGGCTAATGTGTCTCCCCGTTTGTAGATCAATACCAATGTGGTAAGACTTGTTTATAGAAAATGAGTAGAGACTGCCAGAGCTATAAACTATATTTTTAGCAGAACGTAACTGAAAACCAGAACAAAGTGATTTTAAATTGTTCCAGGGTTAAAATGGTATTTTTAAATGCTGGTAACCGGTTATAACCGGTTAATTATGTTACAACATTTTTTTTAATGAAACTAAAGACCAAAGGGGTCAAATGACTTATCAAAGTCATTTTATTAAAATACACCACTTCTTGCTGCCCAAAATAAAGGAAACATGTGCTTTGATCCTGAAGGAAACTGCTGCATCACACATTTCTTTGCATAATTGTCCGTTGTGAATGTCGCATTCTCTGAATGAAGACATGTAGAACTATGTATAAGTACTACATATACTGTACATGTATGGTTAAACCAGATACAAGAAAAACCTTATTAGAGGTAAAAATTAAATTTCTCAGTTGTTTCCAAGTCTTCACTGAATTATTGTTAGATATCATGCATTAATACAGATTTGATGCTGATGGGTTTTGACTCAGAAGCTCTGAAGCATAATTTAAATCTGTAATGCTGTAAATAGCAAATTTCTTTGTTTATTTTGATGCAAGTGGCTTATTTTGAACTTGTTTTTCCAGACAAGATTGCTTGCTTCTCTTGTGAGATCTGGCATTGCTGCAATTGGTATTTCACCCACCCCTTATCGCAGAGCACTGTTCTAACCAGTAATCATTAAATACAAAATGAATGAATCTGGTGTATTTATAAAAATACAGTACTTTTTAAATTGAATTTGAATAAAAATACTGTAATATAATGAAAAAATACTGTAATACATTTATTTTTTAGACTTATTATTTAGAAGTAATTTAGAGTTATTTTATTATTAAATACCAACAAGATCTACATTACAGTTTAAATAATATATCATTGTTTTTCTTTTTGCCACTAAAGTAATGAGAATTACAGGAATTGTGTAATGAACACTATTATGAAAAATGTTAATGTTCCTAAAACAGTGTGACAAGGAGGAGGGCGTGGTCGTGCCGTGAAAATGGACACCTGGTGCTGAGTTGCCCCAATCAACGGGCGAGAGATAAGGAGGAGGCGGGGATGCCAGTTTGAGAGAGAGAGAGAGAGAGAGAGAAGATGCGCCATCAGAGAGCCCTCACCGCTGATGGAGGATTGCGATGCCGAGGATACATGATCTGGTGGTACTGGAGTGGTTCGTCAGGAGGCGGAGGAGCCCGCTGCCTTCAGCCAAGAGGCGAAGTCCAGTGCCATCGGCCGGTGTTGTGGAGAACCGCTGCACCGCTGGCTGAGGACCGAATGAAGGGAACCAGAGTTTTTTATTTTTTCTCTCTTTCTCTCTCTCTCGGGCTCTCCCGCTCTCTCTCTCTCTCTCTCTCTCTCTCTCTCTCTCTCTCTCTCGGGCTCTCCCACTCTCTCACTCTTTCCCCTCTCCCTCTCCTCATCCTCCTCAGGTTTCCAAGAGGGGTGAAAGACCAGCCGGCTGCGGAATGGCTGAAGGGGCAACTCCTCCCCTGATTTTGGTGTGAAACATAACCAAGGCATGTTCTTGATAACTTGTAACTATGATTAAACAGACAGTTCACACCTGTAGCACTTTGCCAGAACGGGGCTCGATGACACGGAGTTTCTTATCCTTGCAGCTGGTGGCCAGTAGGCTTCCCTCAGTGTTAAATGACATACAAAGGATCACATCTGTGTGGCAGTCTATCATTTTTACCGGCTCACCAATCTCAAGATTCCAAATCAGGATCTGTAGGGAGAGAGCGAGCGAGCGAGCACATAAGTCACACGTCAGACACAACTCATGCTTTGACACTTTCATTTATACGATACATTCTCACTCATATACTTTTGCTAGGCTATGTTCACAATGCAGACAGTTACACTTATATTTAGTCAATTAGTGGATCTTCTAGACTGGCCATTATTTGCAGGTGCTTAGATCATTGTGTTCTCATTTTATACCTCATATTATTTTATGTCTCATAATATTGAATTTAAAAATGTAAAAATTGTGCTATGAAAGATTTAATTACCTTGTAGTCATAGCCAGCACTGAAGAGAATGCCACTAGTGGTTGGGTGCCACTCTATGAGGCCTACACGCCTGCTGTGGCCATACAGTTCTAATACAGCCTCCGTCAAATTTCTTCTCAGTCCACCATCAGGGATCTCCCATATTCGCACCTGACACATTCACATGTACATGTAAACACAAAGACGCAAAACACACACAAATATCACTTTTGAAACAAAAGCACCAGGGTAATATCAAGATAGCTGCTTTAAACTCTCATATCAATTTAAGCATATTTATAACTTCATAAATTGTTGAATAATTCTCATATTATATTCAGAGTCAGGTAAGGTCTAACGACAAATCGGATACTATAACAGCATGCCTTGATTGAGTGAGGCAATTTAGGAACAAAAATAAAATATAAACTATGATGACTGAAATACTGGAATTTGAAAGGATAACAGTTGTTTTGTTGGTTTACAAGCAGAGAATGTCTTTTATCATAGAATTATTTAATTAATTAATAATTAATTAACTAATTTGACTGATAGATATAATGTATAAAATACTAAACAAGCAGCCAAGTTGCATAAAACTACAAATTATAGAAGAGAAATGACAGTGTGTATTCAAGGTGTATTAAGTATGGGATAATGTACAGTCCTCAGTTCATTATCTCAAAATAAACCCCGGCTTGGTGATCAGCCTAATGTAAAGCAGGGGTTATAATGACAAAAAGAATTATTAAAATGCATCTTACCAAACAATTACTAATTTGAGTTTAAATTATTTAATTTTCTTTTCATGAAAAGAAAGAAAGTGTGATAAAAGAGTTAAGCAATAAACACATCTATATAGAAATTGATTGCCTGCATGGGACAATGGTAAATTACATAGTTTAGCGGTCATTATACTAAAATATTTGACTGCAGAATCCCATGATAGACCAATCTGAATCAAGTATTCCAGAGAGCCATGTATTAATAATGTGTTGTCATGCTCTCTCACCACTGTGCTTTTGAGCAAGACACTTTTGGGATACTTGTGCTTTTGTGTAAATTTATTTTATTATTTATTTTTGTATTATTTCACAGGGTCACTTAAAATGATTTATGTAAAAAGAAAGAAAGAAAATAGGTACACGTTCATAAGAAAAGTGAAGGAGACATTTCCATATTTATCTTTTCATTATTTAAAGTATACGTATCCTTGGTTTGCTGGTTAAAGTGATAGTTCACCCAAAAATAGAAATTCTCTCATCATTTACTCACCCTCATGCCACCCCAGATGTGTATGATTCTCTTTCTTCTCTTTCTTTCTTTTTAGAAGAATATTTCAGAACTGTAGGTCCATACAATTTTGAAAAAGTACTTAAATATTGATCTGTTTCTCACCCACACTTATCATATCACTTCTGAAGATTCAGATTTAACCACTGGAGTATTTTGGTTAACTTTTTTGCAGCCTTTATTTTCTTTTTGGACTTTCAAAGTTCTGGTCACTATTCACTTAAATTGTATGGACCTACAGAGCTGAAATATTCTTCTAAAAAGAAAGAAAAGAAAGAAAGAGAATCATCTGGGATGGCTTGAGGGTGAGTAAATGATGAGAGAATTTCCATTTTTGGGTGAACTATCCCTTTAAGGCTCAGGGCTGTTAACTAGAAGTTTGCTGGTTTAATCTCAGAAAATGTTGAGGAATATCACCATTGTGTTCTAGCAACCCAGGTTGCTCCATAGAGATTTTCCCTGTAATAAGTTTGTGGTGTGCTATGGCGACGTAATTTGAAAGTTGTGGAAACAAATTTCACTGACCCTGGTTCATTCTGGCAATACATACAGGAAAGATAGCCTTCCATTTTTTATTTTTGCTCCTGGTTGAATGACTGTTAAATGTTACAAAAAAGTAATGCAGGTGTTCCATTTATGAAAATAAAATGGAAATATCTATAACAGACATTTGCACAGAAAAGGGTTTTGTCAATTTTGTGATTATGATTGCTGAATAATTTGACTACTGTGGTGATTGTTACACATCCAGCTTACTCACAGAAGAGTCCTCTGAACAAGAAGCGATAATGTTGTCATGGAAAGGGTTCCATTTGATGTCCAGCACGTTGCCTTGGTGACCACAGACCTTTGGATAGTGAGGGTCGATACGACCAAACTGCGGGAGGGAACCACAGATACTGATCTGATGTATCTTCTCAATATGACAAGGAATATGCACGCACGCACGCACACACACACACACACACACACACACACGAGTGCATGGACAACAATACACATATAATAATACACACACAAGAGTTCATGGACAACAATACACATATAATAATATAACAAGTAAAACAAACATGTTAATGCTAATGTTAATAAAATAACAAATTATGGAGCTGTTTAAGGTCATGGCATGGTTCATGAGTGAAATCTTCCAAGCCAATAAAACAGTTCCTTTGTAATAAACACAAATGTCCACTGTGGGGAGCTATATCATTGCAGCCATACAGTTAGTAGCACTCAGAACGTCAGACATGATGTCATGAATGTTTGATGCCACTTCAGTCCATTGACCTCCTTCTGAGGTCCTTTGGGATTTGTTGATCAGGTCATGCATGAATGCACCCTGAATGGGCTGGTTCAGAAATTCTTCATCTGTAGGTCAGGGTGCAATACCATGCACTGGATAGCTCTTAATATTAGAGAAGTTACTCATTGTTGAAGATATTATGTATGATCTTATACTCCCTGCTCCCCGTGTCTGAAGTCTCTGTGCTATTCGGCAAGATTCATATGATGCAAATCCTGTCTATGATTGGTTCTGTGTTAAATCACTTCATTCAATTAGCACAGCAATAGCTCGGGGGAAGGTGGGCGGGTTTAAATTAATAGAATTTTCTTGGGATGTTAAATGTCTTTTTGATTTCCCACAGGGGGTCAAAACTAAGAAGAAAAAAGTGACAGATTATAAAATGCCAAAGCTTTTACCACTGTGGCCAAAGCACTCAGCAACACAGTTTGTAACATGAGAAAGGCTGCGTGTCTGGATGCACATTGAGATGCCTGATTTTCTCTGAGAGACATTTTCTTAATCTTCTTCCTTCCTAATTTTTTTTCTTAATTCTCACACTCCCTGTCTATCGTTAGCCTACTCATTGTATATTTGTATTTGTGGGAGTTTAGGGAGGTTGTTGGCACAGATGTGTTGTCCTGAGATCAAGCTCAGTAGCCACTGTCTGAGATCTTACAGTCTGAGATAAAAGGAGATAAGGATAGTAATATATTTAGCCACACCCTCTATTGTGAGCTGAACAATGATGCAGGGGATATCCTAATTAGGATGTCAACGTCTAGACTTCCAATAAATATGGCTTGTTGTTCTACATCATTGTAACGCAGTGGAGGTGAGAACTGGCTTGACAATATAAATAATATTTTAATGAAAAACTTAAACAAAAGATACAAACACACACATGACGGACATGTCCGTAAACGATCTCTCTCTCCTGCACCACCGTCAGCAATCGGCCTTTATCCCTCTCCGAGGCTCAATTAGCCCAATAAAGGAACCGGGTGTGTATAATTACGACCCGGCCCCGCCCTCCGCCCTGTCACAATCATCTTTACCTCAAATCTTTGAAATATAATTGGTTCCTTAAAAGTGATAAAATAATGTAAAAGAAGCATGGATAATGCCAAAACATGGTGCATCCTTGGTGACAAATTTAAAGGAATGTTCCAGGTTCAATACAAGTTAAGCTCAATCTACAGCATTTGTGGCATAATGTTGATTACCACAAAAATTTGTTTCGACTCGTCCCTACTTTTATTTAAAAAATAAAATAAAAAATAAATACAAATTCAGTTAGGCACTACAATAGAAGTGAATGGGGCCAATTTTTGGACACTTGCATTATAAAAGCACTTGCATTAATTCACCTGCAAAAACTATTATTTGAGCTGTAAAATTGTTTAAATTGCCATTTAAACAGTCGTTTTAGGGTTTGTTGACAATGATATTGTCATGGTAACGCAGTGGAGATTGGAGATTCCTCTCGTCAATCTCGCTAAAAGTCGCATAGCAACGAGAAGCGCTCTTGTCCATTTTGATGAACAGTCCGTTTTGATGATCAATTCAAGCTTTGAAATAAATATTTCACATAATACATTTTATAACTTACGTCTGCTACTTTCAGTCATGTGATATTGTTGGTCACTGGAGAAGAGTACATCAGTCAGCTCGGTTATTGAGAGTCAAACTCGGTGGTCAGGTGGTAATATATTCACTCCTTGAATAAGAAGCTTCAGTGGACATATACAGTATCTTGAGTGGATACACATTTGTTTGCATTTGTCTTTGACTAGAAAAGAGCGAGAGCTGTGGAACACAATCAAAATCTCTAAAAGATTTGTTTAACATTTTCCAGTTTTAAAAGAGATAAATATCTTTAAACAGTAGCTAGTTTCTTTTTCAACACAAACACTTTTTAATTAATGAATTACTATTCATGTCAATTAAGTCACAATAACAGAATCTAAGATTAAAAGTAATATGCGCCTTGACATGAACTTATGTCAAAAATATTACCGTATCCAAGAAACATGGGATACTATATGAGATTTCAAGAAGACAACAGGATTACTTATTAATAATAATAATAATAATAATAATAAGGCAGAGGGTATTTCCACCCCTAATTAAATACTAAAAGTTCATCACTGCAGTGTGTTTAGCATCCCACAGACACCCTACACCAACCTATCACTGTGAGGAAATTTATATTCATTGTATTTATTATTATAAATAGTATTAAAGAAGAATATTAAGATAAAGGACACAGGATGGGGAAAACTGGGTCAAAAGGAGGATTAAACCCCAGGTCATCTGCATAGAAAAAGCAAATTCACACATCTTATCACTAAGACATTACAGAGACATTCAAGCAGCAGTTTGTCTTTAATTTCTTTGCTTCCACTATTTCAGTGCAAATAGCCACACTATGTGGCAGTTATTTACATCTAGTGCAAATAGCCACACTATGATAATGATAATAATAATAACGTTATATGATTGATATTATTGAATTGTCTAAGCTTTTCATTTTAATATGCTGAGATGCGAGCAAAAAAGTACAGACAAAAACATCTTAACTGACTGCACATGTGCGAGAAGTGGACAAGGGATCCCTTTTAGACACAAACATAACTTTTCGCAGAAACATGATTTTATCCCACTAAACTAATTTGTACATGCATATTCTTTATGTATTGTGTCTATACTTTTGAAACAGTGAGTATTTTAATGTTCAAAATTTGGTCCCCATTCACTTCCATTATAAGTGCCTCACTGGAACCCAGATTTCTAAAAGGAGGGACAAGTCGAAATAAAATTTTGTGTTAATCAAAATTATTCCACAAATGCTGTCGATAGAGCTTAACTTGTATTGAACCCGGAACATCCCTTTAAGATCCTTAGCAGAAAAGTTCTCAAGGCTTTGGTAAGTCACACTACAATTATTGTCACATTTTCTACTTCTAAATATATAAGCATTTAATCATAATTTTAACATTATTATAGGCCAGCCCGTCGAATAAGCAGTACACTTGTTTCTATTCCTTCAATTGCAAAGTAGTTCTTTGGCTATTCATTTATATTATCTTTAAATAAAATGTTAAAAGATGGTGCTATTGCCTTTATTATTATGGAAAGCCTTTGTCACACACTGAACAAATGAACTTTTGGAATGTTTGTCATTTCACTTTCTAAACAGACATATATGGCCAGTTAATCATTTATCGATGTCCAGACCACCGTTAGCAGCAAAGAACCCACTTAGAGCCATGAGCCAGAGACTATTTAGCAGAGACAATTTTAAATGAATGGGAGAACAACATATGTAGAAAAGGAAGCCATGCCTTACAGGAAAAAGAGTCAATCACCTTTTAGATACAGACATTGCCTGTTAATCGACTCGAAAACGAGTAGATAGGAGCTGCACAGGTATGATTGGAAATAGCTTTGAACGAGATAGTTCCAAAGATGGCTGACAGTGGAGTTACTTGCTAGAAAGACTTTGGCTAGACCTATAGACCAATCATTTGGCACCACTTACATTACACATGGATGTTATGGCAAAAATCGGATTCCATTGTTGAAAAATTATTTTGAGGGCTCTCGTAGACGGTGGTGACTTCAAGCCATTAACAGATCTGACTGGACTGAGGAGATCATTTCAACTCACAGTTGAGCAGCAAACATTTATAGTGAATATTAATACAGTTATCTTATTAACCCATATCATTATAATAATTGTATAGCTAAGAATATGTGTATATCTATGATAGTTTCGTGTCATACTTTCGTTTAATCTGTCAAATCTAACATATCATTTTGCTGGCTTTCTGCCACCACTTACTGTACATGCACTGAAAATTGTTGTAAACAAAGGGATTGGTCAACAGCCTAGAAAGCAAGATAATACTTCCCTAAATGCTAAATGCAACAAATATTGTCAAGTGCAGACAGTAAATATCTACATAAATAAGAATACCTACATTACAACATACAGTATATAAAGTGTTTTAACGCAGAGAATAGTAAGATAGCTTGCATGCACATATATGCATAATAGTAGCATTGCTATTAGTGCAAGACTAATAACAAATTATCATTCTTTGACATTCAGAGACAGAGGGAGGTTGAGGATGACATGACTACCCCGTCATCAGAAACTCGCTGCTTTTGATTCAGCCATGACTGGCCAGCACAACCTCTTCTTTAAAGTCTAGGCTGTACAATATAATTCAGCATACGTATGTCTACAACTTTCCATGGTTCTTGAACACAGTTATGAATAAGGGGCATTTCAGGTTTCTGAGTTTACTGTATGCCAACCAAGACATCATAAAAAATGGGTGTGGGTCTAGTAAAAAGGGCTTTTGGGCAAGGTAGTCTGAACTAGTTGGCAGGTTCTTATCAGTGTTGCCAGATGGTCCAGACTCCCTCTCATGCATGTGTGTGTGTGTGTGTCTGATTTCATAATTGTGTTTGCATTTTAGATTTTAAATGTGAGTTCTACATTATTTTAAGAATTCTGATATCATCCCAAATCATTACAGATCCACCATACACCATTATGAAACGTTTTTGTCAACAGCTGCCTGGCAGGTCAAGGAAAGGAACAGTTTTTCCAAATGGTTAAACAGTTAATGATGACATCATTGCAAATACCACAGCCTTCTATTTATTCTATTTTTCCCTCTTTTTCTGGGCCATCTCATCATGGCTTCTGTATGCTGTTTCTATTCCACAATTGAAGCTCCTTTGTCATATGAGGAATTATATTTGAAAGGCCAACGTTCAACCACTATATTACTCCCGTGTGTCAGGGTTTCACTGCAAAAATCGACTCTTGCTGATCCAAAGTTAGAGAGAAAGAAATTATTTGACCGTTCAGGCTCAAACTTATGGCCATGGTCTTAATAAAGGAATAATGCATTGTTATTAAACAGTGGGCATGATGTCGGCTATTATCCATTATAGTCTCATAGATTTCAGTGATGGCTGAAAAGAAAGTCCCATGCAGTATTTTATTCAAGCAAACTTTGTCGGGATGCCAGAATTCTACAGGGAGAGCGAGAGAGAGAGAGAGAGAGAGAGAGAGAGAGACAGACAGGCAGAGAGAGAGAGAGAGTTGGAGAGACTGAGATGGTGTATGACGGAAATGGGAGAAAACTGAGCCCCACGTGGCACATAGGAGCACATGTGCGGAAGTCAGAGGGACTGAACACTGTCAAACACTCTTTGAAGGCCTGGGAGCCCAGCTGGAGTCACAGACTCTGCAAAATGAGCACATTAAGTGCATAATAGAGCAACAAAGCTGGCCTTCTTCATTACACATTAACTGGATGACTCTGAATGTTCATCACAAAAGTGCTATTGATAGTTTGTCCAAGTTGGCTGAGACCGTGACTGAGGGTCTGTAGGCACACTGAGCAGTATAGCGTGGCCGGATGCACCCAAGAGAAGGGACAGAAGAAAAGACAGAATAGAGAGGAGATGACTGGAAGGAAGAACTGGACATGCTAAATTCTCATTGTCATGTCAATGATAAATGGCTTTGTGTGTGTGTGTGTGTGCGCGCGTCATTTGTTATATCAGTCTTCATACTGTGCTGCTCATGAAATGTAGATACATGCTGGGAAGGAGTATTTAAATTTGTATTCCATTTAGAATTTTTTACATTTTGTATCTTTAAACTGCAGTAGATTTCCTTTAATATACAAAGAAAACAACTATATAAAAATTGTAATCTTGTATGCTATCATCGCTACCCAGCCATTTATCTTTTCTAACGAAGCAGACATATGAAGCTACTCAGAAACAGCCAAAGCACATGAAATTTCCCACTAAATGTTAATAGCAATTTCAGAGGCCAGGAGGTTATAGCATGCAGTGCTTGTCCAATCTGCAGCATTAAAGCCATAGATCAAAGAAAAGCTCTTTGCCTACTACCCAGACTTAAACTCTCCTGTAAACAAGGTGAAGGAGAGATTGAAGACCTAAAGCAGGTCAAACCACAAGGTTAGTGACATGAGACATAATTCAGAGTGTGATGGAGATAGCATACTGTTCTTCAAGCTTACAGCAAAGACTACTTTAACAAATACTTGTGGTCTTTCAAATGATCACACTATACAGTAAACCTTATGGGCAATAGCAACAGCAGAAAAGTTTACAAGTTCTGCTCATTAATATGACTAATTAATTTGTGGTCACTGTGAGGGATTAGTTTAGACGAAAGATCACAGCCTATATTCCTTTCACTAGTTAATTAACGTGAACTTGTGCATTTTATCATTTAGTAGTGGCCAACTCCTGTCTAGAATTGTTCTTTTCTAGACAGAGTGTAATTTTATGCATATTTGCAGTAAAAGGGTTTAGAAATGCATTTAGTCTTGCAATCAAGCAACACAGAAACATCAACAAGTTTGGCAAGTGTGCAATTTTTTTGACCCTTATCGATTAAGTCCCTGCTGAAAAAAGAAGTATACGAAGAAAAAAAAGCTAAAACCTGGTTTAAGCTGATTACCCAACCTAGTGCTCAGCTGGTTCTCCCAGACTGACCAGCTTAAAAGAGCCAAAAACTCCTCTATAACCAGCCAACCAGCTTAAGTTTTTTTTTTATCTTACCATTTCAACAATTAATCTTGCTGGCAGCTAGGCTATATATAAATGTATTATGATGGGATGTTTGCTCTGTAATTTACTCAGGATTGGATCAACTCTTTAGTGGAACTGATCTAAATACATTGCGCATTGTTCAGTTTCACAGGTATTTTGGTTGTGTAGATAATATATCATACCTAGAAAATACGTTTATTTATGTTGAACCAACGGCTATAAATACTCCAGTTTAAACTTACTGCCTGCATGTAGAATCTAGCCAAAGTAACGTTTTTTTTTAGAGCTTAGCATCATTCCTGCCATGCGCCTGCTTGTTCAAGACTTACTGCCTCATTGTGTTGGACTTTAATTTATTAGTGTAAGCCGAAAGATAAACGGTCCAGTGGAAATGCTAAAAAGTGAGAGGAGTATGGCCGGGCTGGAGGTCTGTTGGCGTGGTTACCTGAGTGACTGGGATAACAATGAAGGATCCTCCTCCCGAGCTCTCTGTTACTATGGCGAGGAACTTGGCGTTGACTGTGCAAAAGTGGTTGTCATGGACGTTCTTTGTGATCGGGATGCCTTCGAAGCAGTGCTCTCGGTTGGCCACTTTGCCATAGACATTTCGAAACTTTGAGCTTCGGTAGGTCGGCCGCCATGACATCTGGAAAACACATACAAAGAGGAAATCGTTGTGAGGGAAACAGAGTAACTATCATCGGAACATGTATTTTTATTTATCTCCATTAAAGGGATAGTTCACCCAAAAATGAAAATAATGCCATCCTGGATGTGTATTACTTTCTTTCTTCTGCTAAACACAACCAAATGTTTTTTGAAGAATATTTCAGCTTTGTAGGTCCTTTCGTTGCAAGTCAATGCAACCAAAAATCTACATAAAGTCTGCATAAAAGTAATCCATATGACTGGGTGAGAAACAGATTAATATTTCAATCCTTTTTTCTTTTTTCTTTTTCCAAATCTGAAAGGTACAGTGAAAGTAGAGATTTATTGTAAAAAAGGACTTAAATATTGATCTGTTTCTCACCCACACCTATCATATCACTGCTAAAGCCATATATTTATGTTGATTACTTTTATGCTGAGTTTATGTTATTTTAGGAGGTCGAAAGGTCTAGTCACAATTCACTTGCATTGAAAGGACCTACAGAGGGGAGACATTCTTCTAAAAACCTTTGTTTGTGTTCAGCTGGATAATGAAAGTTATAAGTGAATTATGTAAGATGCTGGTCTTTAAATTTTTATCTTTATTTGTAATAGGATTTTACGTAATGAATAGCACTACAAGTGCTAAAAACAGTAGTTAAACAACATGTTAAATACTAAGCGTCTGAAAATAATTATATATAAATATAATATATTGTGATCAGCCACAAAAATGATGCATGAAAATCCCAGGAGATCAGCAGTTACAGAAATCCTCAAACCAGCCCATCTGGCACTAACAATCATGCCATGGTCCAAATCACTGAGATCAATGATGGTTGATGTGAACATTAACTGAAGCTCCTGACACGTATCTACATGATTTTATGCACTGCACTGCTGCAACATGATAGACTGTTTAGATAATTACATGGATGACTGTTGGTTCCAGACAGGCTGGTTTGAGTATTTCTGTAGCTCATGATCTCCTGGGATTTTCACACACAACAGTCTCTAGAGTTTACTCAGAATGGTGCCAAAAAAAAAAAAAAAAAAACATCAAGTGATGGCCGTTCTGTGGACAGAAATGCCTTGTTGATGAGAGAGTTCAACAGAGAATGGCCAGACTGGTTCGAACTGACAAAGTCCATGGTAACTTGTGGTGAGAAGAATATAATCTCTGAATGCTATTCTGAGATGCAGGTTGGCACTGTTTTGGCAGCATGAGGAGGACCGGCACAATATTTGGCAGGTGGTTTTAATGTTGTGGCTGATCTGTGTATATATATTTTTTAGATATAAGAAATATGATCCATTAAATTACATGAGTGTTTTTTCAGCATTGGTCATGATTGTAGTGGTACATTTGAATTTGTGCTTTCACAATAAAGAAGCACAGTGAAATGATGAAACAAGGCCACAAAGCAACTGTACGCAATACAACACCCCAAAATAACTAGTTTTTACACAAAATCCAACCCAACATCACTTGGCCCTTTGGGGGATTTGACTCATTAGTGCTGATTTGGCTCTATTTTCCTGAATTAGAAATGTCCTGTCCTGTCACTGTCAGCACACTCAACTCAAAAAGGAAGTGGCTGGTGGATGCTTGTAAAATTTCACTCAGAGCTCAAACCACTACACTGTTTGTAGTTTAGCCTTGAGTAATGAGTAAGCAAGAAAATAGGCAGTAATGGATGTGAGATCATCCCATCCATAGCCTCAAAACTAAGATCAGCTGAGATTTGAACAGATAGTTGCCAGAGAGATGAGAGGAAGTATTAAATCACTACTGAGAGACATTTATCACCCATGTTTTTTATCTGAGTCTTTTTGTGAGACTGACATCACTCATTACAGAAGAGTGCATTGTCTTGTAAATGTGTATTTGTGTGATATGTGTGTGGATATTTGCATTTGCATATAAACACGTACAACCTCTTGTTACTAGTTTAGGGGTGGTTTTAGCAAGCTAAATATAATGTGACTAATTGTGTTCTGTTAGCAGTGGGGCATAAAACTGTATTGTTCTTTGTCTCTCCTTCTTACATTCTGTCTAATCTGTTTTTACTCCCTTCTCTATAATGTTAAGCTCTCCCATAGCGTTTTCTGCGTCTTTACAGCTATCTTAAAGCTATTTGTGAGCGATTTGTAAGTGTGTTGTCCTGCCTGTTTAACCATACATGAATCAACAGTGGAGTGAGAGGCCTTGAGATGTAAAAAGCTGTCTTAGAGATTTGCTAACAAGAACATTAATGAATTTGTTGCTGCTCACAGATATACACACAAACACTCACACTGTTCGCCAAAGTGACATAAATTGAACATGCTCCATCAGTGAGATTTTCACAAATTATAAGTAGTTTGTATCTTTAGTACACACACACACACACACACACACACACACACACACACACACACACAAACACACAAAATATGTTTACTTAATTCAAAATATGATGATAATAATAATACACAATTATTTATGATAATTTTCTACAACTCAAATTATTAACCCTTATTCCTTACCTTCCCTCTGGTTTTGCACTGACCAGCCTCTGATAATTCTGATAAGTCTTGCCTCTGTACTACAAAAACAGCCCGTATCCACCCTGGCTTCCTGCATACATGTAGTTAACCGGCCTGAGTTACTTGCATCTGTTTCTTTCTTTCCCTTTTCCCCCAAGCCTTCTCCTCCCACAACCTCCTTCATTCCCTCCCTCTCACCAAGGCAGACAGGCCCAGCCCTAGATCAGCTCTGCTGCTACTGTAACAGTTAGAGGTTGAATCTCTCTTTCCCCCTAAACACACACACACACACACACACACACACACACACACAGAGTGACTCTTTAGCATATCATCCTTATGTCAGTGTTTGCTTTGCAGCGTCTTTCTGTTATGTTCTGGCACTGACTAAACACAATCATACTACTGACTATCTCACTCTGTTTATCAAAATATATTGATCTTACTAAAAGAGAGCTGGTAGTTACATAAGTATGATGCAATAGCACTCTTGTCTACTAATGTCTGGGGGAAATGTCCTCTTTTCCACAGCAGAATGATAATTGAACTGAATTTCCATCCATTCTGGCAGCAATGTCATGAAAACATAATAACAACAAGATTACTCTCCTGTTCCTGAGCTCTTTCCCTATCTACAGTACATTTTTGTTTTCCTTCATTTTCTCCCTGCTAATCCAGATTTTTTCTATTTTATAGAAATAGAAATATACAGACAGAATAATTTGCCCCACACACCTAACAGTCACCTTTCAGTACCCCCTCATAAAGTAACATGATCACACAGGAAGTTGGCATGTTGTTTCCGAGAGTTCCAATACCCTAGGATCGGCAACATAAATTATGCCAACTTGCTGACAAGTGGAATCTCCTATCAGACATTTTTGCGTTGGCTCCAACATGATTAATTTCCCTTGTGGTGTGACAGGAAGCTCATTGTGTCAACAGCATGGGTGATCTGGGTTCTGATCCCATGTTGAAACCATGAAGTAATCTTGTTTGCATAATCAGTGATGAGCACAATTCAGAGGTTGCATTTTTCCCACTCACATTAAGTGCTTCCTCCACTGATTGTTAGGTTTACGTTTCATTCTTTTTCACTGTATTACAGCCTGTACAGCTGAAAACAACTTGCTTCACAACTTGCTTTAGGCACCCCTCTGTGGACATTACATCCAGAAAATGGAGCTCACATGTGCCCATACACCCAACAACACATATCACTTTGGGCACAGGGGGCAATATTTCAAATTTAGGTAAGCACAGGCTGAATTAGGCTAAAGAAAAGTCAACCTACTATTTCCAATTTCACTATGAGATCAGTCTGCATAAAGCATCTTCCCATGTCTATGCTTAAATATCAGTGTTTTGGTATTAATGGTTTATGAAATCTTTAGGCAGATTGGCTCTAAATGTAATCATGTTCATCATGCTCATGTTTGATCTTGTATACATGTTAAACGGAGTGAAGAAAACTTACAACACTCTTACTGCTGATTTATTAAGCATCTTTTTGGAATGCTATCCTAAATGAACCCTACATTAAGCCGGAGTGAGTGTCTGGCAATCATTTACACTCTCATATAATTATAATTGATATTTTTAGAAAGAAACAAGAGAATGTTAATAAGACTGTGGTCATCTGGAGCATTCTTAGGCCTATAATAAAACAAAAGTCTGTTCTCAATCTCTCCTTCTAATTATCTTGAATGATTAAATTAGATATTTGGCTGGCTTTTGACAACCTCAATGCAGACAGATGAGGTTTATTTTACTTTAGCAAAACATCCCTCCTTGGCCTTCCATTCAGATTTGCTCTGTTCACCATGTGTATCTCAAATATTGTGTAGCCTGGTGTAACGCGGGGTTAAGATGGGCAAGGAGGAGGGGAGAACTGGCTTGTCAACGTAAATAATATTTTAATAAAGAACTTAAACAAAAAGCACAAACACACACACAACGGACATGTCTGTGATTGATCTCTCTCTCTCGAACCGTCGTCACCGGCCGCCCCATCAGGCCGATTACGGATCGGGCGTGCGACATTTCAGCCCGGCCCTGCCCCCCTCCACTCCACACCTGGGTTATGTGGTTGTTGCAGACATTGAAGCAAATACTGTCAATAGAATATTTTTGGGGGAATTACACCACACATCATAGAGTAATATGTGTTTGAGTGTATACCTACAGGTATTGTACTTGTAAACACAAACAAAGGCTGTAAATCAGTGTTGAACTAGACAATTCAAAGTAACATATTTGTGTAGGTGCACTGGTATTTGTGTTAAGCCCAATCAGAATTAGTATGATCTAGATCTCTATTAAGATGTCTATATATAGATAAAAGTTCTAGAGGTGGACCTGCAGGGGGACTTGTGTGTGTGTGTGTGTGTGTTCAATGAAGCATGTATAATATTGTCTAGGCTGGTGTCGGTGCAAATTTAGCAGACTGTTTGAGACAAATACATTTTTGTATTGAGTGTGTATGTGTGTTTACTGTTCCACTGTGTGTGTGTGAGACTAAAGTGAGTCCAGAGAATACACTGCTTATTGACTTTTTCTTGCCTGCAGTTTCTTCTGCTGCTATATATGTTTTGGATTCCTTTGTTTCGTCCACAAATGTATCTTCCTTCTATTAATGCACAACCTGCATTTTTAAAACACTCTCAAGTTTTCCCTCAACGAACAAGAAAACCAGATCTGTACCTGAGAGTGATACTTTGTATCAAAGCCACTTAGTGCACAGCTTTTATCTTGTACCAGTGCTGGGATGAAATAGAATTCCATAATACAAGGCTAACCATATGCAGTTATCATTAATTTATCATTCATAGTACACTCTGCACAATTGATCACTCCATTACAGCAAACACTAGATCTCCCCAACCTAACTCTGCTTTTGAACATTATTTATTTAATGAATCATTACATAAAAAGCAACTAAAACTCCAGCAGCTTTAAAGACGGAAAGCAAGCCTCTTCTGTCCTCAGAATGGGACAATAAAGCCTCCAGAGGGCCACAGTTTGTCATCAATTACACTGCTGTTGGGCTCTCATCATGCCAAGCAGTTAGTCTTTGTTGGGCATTAGAGTGTTCATGGCTAACCTCCTGCTCCCATTTGAGTAGAGGGAGTCAGTTCCAATGCCATTCTGTCTTGGTGAGAGTTAAATAACTCATAGCCTGGAGACCAGCTGGCAATTTTTGCAGCTCTGGCTTCAGCTGCGAGTGAAATGCAGCAGGGAGAGAGCCAGGTCGGGTTATCATGCTGTCCTTTCGGACATCAAGCAGTAAGAATGAATGCTGGTGACTTTGGAGATAAGTTTCAGTGTAAACTTTAAAAAATCATAACCTTAAATCTGTCCCAAGTCTGCCAGTCCTGAACTTTGGGATATCTGTTATAGAAATTACAACATTTACCCAATGCCAAAAGAGATATAATGAGAGCAAAATAAAATTTACCTAATATTGCGGCCAAGCTTCAAATAATAACATTCTGTTCTACCAAATGCTAGTTGTTAGATGCTAGGGAGACTACCAGGACAGAATCAGTGGAGGGAGAAAAGACTCCTACTGTACTGGAGGGTGTCTACAGGGGTGCCCTCTCTGTGCTATTGTCTGTCTTTCTTGGCTGTATTTTCCCTCACCCAGACAGTGCAGATGCAGCTGTGAGAAACAACAGACACAACATTTTTTACATTTTACACACATTCTTTTTAAAGACCATGAACTGCATTACATCTACTTTATGGTATCTGTGACATAAAATTTGTATCTTATTGTAAATGGCCTAACTGTAAAAAAGGGAAAAATTATTTTGCATTATTTTAAACTTTAAAAAACTGCAGATGCAAGTCTTTCTCATAGAACCAAGGTGTGTTTGTGTGTGTAATGGCTTGCTCTTAAAGGGATAGATCACCCCAAAATGAAATGTATTCTCATAATTTACTGACCATCATGCCATCCCAGTTGCTCAGCTCTGTAGGTCCATTCAAAGCAAGTAATGGTGATCAGACCTTTGAAGCTCTAAAAACCACATAAAGGCATCATAAAAGTAATCCAGAGGTGAAATATGTCATCTGAAGCAATGCAGTTGCTTTGGGTGTGAAATGGATAAATATTTAAGTCCTTTTCTCAGAGATTTATAGTAAAAATTCTTACCGGCTGGCTGCTAAAGACCTTCTTAATTCTACTGGTCCATGTCATCAGTAGGTGTCACCTGGAACTCCACCTACCTTGAGGCGAACAGCTAATTTTGTTTGCATTGTTTAGTCAGCAAAGTTCAGTCAACATTAATACACCGGCATGCAGAGTAATTAGTGAGCTGGTCAGATGTACCTACATCTGAACAATCGTTCGCTTAAGAGACATTTTCCAACAATTTCACTCATGTGCTATCTGCAGGGAAAAGAAACGAGTCGAGAGAGATTATGTTATTCTGTTGCCAGTGACAAAATGCTTAAATTAATATTCTCTTTTATAATTTACTCAACCTCATGCCATCCCAGATGTCTGACTTTCTTTCATCTGCAGAACACATATTGTTAGAATACAAATATTGTTAGAAGTATATCTCAGCTCTGTAGGTCCATACAATGCAAGTGAATGGGGTTCAAAACTTTAAAGCTCCAAAAACCACATAAAGGCAGTACAAAAGCAATCCACTAAACAACATTGGTTTAATCCATGTCTTCTGAAGCAAACGGTTTTGGACCTTCACAGTTTTGGTCACCATTCTCTTGCATTGTATGGATCTACATAGGTGAGATATTCTTCTAAAATGTGGGTGAGCAAATGATAAAAGAATTTTCATTTTTGGGTTAATTATTCTTTTAAATTAGGACTTGAGAACAACAGCACAGCTAGCACAGCTAGCATTAATGCTCTGCCAAGACACTTTTCTTAAGTCTAATTGGACTATTTGGTTCCATTTAAAGATTTTAATTCTTCATTTGTGTGCAGAGGGTAAAGGGTGTCACACAAGGATGTGAACCGTGGCAGATTTTCCTCGCACTTAGAGACAGGATGTCCTTGAGAGGAATATCAGTCTTAGCTAATAAAGAGGCAGAAAATAATAAAGGAGGAAGTTATCTGACCCTGTGTTGAGAGAAACACAGTCAAGAGCAGCCTCGCTCAGCTCTTGAAAGAGCCAGTTGTGCATGTAAAGGATCCTCCCTATCCTGTCCTTCTACACTCACTTATATATTGCTTGTGAGTGTGTCCCTTTGATAAGTCATTGGGACATACTGTTCACACACCCAAAACCAACCAACAATGTCAAACATTTCTAACTCTTAATTTAAACAGACAATTTTTCTGCATTCTCTGTATTAGTAAAACAAAGACAAATATAAAAGTATAACTTTCTTGTTAGCAGTTATGATTATCATTTTGATCACAGGTGCAACTCATCACTTTAAGCAATCCACCGTGCTTTTTTTTTTTTTTTTTAAACAATTAACTGAGTAATACCAATAATCTGAAGAATTATTTGTTTGTGCTAAATATTCAAAATAAACACTTTGACTAAATTCTTTGCTATTGATTTACAATCTACCTATCAAGACACCACATGTTATCCTACTCTTAAAAAGTAATGTTTCACCTCATGTTTTGGTGTAACATGGTTACTGCATTGACTGAAACAGCATCCCCCTAGGGAGCGACATTGTTTTGCTTCCTCTAACCTCTTTATGTTGTTAAGGATCAGAGTGTGATGATAAGCAGAACCAACAGATGGTGAGATGGGGATTAAGATGGGGATGCGGAGAGAGGAAGAACGAATGATGACACACATTAAGAGATGCAGGGGGTAGGCTGCATGAGGACGATTTTGGTGGGGTGATTATTATGGTCACCACTGAGACAGACTGCAATAGATGGTGACTCAGTGCTTTGTTTATATGTCAATCATATGACACAGGGTAAACAATGCACTTTGTGAAATTAAGACATGCTTGACACATTCAACAAGAAAATGGGAATGCTTCTAAGTGAAATTAAACATGGAATGTGATTTTTAATGTGTTTTTAGCATGCATGGAGAATACAGAGTGATTGCTGTATGCTTAATTGGGTGTGAGCTTTCTGAAGCAGCTTGAGGTGTCCTTATGCCAACTCTATAACACATGCAATATAAACATGAGATCCAGTTAGAATGACTGCCATCTGGTAAGTGCTCAAGAACAATGCTCAGTAGTGGCAGCTTGCCTGCAAGAGACAAACGTGTGGACACACATGAAACACACACCCCAACAAAATTAACCACTGCTGTATTTTAAGATAGGTGCACCATATCTGTGCTCCTCTGGTGTTTTTTGAGAGTAGGTTAAAAGGGGAATCCATTCTCTCTAGCATGCAATGTTTTTTCTACTGAAAGAGCAGCTCTCTGCTGGCAGACTACTTTTCATTATTAAGAGAGCTCCAGCACAGATGTAAATGCACTTTGCAAAATTACTTCCATCCCAACCTGCATATTTCTTAGTTTAGCAATGCCAAGAGTCCCGCAAAATTCCATAAAGACTAACAGCCTGTCATTTCTGATTCAGTATATCAACTTCACCTGCCAGTGATAAGACATTGAAGCTGCACAAGTAGTTTTAATACCAGCTTGCTATTTTGTGATCGATAGCAAACCTAATAAAGAAAGCAATGTGTTTTTCAGATGAATTATACACAGTATGGCAGTACATACTCATATATTTTCATATAAAACCTCATCTGAAAGTATAGTCCATCACTACTCTCCATTCATTTCATTTAGGTAAAAATGTGTGACATTGATTTAACCAACCAGAACTGTAGCTTTTATGAAGCCATTATTCCAATCAAGGGCATCATGATATGTATTTCTCCAAGAGTGAGTTATTTCTCCATAAGAAAGTTTAATCACGAATAAACTCAGCCAAAATGTGAAACTGCTCACATGTTCACTATTCTTTTTAGTGATTGCCATACAGTGCACTCTAAAGGAAATAATGAGCAATCGATCGGATCAGACTGTGCTTGAGGGAAATGAATAAATTAATGCTAAATGCCAGCTGATTAAAGTTATCTATTTGAGATGGTCAGTGAAACAGCAGCATTGATGATATTTTTTTAAAATCTTGCACATTGTGTGCTGTAAAACAAAGTGAATGATGTCTCCTTAACAAAAGCGCTGCTGCTGTGATCCATTCAGCTGCCAGCTGCCTTTCTCCAATTGAAAATACAGAACTGCTGGCTACCGAGGAAACATGTAAAACCGCCTTTCATTAGTTTAATGACACTTTAATAAAGTTTTAATAATGACTGGAAAGGAGAGGATTCTCTCTGAAAAAAGTTAATAAGCCATTGCTTTCTTTAAACATGAAGAAAAGAGTACAAAATTCTGTAAAATGCATTTCAGCAAAGAAAATGAACTGCGATCGATCAAACAAAAACATAAATATAATACATATTAGACTATAAAAAACTGATTGACTGCTCCACAGAGATCAGACATAGTTGGCAAATGTTAACTGCACTAAAGTTGATGCAATTAATTAGTTTTATTACCATAACAGTGCACTTTCCCTTGGTGTTCGACCTTCCCCGTCACGTGATCTCCTGTTGTATTGCGGAACATACTGTATGAGTCCACTGGACATGGACTGACAGAATTTAGACACGTGAATACACATTTTTGACACAGCCATTCTTTTTTATATGCAATAATCATTTAATTGAATTATAGAAAGTACAAATATGTTTTTGGAAGTTCAAATAATCCATTCAAAATCCTCTTCAAAATCTAAGGGGTTACCTGCCCCCTCAGTCTGAATGGGCACGACACCATTGATTCCAAGAATGAATAACACATTAAAATGCAAACTCTGCTTGCTCATTGCTGTGAAACTATGGCTCACTTTTTGTATTGCAGTCTCAAAAACTTGTGATACTGTTTATTACAGTAACTACATTCCTATTTAAGTTGTTAATGAAAACTTCTCTTTGGTGGAATATACTCTTTATTATGTGTATGCTGTGATTTCTAATCCTATGAAAGCTGCACATAGGTATAAGTGCCTTTTCAGTTTTCTCCATTATGGATAAAGTCCTTTTACAAATTGGATTAAGGCTTGAGATTTGGCGGTCCTTTGCTGAATGGACAGACTTTCTCTCCTGCAGTCTCTGGCTCCCTGTGTAAGTTAACAGTCTGCTCCTGTATGCTGCAGAGAAGAGGGGCATCAAGGCTCAGACATGCCATCTGTCCTGCATAAGGAAGCCAGACATGCCACACCCAAAATTAAACTCACACCTTTGTTGTGTCACAATATCGCTTTATACATGCGTTGTGTTCAAAAGTAGAGGAATAGACTGTCGAATCCAAACTAGTTAAAGCTGATGTCATTTTTTCCAGTTAAAATATTTTCTTCTATCCCAGTTTAATATGCAGAGAAACTGTATGTAAACAATTTGTAAATTGATTTCCCCAAAATTGTAAACAGTCAGAATGTTAACATGCAAAGTTACAATCGAGCTACAGTCTTCATCTGACTGTCCAAGCGTACATGACCCAATATGTAATGGAATATTTGAAGGAAGGATGTCAGCTAAGGAAATGAAGTTCCTGCAAGTGTCCTGTGATAGCTCTTATTGGGTTGCTTAATTTGTGTTTGTGGCTTTGAATAAAGGTCACTTCTAGCTTTTTACCTTCTCTTTTTAAAAAGTTCAGCATCCCTTGTTTTTCATTCATCCATTTATTTATGTAGCGCATCGCCTCGATCTTCAGAGCATACACACTATTATGAGCCCAATTGTGTTTGGTTTTAACATGTGTACATGATGGAAGAAGCCAAACTACAATCACATTAAATAGGTCTTTCAGTACGATTTCAGTCGGACTAGCATTTACAATTTTTTCTTTAAAAGACAATTTAATGTGTTAGTCTGAATGTACTAAATGTGATTCTGTGGCACTTTCGAAACATAACTCAAAACTCACAGCTTAGCCAGCCAACTAGAGAATCAGATTAACGATCCCAGTACGATTCATCTTAACGATTCTTTCAGTAATTTCAAGAAAGAGTTATTTGGAAATAGAAATGTGAAAGCATTTCTTAGGGCCCAAGCACTGAAAGGGCGAAGGCCCTATTGTTCTTCTAAGGATTATTATTAGGGCCCAAGGTCTAAAAGGGCGTAGACCCTATTGTTCTTCTAAGGATTATTATTATTAGGGTTCAAGCTCTAAAAGGGCGTAGGCCCTATTGTTCTTCTAAGGATTATTATCATTAGGGTTCAAGCTCTGAAAGGGCGTAGGCCCTATTGTTCTTCTAAGGATTATTATCATTAGGGTTCAAGCTCTGAAAGGGCGTAGGCCCTATTGTTCTTCTAAGGATTATTATCATTAGGGTTCAAGCTCTGAAAGGGCGTAGGCCCTATTGTTCTTCTAAGGATTATTATTATTAGGGTTCAAGCTCTGAAAGGGCGTAGGCCCTATTGTTCTTCTAAGGATTATTATTATTAGGGTTCAAGCTCTAAAAGGGCATAGGCTCTATTGTTCTTCTAAGTATTATTATTATTAGGGTTCAACTCTGAAAGGCGGAGGCCCTATTGTTCTTCTAAGGATTATTATTATTAGGGTCCAAGCTCTGAAACAGCAGAGGATCTATTGTTCTTCTAAGGATTGTTATTACTTGTAATAGCCCTCTTGTGTTTAAATGAATTGCTTCAAAATTCTTTTGAATAATGTCAAGACACTGATGATGTAAAATTGTCAAGGGATATTTAAAATCTTAAAAATTGTTGCCATGGCAACACATTAATTGTTATTATTCCTTTCTTCCATATTGTTTTTTTTTTTTTAGACACTTGTCATACTTGTCCTTGGCCATTAGGGCTGGGCATTTGTTCAGTATTTGACAGTATCAGAAATATTCAACAGAGGTATGTCAAACAAAGGCCAAGCTCCATTTGTGAATGTTTCCCAAACGAGCACATCTGCACAATTATCTGAGTAAACTCGGCATGTGGGGGGGCTCTGTAGTGCCGCCAACCTGTTAACCGTCAGAAAAAAAAAGAAAAAAAAAGAAAAAGGAAATGACCTTTCCAAACTTAAATAGTTGCAACTCATGAATGCTAGGGAGTACAGACCTAAGCCTGGTCTCTTTTTATAGAAGACACTTGGCAGTTTATTGTGCAAGTGAAAGCAGTTTTTAAAATAAAATTAAGTTTGTTGTAATGAAAATGTACTGCACAAACCTTTTAATTTTATATAAATAAAATATACAAAACATATCAACTGAAATGTAAAATCAGAAGAAAATCAAAGCCATATGTCTACCCCAGTTCTGTTCCAAATTTTAGGACAATATATATAAAAAATTACCTTTTGGGGGCAATTTGTTCAGTATTTGACAGTATCAGAAATATTCAATAGAGGTATGTCAAACAAAGGCCAAGCTCTATTTGTGAATGTTTCCCAAACGAGCACATCTGCACAATTATCTGAGTAAACTCGCAGGATTTGGCATAAAAACACAAAATAACCAAGGCAGTTTATCCATTTCCTGATTTTTTTTCATAAAAAGCTATAAAGGTGGGACAGTAGGATTTAAAGTATGGGTGGGTGATAAATACCGGTAGCCATGATAAATTCATCCTGTGCTTCAAACATGCCTCCCATCCAAACATACACACCTGTGTTTTGTGCATGTTGCACGGATGCACAATATGAAACACACAAGTGCGCGTGATTATTGACATCATCCCACTCCCTTCGTTTGTGCTCTTGTGACAGAATAAGTGCAGATCAAACCCGCTAATCATTCTGGTTTCTCTCAATGTCATGTGAGTTTCTGAAATACATATCAAAACCCTTTCTAAAATTCAGTTTGAATGATGTTGGATATAATAATATTAATATAACAATAATATGAATAATAATATTTATAAGTATAATAATAAATATAAAAAAGATTAGTGCACATCATCAGTCTGAAATGTAGTGTTTTTTTACTTTATGTTTGTGAACTTGCAAATAAAGAGAAAATTATATAATATGAAGTAGTTTCTTTATAAAGTATATAATTCACTGACTGGAATACTTAAAATTACAAATGTGACTAATATCTAATTACGGCTTAATAACTTATACAATTTTTAAAATTACTTGTATTGTGATATAAGATTCTGGTCATTTTGCCCACCCCTAATATAAAGTTTGGGATCTTAACAAAACTACTGTTAGAAACACCTCACAAACATGTGAAGTGACAACATTTTATTGCACAACATTATATAAATTATACAATAGTTGGTTTATGTCACTAGATGATGCAATAAAAGTAGTAAAACTCTTAGATGAGTGCTGGTGTGTAATAGCCTTTAGCCCGTTAGCTGCTCTGTGTACCCAGGCAGATCATCCACTCCCACACATGCTATACATCAAGTATTCCTCATCAAAACTGCATGGAACATCTACCAAATACATTAGTTTATCCAAAGCATCATATGTTTGCATAGATCCATGGAAAAAAGGAGTGAGAACATTTTATTTCAGGTCCAATCTCTCATGCACACACAGCAGCAGTGGAGATTATATGCCTCCAGGCAGCTTGGATGTAAGAGCCCCTCCTTTTGGATCGATCCAAATGATCATGTGGTTGATGCCGTTTTCTAAACTGAGAAAGACCAGACCGTGTAACCATGGAAACCTCACACTATTGCCTACATGACCTGCGAGTCAAACCATTACTAGAGGTCTATTGGCCGGATTGATCCAGGCAACATCAGGTAATACCACAATGTGTCTAATCTGTGTTGAATGAGAGGTCTGTTTTAGATGGTGGGCAGGGGGGCACCAATAATGCTCTCACCAGCCCTGACTGTCTGTTGTAGTTTGTAATTTGTTGGCTGAACCAAACCAGACAGATATAGATGTACAATGGACAGACTCAATGATGGCCGAGTAGAACTGTGCCAGCAGCTCATGTGGCAGGTTGAACTTCCTCAGCTGGCAAAGGAAGTACAACCTATACTGAGCCTTCCTCACAATGGAGTCTATGTGGGTGTCCCACTTCAGGGCCTTAAGAGATGGTAGAGCCCAGGAACCTGAAAGACTCCACTACTGCCACTGTTTTGTTCAGGGTGGTGAGGGGGGTCAATTTTGGGGTGTTCCTCCTGATGTCCACAATCATCTCCACTGTTTTGAGCATGTTCAGCTCAAGAATGTTGTGACTGCACCAGACAGCCAGCTGTTCAACCTCCCATCTGTATGCAGACTCGTCACCATCGCGGATGAGGCTGATGACCGTGGAGTTGTCTGCAAACTTCAGGAGCTTGACAGAGGGGTAAGCATACTGAACCTTGAGTTGGATGGGCTACAACAACAGAAGACCACTGCAGCCTCAGCTTTCTGTTCTTGGCTGACAGAAGTGGAACCCGACATGGTCTTTTGTTGTTGTAGCCCATTCCCCTCAAGATTTGAGGTGTTGTGCATTCTGAGATTATATTCTGCTCACTACAATTGTACAGAGCAGTTATCTGAGTAACCATAGCCGTTCCATCAGCTTGAACAAGTCTGGCTATTCTTCGTTGACCTCTTTCATCAACAAGCCATTTCCCTCCGCAGAACTGCTGCTCAATGGATGTTTTTTGTTTTGGCAGCATTCTGAGTAAACTCTAGAGACTGTTATGTGTGAAAATCCCAGGAGATCATGAGCTACAGAAATACTCAAACCAGATGTCTGGCACCAAAAATCATGCCACGGTCGAAATCACTGAGATTACATTCTCCCCCCAATCTAATGATTGATGTGAACATAACTGAAGGTCCTGACCCATATCTGCATGATTTTGTGTATTGCACTGCTGCCACACGATTGACTGATTAGATAATCGCATGAATAAGTAGGTGTACAGGTGTACCTAATAAAGTGGTCGGTGAGTGTAAATTACACCTGTCAACTGAACTCCTTCAACTTGGGAAATAACATTACTTGGTTTTAAGCATCATATTTTTGTGCAAATTGGCACCATTTTTTATCCAGACAAAATATGTTTGTTTCTGTTGATGTAAAGAATTGAGGGTTGTGAGTGCCAACAAATAATATATCTCTTCCATCCTCCAAATTCCTGTGGAAGAAATTTGCATTAGAAGGCTGCATTCGGAGTGTCCTACTTGCTTTTCTGAAATTAGATAGCCTCGATGATGTATGTGGCTGAAAAAGGCAACATCTCGAGCACGCAGCCTACAAAACGAGACACAGCCATTGACTCAGAGTGAGGTGGTACTATCTTAATGTTCAAACAATATGAGTCTTTGGGAAAACTTATTGAAAACAATAATAAACAATTTTGTTTAGTGGCACTAGTGGCACATAAATTATACACTTCTGCTTTAACAGTAGTTTTGATTGCAAAAAGGTTCACAAATAAACATTCAATGAATGTTTATTGTGCTCAGATTTCTACATGAATGTTTTCTACCTTAACTATTTTCTTATAGTTCCTTAGGCCTTAAACCCACTTCCTTTCAGTGTATATGATTTTAGCACTAAAGCAAAGCATTGCCATTTCAGATAAAACCAACAGCCAAACATCATTGCCTGACATCCCGTTATAGCGTTCCCAGCTACTGATGAGCAACGTGACCGGCCACAGTGACATGACAATGTTGTATTAGCCTGTTGTCTTCCTGCTTTGCTAATTTCTTCTGACTGTTTCTCAGTGTTGGCAGTATTCTGTTTCAGCATAATTGCTAACACAGCAATTTGTGCAAAAATTGGCTTCTGCAAGGTGTACTGTGAAATGGGCTTAGACTAGTGTCAAAAATAAAACAGCTGGATGAGAGGCTGAGCAAAAGCAGTGATGAGAGTGAAAAGCTAAATACTAATTCACAAACGAATGACAAACTGTGAATCATGTTTAAATATCATTTGGTATTCTGCCTTTGTTGGTTTTCAGTGATTATTTTTTCAAATATATGTGAATTCAAACATACTATATATCATATCTCCTATCAATATGTGCGATGTATGTCCCCAGCCAGCTGAACTGCTGAGAAGATTTATTCTTGCATCAGCATGCCAGGAGGGGGGAATATAGATTCCATTCTCAGTCAGTCCAAAATGATTTGAGAGGTATTCAGGGAAACCGAGGTGGATCTGGAGACCACGCATTGTCACCTCTGGTTCTGAATAACACATGCTGCCCTAGGCTTGGATGCTTTTGCACACAGAAAACATGCATTGTCCCCAATCCGCTTGCAATCTCAAGTATTGTGCCAAGATACGGAAAGACAAAAATACAGTGATGGTCCAAAATGGCCCAACAGCCACAGGTTCCCAGAAGGGCAGAGCTGCTTTTGCAAGCTAGAGGCATGATCTGGCAACCTCAGCCAGAGCTATGGAGACTGCATGTCTGGCCCCAGAATGGGGCTCATCTGACATCATAATGTTGTCGCAACCAGTGCAAGACACCATACTACAGACCAGGGCCCCTCAAACGAGGCGGCTGTATGGTCACTTTTTTCTAACTGGTGTTCCTACAAGACTGAGGACCCAACAAATTGCTTTGTACATATTATACTCTGCTTTTTCTGAGAGCATTCTCAAAGTATACATTGCTGCCATAGTGGCCACTCATGACTTCTTTGTAGGCAGACACACTTACAGATTCCTTGTTTAAGCCACTAGAGGCAGTAAGCATACACATTCTCACTTTGAAGACTATGCTGCTTCTCTCTTTGGAATTAGTCAGATGTGTCAGGGACCTTCAGGCCATTTTGGTCAGTGACTGTTGTTGTGAGTTCAGACCGGGCCTGTTGAGCTGTTGAGTGTTGGGCCATGACGTGACTCTCCAATCTCTAAGTTTCTTTCTTATGGCAATCTTTCAAACAGTTCACTGTTGGTAAAAATGAAGATGCTTTTGTGTTTTGATGCATTGTGTTTTTATGTGATATTATTCTTGCCTTTTTTCATGTTTTATGTTGAGTAGTTATGTGCTTTCAAGCAAACATATGCTGCTATTTATGAGCTGCGAAACATTTGCCCAGCCATTTTAAATGAGGCCCACACCAAAAGTAACTTTCTATTTTCTGGCTACACCTCTGCATGAGAGTAATGGGTGTTCTAAGGCACAAAAGTGAAGCTGATTGCCTAAAACTCCTGTACCCATGTCAAAATCACTGTTTTGTTTTGTTTTTATAAAACGGTGGCAACACAATATGTAAAACACACATTAATAAGTAAATGTTTAATAAAAAAAAAAAAAAGGAATAAATAATCAATATTATTAATCAGATTCTGCTTTGCAATAGAGTTCATTATCCTAACTGTAGGACTCTGCGATACCAAGAAACATAGAAACTTGACACATTGCTATGGAATGTGTGGTCTTTGGTATTCGACCGATAGTGGTTTTTGCCGATACGAAAACTAAGGTGGTGGGAAAGGCAGATAATAGATTAATCGGCAGATAGTTATTATAATCTATTTATAGAAAGTAAAACATGTCTTATTCTGTCTAAACTATGGTGGGCAAAGACAAAGAGTCCCAAATGAATACAATATAAGATGCAGGTTTTTTTTTTCAACCAAAATCCCAATATAACCAGAAAAATTAAGATCCAAAAAGCAACTATCGGCAGCTATTTATAGAAAGTAAAACATGTCTTATTCTGTCTAAACTATGGTGGGCAAAGACAAAGAGTCCCAAATGAATACAATATAAGATGCAGGTTTTTTTTTTCAACCAAAATCCCAATATAACCAGAAAAATTAAGATCCAAAAAGCAACTATCGGCAGCGATTAATCGATAAAACTGATATATCTGTCTACCTCTAGTCACAGGTGTGTGTTTCTAGTGATTTTACGACGGTTTGAACTTGGCTCGTCCAATAAAAATTTGAAGGTCAGAACTATCTGTTTTAAAATGAGGATTTAAGCTCTTCAGACTGTGAGTTAGTGTGGAAGCTGGTGATTTTGTGTTTAAATAATTGTATACTTTGATGATAGGATGTGGTGTTTTGGATACATATTATAACAGCATAATAGATGCAAGACACAGTTGGATTGGAAGAACTGATATTTGTGTCAGTGGCCTCCACCTGGTGATCTGTCTGTTCAGGCCTCAGGACCTGTCAAGCAGAGCTACAAAACCTTTTTCTTGAGTGCTCTGAAAGTAGCTGCAAGGAAGTCTGCTGTACATCCAGGTTCAGATGGGGTTAGATCTCTTTAAATCTCTTTCCACAACACCAGCTTTTTACCTGAGGCCCACAATACAGGTAATGAATTTGTAATGCCAAGTTTGCTTTCTATACAGTCCTTTTTATCTTAAATATTTTGAATATTTCAGTTTTAGTTGTCGTCATTGCCACAGAGAGCTTATAGATTTATTGAATTAGTATTGATTAATTGATTGTATGGGATCATGTTCTGGTTGGTGTTTATTGTAATACTGATCACTTTCACTGGCGCAAACCCATGCTGTTGCAGTCTTTATAATAGTTTCTCACATGCACACACACGCACACAGACGCACGCACACACACAAACACACACACACACACACACACACGTTGGGTTTTCATGTTTTATGAGGACTCTCCATAGACATAACGTTTTTTATACTGTACAAGTATAAATGGTTTTTATACTTTAAATTCTATACCCTAACCATAAATATACCCCAAAACCTAACCCTCACAGAAAACATTTAAAAAAAAAAACATAATTTTGTATAATTTACAAGCTTAAGGTAAGGAATACCTGTACACACACACACACACACACACACACACACACACACAAACTCTCTCTCTTTTTGTGCTCCTTTGCACTTTCTCACTGATGCGTTTTCTAAGAAAATAAAAGGCTTGAGTTTTTGGCATATTGCTTCAAAAAACATTACTGAGGGCCAGAGAATGCTGAGAAGATTTGAGACCCTTCACAGTACTCAACTGACCTCTCTCTCTCTCTGCTCACAAAGCAAACTTTTTAACAGCAATAACCTCAGCCAAACATTTACACAACATTTAGGTATTGTTTACTTCAGCCTGAAGTATCAAAAAACATTTTCATAATGTTTCCATTGTGCATTCTCTCTCTTAAGACCATGGATACTATTTCAATTTGGTGAATGTAATAAAATCCTAATTAGAGGCTTGAGAAAAGTGCCAAATAAACATCATCTATATTCTCTTTGAAAGACAGTGCACAGCTATGTACTGAAGATTTCTGAGGATTTGTGAAAGACACCTAGGTCATAACAAAATGACGATGTGTATGAATAACATGCTGTTATGCTTCAAGAGATGTGCAAATCACGATTGTAAAATTTACAACAAAAAATTTCTGTTTTCATTCCCAAAAATATTTATAAAATGTTTTATATGTTGTATTCTGTTTGTTAGCCATGTACATTTCTTGAAATTATACAGCCAAAATTTGTGCATATCAAATATGGCATTTTCACACTTGGTACTTTTCAGGGGTCTGAGCACGATTTGCGGTCCAAATGATCTCAGACCCATTGGCGCCTGAAGGATTTAATCTGAGGTTACGCTCAGAAATCTGCCTAGAGGTCTGCACAGGCCTTAATATGAAACCCGAACCCGAACCGAGACCGTGTGGCCCAACACCATCCAGTCCGAACGATACCATCCGATTGTCAAAGACATTCATCCAACATGTGTTCAAACAATGGGAAAACAGAACAGACATGCGCAAAAACACATTAGGTGTGAACGGCCCCTAACTAGTCCGTTCATGCATCTGTGAGTGAGAGCGCATGCGGGAAACAAAATCGGTATGCCTGTTTATTTTTTCCTTAATTACAAACCTGAACTTTAAAGGGTTGCAGATATCTAAATGTGCCTAATAAACCTTATATCTACGGGTTTCTGGGGGCATGCTCCCCCGAGATTTTTTTTTTGCAACAAAAAACAAAAAACACCAAAGCGAGATTTTCACTTATTTCTTTTCTCGAGTATGAGTAGCATTCATGTATCTATTGGTAAAGAATTTCTTCCAGTAACCGTTCATACAAATGTGTTTTCATGCTAAAAAAGCAAAATGCAGCACAACGTATAGAGCAGAACGCAGGTATTTGAGATGCGATTTTATCAGTTGAACAAGGTCTTTTTAACTTGACACAGCGTCTAAAAATTCAACTCTCCCATAAGATGTTTTGTTTGTATGTTTTTTACTTTTTTTATCCGTTTTTTTTTTATTTCAAAACGAAAGATACACAGATTGTGGTGCTTAACTGCATCACAGATAATGAGCTCTATTTTCAGGAGACTATGCTAGTGTGGTGATATCCAGAGAGCTGAAGCATATGACCCCTCTTTTTCATGCTCTCAGGCTGTAGTTCTTTCTCCCACTCTTTTTGATTTGTGTAGGCTGTAACAATTCCTTCTCTGCTCCCATGCTCTATACTGTGGAACTCTACCACAATGCACACAACAATAACATTGCCATTTAGTTGTTACATCCCATCCCAAAGCTATTTATGAAGGACTTTTTGTATGAGCTATGACTGAACTCCTGGAACTAGTCAAGAAATCTAATTGGATTCAGAAATCTGCAGGTCTTGGAACATGTATGTGTACCATTTAGAGAGTTGCAAATTATAAATTTAATCTGTAGCTTAAAGGATGCAGAATGTAATTTTTTTTTTACATGATACTTAAACACTGTGAGTAGACTCATCCTTTTTGACAGTCTGTGTGTTTGTGTATGTCTGTGGGCGAAAAGTTTGGTGGCAATGGAGACAGGTATCTCAAGGCAATAATCTTAATATATGTTCTCGGTTTCACTGTCTTTTCACTGAGTAGGAGTGAGAGAGAAACATATACTGCTGTCATGTTCTCTGTTGTCTTTTGTTTTTGTGCTTTTATGTTGAAGTTTCCTGTTTAGTTCCTGTTTCCTGTTTGGTTTTGGTAGTCCTTTGTAGTTGTCATGTTCTCTGTTGTCTTTTGTTTTATGCTTTTATGTTGAAGTTTCCTGTTCAGTTCCTGTTTCCTGTTTGGTTTTTGTAGTCCTTTGTAGTTCTGTTTTTTGATTGGTTTTCCCCTGATTGTTTCTCATGCCCTGATTGTTTCCCCAGGTGTTTCTAGTTTTCCCTTGTGTATTTAAGCCCTTGTTTCCGTCCTGTCCAGTTGTCTGTTATTTCATGTTTTGTTTTGCATTACTTCCCCTGTGGATTTTGTTATTCTTAGTGTTCTGGTTTTTTGGCTTCAATAAATGCTGCACATAGATCCTCTCCCGTTTTTGATCGTTACAGAATAACAGACCGACCAAACATGGATCTAGCAGCTATCTTTCTTCAGCTGAGCCGAGCGAACCTCCCGTTAACAGAATACTCACGTCTGTTTTGCACCGTTGCCCGATGCACTAGTTTTCCTGATAGGCATCTCAAATCCATTTTCCAGCTCGGCCTCCTGGCCAAAGGGTGGATTGAGTTCCCTGAGACTGGTGATTATACGTGGGAGAGGTATGTAAACCTGGTTTTGGAGACGTTTGCCCCTGTGGGTACCTCCAACGAGCCCACGCCTGCCACGGCCAACGAGCCAACGCCCACGCCTGCCACGGCCAACGAGCCAACGCCCACGCCTGCCACGGCCAACGAGCCAACGCCCACGCCTGCCACGGCCAACGAGCCAACGCCCACGCCTGCCACGGCCAACGAGCCAACGCCCACGCCTGCCACGGCCAACGAGCCAACGCCTACGCCTGTCACGGTCAACGCGTTGCCACCCTCGTCCGTCCCAGTGCCAGCGTTGCCAGCCTCGTCCATCCCAGTGCCAGCGTTGCCAGCCTCGTCCATCCCAGTGCCAGCGTTGCCAGCCTCGTCCATCCCAGTGCCAGCGTTGCCAGCCTCGTCCGTCCCAGCGCCAGCGTTGCCAGCCTCGTCTGCCAAGAAGAGGAGGAGAAGAAGAAGGGCTTCCACTCACCAGTCTCCGCCCTCCACGGCCCCGTCCTCAGTGCCAAAGCCAGAGCCAACGCCTGTAGCCTCGACCGTCCAAGAGCCAGATCCAGCGCCTGTAGCCTCGACCGTCCAAGAGCCAGAGCCAGCGCCTGTAGCCTCGACCGTCCAAGAGCCAGAGCCAGCGCCTGTAGCCTCGACCGTCCAAGAGCCAGAGCCAGCGCCTGTAGCCTCGACCGTCCAAGAGCCAGCGCCTGTAGCCTCGACCGTCCAAGAGCCAGCGCCTGTAGCCTCGACCGTCCAAGAGCCAGCGCCTGTAGCCTCGACCGTCCCAGAGCCAGAGCCAGCGCCTGTAGCCTCGACCGTCCCAGAGCCAGAGCCAGCGCCTGTAGCCTCGACCGTCCCAGAGCCAGAGCCAGCGCCTGTAGCCTCGACCGTCCCAGAGCCAGAGCCAGCGCCTGTAGCCTCGACCGTCCCAGAGCCAGAGCCAGCGCCTGTAGCCTCGACCGTCCCAGAGCCAGAGCCAGCGCCTGTAGCCTCGACCGTCCCAGAGCCAGAGCCAGCGCCTGTAGCCTCGACCGTCCCAGAGCCAGAGCCAGCGCCTGTAGCCTCGACCGTCCCAGAGCCAGAGCCAGCGCCTGTAGCCTCGACCGTCCCAGAGCCAGCGCCTGTAGCCTCGACCGTCCCAGAGCCAGCGCCTGTAGCCTCGACCGTCCCAGAGCCAGCGCCTGTAGCCTCGACCGTCCCAGAGCCAGCGCCTGTAGCCTCGACCGTCCCAGAGCCAGCGCCTGTAGCCTCGACCGTCCCAGAGCCAGCGCCTGTAGCCTCGACCGTCCCAGAGCCAGCGCCTGTAGCCTCGACCGTCCCGAGCCTGCTTCCCAGTGCTCCGCCTCCCGAGCTTCCCAGTGCTCCGCCTCCCGAGCTTCCCAGTGCTCCGCCTCCCGAGCTTCCCAGTGCTCCGCCTCCCGAGCTTCCCAGAGCTCCGCCTCCCGAGCCTCCCAGAGCTCTGCCTCCCAGTGCTCTGCTTCCCAGAGCTCCGCCTCCCGAGCCTCCCAGTGCTCTGCTTCCCAGTGCTCCGCCTCCCGAGCTTCCCAGTGCTCCGCCTCCCGAGCTTCCCAGTGCTCTGCCTCCCAGTGCTCTGCCTCCCAGTGCTCTGCCTCCCAGTGCTCTGCCTCCCAGTGCTCTGCCTCCCAGAGCTCCGCCTCCCGAGCCTCCCAGTGCTCTGTTTCCCAGTGCTCCGCCTCCCGAGCTTCCCAGTGCTCCGCCTCCCGAGCTTCCCAGAGCTCCGCCTCCCGAGCCACCCAGTACTCCGCCTCTTGGGCCTACCAGGCCTCAGCCTCCAGGGCCTTCCTCTACTCCGAAGCCTTCCTCGCCTCCAGTGCCCTCTGCGGCTCCGCCTCCTGAACCTTCCATGGCTCCGCCATCTATGGCTCCGCCTACTATGGCACCACCCCTGGAGTCCTCCTCGACTCCTCCCTGGCCTTCTGACCCTGTCTCGCGGCCTCCTCCCTGGCCTTCTGACCCTGTCTCGCGGCCTCCTGACCCTATCCTAGCCCTGTGGCCATTCCCCAGACCCCTTGACCCTGTCCCAGCCCTGTGGCCATCCCCTAGACCTCCTGACCCTGTCCCAGTCCTGTGGCCCTCTCCTTGGCCTCCTGACCCTGTCCCAGCCCTGTGGCCATCCCCTAGACCTCCTGACCCTGTCCCAGTCCTGTGGCCCTCTCCTTGGCCTCCTGCCCTAGCCCAGCGGCCATCCCCTAGACCTCCTGACCCTGACCTAGCCCAGCGGCCATCCCCTAGACCTCCTGACCCTGACCTAGTCCAGTGGCCATCCCCTAGACCTCCTGACCCTGTCCTAGCCCTGTGGCCATCCCCTAGACCCCCTAACCCGGTCCTATGGCCGCCTCCCTGGCCTCCTGACCCTGCCCTAGCCCTGTGGCCATCCCCTAGACCCCCTGACCTGGCCCTGTGGCCATCCCCTAGACCCCCTGACCCGGTCCCTGCCCTATGGCCGCCTCCCTGGCCACCTGACCCAGTCCCTGCCCTATCTGTCTCCTGGCCACCCACCTGTTCTGTCATAGTCTTGTCCCTCGTGTCCCCTTGAACTGCCTATTTGCCCCTGGTGCCCCCCTGGACTATCTGTTTACCTTGTGCTCTATGGACAATGTTGTTTTTTTTTTTTTTTTTTTTTTTTTTTGTTTGTTTTTGGAGCGTCTGGAATCCGCTCCTTAAAGGGGGGGCTCTGTCATGTTCTCTGTTGTCTTTTGTTTTTGTGCTTTTATGTTGAAGTTCCTGTTTGGTTTTTGTAGTCCTTTTGTAGTTCTGTTTTTTGATTGGTTTTGCCCTGATTGTTTCCCCAGGTGTTTCTAGTTTTCCCTTGTGTATTTAAGCCCTTGTTTCCGTCCTGTCCAGTTGTCTGTTATTTCATGTTTTGTTTTGCATTACTTCCCCTGTGGATTTTGTTATTCTTAGTGTTCTGGTTTTTTGGCTTCAATAAATGCTGCACATAGATCCTCTCCCGTTTTTGATCGTTACAACTGCAAAATAAAGAAATAAATGGAAGCACATCATCCATACAATGTCTCTACCTCACATTCACTCTTTATTGCTGCATGACTAAAAGCTTTACATAGAGACATATTCGATCTCTTTTTGCATCTGAGGAGGATATTAATAAATGACATGATCTCTTTTCCTTTTCTACAAAATGTCCCACTGAAACTCATACTCTCTGTGGAGTTAGAGGAGTTCTCACCACATAATAAGAACAGGGACTTTCTCATAATTGCATCCTTAAATGCACACTCTCCTGCACTTTATTTTACCCAAGTCTTCATGAAAACTTTGATGAAAAACACAAGAGGATCTAATGTAACTCTTCTCAGCATGTGTACATGCCACCTGCATGGGGCACAATAGCCAGCAACTTCAGTGAAGATTTCTGCAGAGAACAGAACAAAAACAAGTGTCCAAAACAAGCACACATCTTGACTGCCTTTGACTTTTAAATATTTCTGTTCTATTATATATTCTGTAATTATGCATTTCTCAGCAATAATAAAATATTTTTTTATTAAACCATACAAAACCAAACATTTGGAACATGCACCAGCCAAACGTTTGTTAAGAATTCATTAGAGAAGTTAATCATTGTTAAGATGTATAATGAAATTTAACAGGACCCCCCTAGGAACACTACAATATGTACATGGATGGAGCAATATAGACCATAATCACCTCTGCTGCACCACCTATACACAGACACTCAAAACCTACTATTAAGATATACAGGTGTCAGTGCAGAAATATACAGCATTGAATATTTTGACTTCTATCATGATTCATGTATCAACAAAATAAAAAAGGTTTTTGAAATTTGGTTGATTAGATATGTAATAACACCAATTTATACAGTATATAATATCATACCATGACACAAAATTATCATGAACATAAAACCCATTGTTTAAAATTGGCAGTAATATTTGTCTCAAATGTGTTCAAATTTCCCTTCCGATTACGAACCATTTTGGATTCTGTTAACACTTGATCGTCTGAAACTGATTTTAATGCTAGGTGTAAACACATCCATATACTCACATTTCTGTTGATTAAAACGAAAGAGAAAAACTCCCACCCACTCTGAGCATGAAGTCACCTCTGAATATGGAGTACAGTTATGATAATGTGTCTTACACCTGTGAGTCTAACTGTCATCCTACCCACGCAATGTTCTCTCATTCACTCAAACATCACCAGTAAGTGTGTTCATGCAGATTCTATATGTGAAACAATATTGCTTTCCTGTAGGGCTGGGTACTGATACAGATTTCTTGATTAGATTTGATTCCAAATCACAAGCTCTTTATTTTGGCACCAAGACATTATCAGCAGATTCTTCATGTCCTGAAAGTTGCAAAGTGGATTCGCTGTGTTTTGGACTAGTTGGTCCACCACATCTCACAGATGCTCAATTGGATTGAGATCTGGGGAATTTGGAGGCCAGGGCAGTATGTTTAGGTAGGTGGCATGTGTCAAGTTGACGTCTACATGAATGGCTGGACCCAGGTTTTCCCAGCAGAACATTGCTTAGAGCATCACACTATACCACCTGCTTGTCGTCTTCCCACAATTGCATCCTGGTGCCATCACTTCCCCAGGTAAACAGCACAGGCATACACGGCTGTCCACTTGAAAAGAAAACGGGACTCATCGGACTAGGCAACTTTCTTTCACTGCTCCAAGGCCTAGTTCCCATTCTCACATGCCCATTTTAGGTGGTTTTGACAGTGGACAGGGGTCATCATAGGCCCTCTGACCAGTCTGTGACTATGCAGCCCCATACACAGCAGGGTGCGATGCACTGTGTATTGTAACACATTTGTGGTTTGTCCCTCCTCAGACCACTGTCAGTAGGTACTCACCACTGCTGACCGGGAGCACCCCACAAGACTTTCCTTTTCAGAGATGCACTGACCCAGTCATCTGGCCATAACAATTTGGCCCTTTTCAAAGTCGCTCAGGTCTTTACTTCTGCACATCTCCCCAGCATTCATCACGTTTACTACAAGAATCGATTGTTCGCTTACCATTTAATCTACCCAGACGTTGACATGTGGCCTTGTTAGGGGATGATCAACATTGTTTGCTTCACCTGTGAGTGGTCATAATGTTTTGACTCATCAGTGTATATTATATTATAGGACTCGAGTGGCTTCTTTACCTCATCCGTGCCATTTGGAATTAGAATGTTTGTTTTGTTTTTGATCAAAAACTGACTGTAAAGAACATAATGGAAATTAAAAGAGAAATTATTAAATTACATATGGATTGTGTTGATCCCATCTTTGGACACACATTACACAGAACGATTCAAACCAATATTTAACCCTCTGGGGTCGACGGACGGCCGGCGCATCCTGCTGGATTTTTTTCGTCATTACAGCGGAAACAAAAAGTCATTTTTGGGAAAGTCATTTTTGGGCATATAGATAAGTGTAAGACATCATTAGATTCTATAAAGGGTCTACTTTTTATTTGTGCATGCTCACAATAACATCAAAACCTTGTGAATTTGTAAAATAAAGAAAATAAAAAGGGTGTGTTTTCAAAAGTCTCTGTGTAAACAAGCATATTTCTGAAACATGTCACAAAAATGAACTGAAACTCAGCGAATACTTATCACACAAACATGAAACCTATGTCTAAAGCTTAAAATGTCTACTTTTAAATAGAACAATTACTATTTAAAACAAATATTCTCCTGCAATGTAATCTGTATGAAACAAAGAAATGTAGAGTTTCTATTTTATAATTATCCCTAATGTGATCACACCCACGGGCTGAGGGCGCTATTCACACGCTAAAGTGCTGAGATGATCAATGCAAATGGTAAACGCCCCCGACTGTGCCTTAAAAACATCTATTTCATTCACTTTTCTGCCCATTTGGAAGATCGCACAATACACAGGTTAGGAAATAGCGGGACTCCGATGAACATTTTTATTTTGAAGAGAGACTTGATCCAGCCGAGGATACAATTTCGTATGAGTAAGTTATTTAGGAGTTATTTAATATTTACAATATTTTCAAATATAAAACAGTTCTTTTAAATTGTAAAAAGAGTTCAGAATAATCACAGTTTTTACTGTATTTTGGATCAAATAAATGCAGTTTTGGTGAGCAGAAGATACTTCTTTTAACGGTAGTGTAGGTCTAAAATTAAGTCTTTATTTAAAGAAAATGTACAGTCATATTATTTCTTTTAACTTAAAACTTGATTTTGATCATTAAGTTTCCTCACATTCATTCTCTTTCTGTCACATTCCTCATTGATAGGCCCAGGGGAGGGGTCTTTTTTCTCTCAGGTGTGAATTGCAATCCATATTCATGATAGTTCACGCCTCCTCACATATGACCTTTCAACACTAAAAGTGTCTTAAAAAAGTTCAATTACTATATTTTTTTTGAATGAATGAGTGATCAGGATGGTTTTCACATCATTTTGTAGCAAAACCTCTAGGCTACAAGATCCAGTTCTCAAAAGTCTTGTGGACAAATGTTTATTATGTGTTATTTTGCCTTATTTCAATGACTTTGCAAAAATTTTGCTTTTTCAAAAACCACGCATAAACGTTATTTTCACAAAAATACAAACATGTACATACATGTTGCTCACATATTATTGTAGCCCAGTTTGTGCTGAATACAGTGTTATCAGACTTTAGCCATTAATATTTTTTTAAGCAACTGAAAAAAGCACAAATATCAAGGCATGTCTAAACTTCTCGAGGGCCCAAAACACCCACAGACCCCAGAGGGTTAACTCTCAACACACAGTGAAAGGATCTATGAACTTTTGAACTGCTGAATGTCTGCCAATATACAACTCAATCACTGGTTTTAGTTCTTAGGTTTTACTCCTACTCATTTTTAGTTGCATAGTGCAAAATTTGTGATGTGATGATCGTAAAGAAAGAAATATATTTTTTTTTTGTTAACAATTCATAAAACATATCCATCGTGACTGTTTTACATATTACATGACTGTTTTTGCAAAACGTGTTTGGCTGCAGTTTCCCAGTGAAATGTCCAGTGGGGGCACCAAAAGTAAGTGAAATGGTTTCGTAATCAGACAAGGTTTTTAAGGTGAATATTAGATTGAGGTTTTAATGAGTAAAACATAACTCTTGAATCTAAATGTCAACCTAAAACTAACCAATAGTGATCTAAAATCAAATGAGATGTAGACACAAAACAGATATCCTTACCCTTAAACAATGCCTAAACCTAACCGACAGTGTCCAAAAACAAAATAAAAAATGAAAAGAAAATTTTCTGAAGCAAGCACTTAATCTCGTGTCGCTTCTATGACACTTGTCTCACGTGTCTCATGCTTAAGTGCTTGACTGGTCTTGAGCCGTATTCTTCCAAGTCTAAAATCTAACACTCTGTCAGGTGAGCTACAGCAGAAGTAATTACACTGGAATAAGTGTGTAAATGATGCGTTATAGTAAAAGTGTTTCAATATCATAACATACAACATGTCTGAGCAATAGTGGGAAAAATACATCAAGTATTAACAAAGTCATGATCAGCCGTTGCAGAAAAATGCACAGATGTGTAGCACCCCTATTGTTAATTTTATCAGGAAACTGGGACGAAACTTAGCATTTGGCACGTATAAGTCAGTTTGCAAAAATTTTGTTATAGTAATGTTCATTCTATGAGACAAGGTTCCATATATCAGATGTGCGTTTAGAGTCATTTTACAATGGCTTTGAAAAAAATTATAAAAATTAATGCATATTGAATAGACCTCAATATAGCAGCAGACTAGAGGAAAAAAAAAGAATACAGAATGCAAAAAACAAACAAATTGTTGATGAATTATGCCCTATTCATAAACACTGATGTGGGCTTAAAGCATTGGTTCTCAACATGTGGGGCACACCCCATAGTGGGGGCGTGGCGGTATCGCAACGGGGGCTGCGGAAGACTGACCCATCCTCAAATCTCATTCACTTTCACACATTCAACAAAAATATCGAAAATACTCATAAGAATCAATGTGCACAATTTATTTTCCTCTGCCTTTTCTCCAGACTTATTTAAACTTTTGCCTGACACTGCAACGCATCCTGCGTGTACAGCTCTTGACAGCCCAAAGCGTTGATGTCAGGTGCACTCATGTAAATAACGTCATTCTTGCATGCATGCCAGTTGCAAATGAGTAAAAAGGTGAATTAACCTTTTAAATGTTCCTCACTATCATATGGCTTCAGTAGAATTGAAATCTAAGGCCCGGAAGTTTTTCTTGTTTCAAAGGGGGGCGTGACCTGAAATATTTAGAACCACTGGCTTAAAGGGAACATAGTGGTCTTAAATGGTACAGCAGTCAATTGTGGCTAAAAAGAGATACTGTAATATTACTTACTACATGCAAGACAGTTAGTAAAAAAAAAACATATCTTTAAATATAAAATATATTCACTGATGTAAAACATCACATGACAAAAATATATGCTCATGTACAAAAATGATTTGCTATTCTCTTTCAAACTTGTGAAGCTTGGCTTTTGTACCATTTAAGCACACCTGAAAGAAATGCTCATTTTCAAAACAACTCTAAAATGAAAAAAAAAGTATGGTGTATTTATGAGTTATACATAATGAAATGCAACACACATTTTAACGTGAGCATGGAAACATACCTGATGCTTTGACAGAAAAGCACATTATGAGGCCAATCTACTGATCTACTGATTCACAGCAAAGTTTTTCTTGTGCGGTTGCTAGGGAATGCTTGCACAAAGGCCTAAATAAATTTTGGCTCATCTGATTGGCTTACAATGAAAATAACACTCAAGTGACAAGATTTAAAGTGGGCTTAATGGGTGCACTTACACATAAGCTTTATACCTCCCTTTCAACCTACTGACAAGCACAAGCACATAACCAGTGCAAACTCATAATGCACACGCACAAACACACACGCACGTACACACGTATACACACACGCACGCACGCACGCACACACACACGCACGCACGCACGCACACACACACACACTATATAGAAAGCCTTCTCACAATATCCCAAAATAAACTCACTGCACACACATTGATGTACCAGAATGGTGCTCAGTTAATGATGTGCTGTACTGGTCACAATAGTTATCTGACATATAGCAGCACACATCCTCTTTTAACATGCACTGCCCTAGAGAATCAAGAGTAGCTCTCCAATGGTCATAAAGCACACTGATATCTGCTAGCCTGTTTATTGATTTTTTGGAGGGAATTTAACTCATGGGTCCACAATTATTGATGAATATGATGCCTGCTGGCATATTTTTTCTGACTGAAGCCTGTCCCAAGGCAAAATATATGCTAAACTATAAACAAAAGCATGAGGGCACATGTGTTGACCTTAAACCCTAAGAGACACAATAATCTCAAACCCCTCCTCCAGTTTTCCATCCATTTGTCCCTCATTCTTTCCCATGCCATATGAAATGGATTACTGTGCATACTGTTTCTGCTGTTTTTTAATGCCTCCATGAACTTTTCTCCTCTCTGTAAAGATATATGCAGATATATTTAAGGTAAAAAATTACCTTAAATATGAGGAAAAAGAACATCTAAATTAGCTGATTTTATTCAAGTCAAAAATATTATTTAACATCACCAAATCAACCTGAATTAAAATTATAGCTAATTTTAAGAGTTATATCAGGCAGAAATAGAGAAGTTGTAAAAATAGCAGGTCACCAGATTTTACAGTGTAGTGTTAATAATGTCTCGAAAATACAATTATCCCACAAAAATATTTGTAACCAAATGGGGAGCTTTCCTAAATTGTCTGAAAGAGGTCTAATTTCTGTATATTTTCACACTTTTTCCTATTTCTTTCCTATTTCCACACACAGTGACTTGTACACTAGCTATTGTAATGTGCTAATGTGTGACAGGAAGTGAGATGTGGACAGCTGTTTTATAGTCCTGCAGTGAAGGATGCATCCTGCTCTGTTCGTAACGGTCTAGACTCTCAGAGGTCAGAGAGGATTTCCTGCTGCCACACAGCAGTGTGGTCCGACATTAATGTATGAACACTCACCCTAACATACTGGATACAGACATGCTCTAGTCATCACAGTTGATTGGAATTGCTCTGTCTCTCACTGTCTGACATAGAGTACAGTTTAGCCATGTCAGCACATGCAGACAAACACTCCAAGGTCACTTTGCTCTGCACGGTATCCATCACTTGAGTTCCCAACCACAGTTACTACCCTCTCCACAAGAGGAAAACATGCACACACGCACACACACACACACACACACACACACACATCATTTCTCTGTAGTAAGCACCTGTTCAATGTGGATAATTCAACTGGTAATAACTGCAAATGAATGCATCATTGCAATTAATTTTTAAATGTATTTTGTGTTAGTGTCAGATTCAAATATGATACATATGTCTGATATCATTAAAGAGCTTCCAACTTTTAATTATAATGTTTCACAAGTTAACATTTTCATGTAAAATGAATGAGATAAGTGTAAACATATTTGGCTTGCTGTCCATGATGGAGGGCTTGAGCATAATTCTCAATTTTTAATTAATAATAGAATTTAATAGAACCAGGGGTTAGGTTAGGTTGGTTGTCAGGGCAGTACTATTAGCTGTTTTTTACATACCACTGCATTGTGACTGACATGACTAGATGAAAATTAATCTCAATATATAAATCTAATTTAGGCAAACACATACAAAAAGACCCTGAATATATCATTTATGAGCATCAATCATGGTACCCTGAACACATACTGTACGTACAGACATGTTGTCATATAAAGAATCACATTGTGTTCATCTGTTCTCTTTAGCCCTCTCTGGAACAGCAGTCACTGGCTATGTTTCCAACTTTACTGACTGAGGAAGAGTTTCACAGGTTCCTCAGTCTAAAAAAATTGTTTTGTGTGTGTGTGTGAATGTGTGTGAGTGTTTTTTATTATGATGGAGAGAGAAAGAATGGGTGAAACTGAGGAGGATTACAGAATTGCTGACGTTAGAGAGCTTGGTTAACCCTATTTTAATCAATGAAATTAATTTAGCCAGTAGCACTCTCCAGGCTATCAGCTGTAACAATATGCCAACATGTACAAGTCAAACTTAAACAAACAAACAAGCTAAACAAATCAGGTGTTTTCCGGCATGTAAACATTTTCGGTGGATGCCAAAAAAAACGTATAATAAATGATTTTCATGTCACGTTTTGTGCACCATAAGTGCAAAACAAGCATGATTGAAGTTTTGTATTATGTGAGTGTCACATGATCTATCGCAGAACCACTTGCACATGTGATCCGTTCTGCGCTATCCTATCCTTGGGCTTTCCTCAATATCCATGCTCTAGAGATATATGGCATAGTGGATCACTTGCGCAAGTCATCAGGCTTCGCGCCCAGACCACAAAAGTAATGCAACCTATGTAATATCTATAGAGAATATTCTAGTTTAAAGTACTATGAAGCAATCCAAGCACTTCAAATGGCTAGACAGCCCCGACATTTTAAAAAGCTCTGACGACGATAAGAGGAGGCAACACTTCCAAAATTAGTTGTTTTTTATTAAATCATTTTACAGGGGGAATCTTTTAGACTTTATTTTTATTACGGAGTGACTATTTGCACCAGGTTTAAATAGCACTAGCCTTCCTTCAATACTCCTTATAATTATAAAGAAAAAAATATTTTAAAAGTTGATTTCAGACCCAGTTCTACATGTTAAGCACCCTCAAATGGATGTTAAAGCACCCTTAATTTTATAATGTTGGCACTTTATTGCTTCTTAACTTTAACTACTGGAACACCCCCACTAAATTCAGAAGCACCACGGAAGAACTATGGTTAACATAAAACTGTTGAATTCAAAATGTTCTAAATGCTCAGATGATCAAAAACAACTCTATGTAAACATGAAATGCAACTAATTATGCTAAATATTACTTGCAATTATGTATTAAACAAACTTTGCATGTATGGATGATTGTGTACGTCAGCCACCACCAAAGACCATTTCTGACCAAGGAAAAACCACGTGGAAGCAAAATTACCAACACCTGTTCTACATTAATACTGCTTATTCCTTTTGCCTCTCCTCTCCTGTCTCATATCTCTCTCTCTCCATTGTTGGTAACATGCTTCCACAACATAAATTAACACATTACTGCTCAGCATAAAAGTATTTCCAAAGTAAAACAGAATGGCTTAGGCTGTATGCAGGACAGCATTGGATTAAGAGCTTCAGTTAGTAATTAGTCTGCTAAAGCCTAACACACACACACACACACACACACACACACACACACACACAAACACACACACACGTGTAAACTTGCATCATTCAGCCAAGACCCACTGCCCTACCTGGACAGTTACTCACAAAGACTGCCAGAAACCCACACACAAGTTTGCAATGCACAGCACATCATATACAGGATGCAGTACACCTGCATAGCAACTAGGGGTGAAATTTCTCACGGTTCGATTTGTATCACGGTTTTAGGGTTTCGATAATGTTCAGTTTTTACTTTGTTCAGAAAAAAAATATTACTGCCAAATCCAAAGAATAATCTATTTGGTAAACACTTCAACAGGTTTGCCCTTAAATAACAATCATTATTTTACAACAGTAACCATACTTTAACCATGGCATTTGTAGTAAAATCTTAGTGACCAAAATATAAACATGGTTACTCTCATGGTTACAATGTATAGTAAAACTATGGTTACTATATAGAAACTACTGTATTACTGTTATAATACCATGGTTAATTGTATAAAAACCATGATTTCTCTTCTGAAATCCATGGTGACAGCAGTCATGGTTACTACAATATTACTATAGTAAAACCATGGTTAATTTTTGTCAGGGTCCTTAACTAAAAGAAAATTTTTGTCTAATTACTAAATCAACAGTTAACTTAATACCTGGACTAATACGCTACATGCATCAAAATAAAGTGCACTTCAAATTCATCTAAACCAACACATTCTCTCACCCAACTCGTCACATATGGACGCTTTGCCAGGACCCCTTGGCGTCACTTTTTAACGCACTGGGTATACCTTTGGCGTCATTTTTCAACGTGCAGGGTAGTCCGATAGACTTCTATAGAGGATTTTAAAAATAAAAATAAAAAAAACTTTGATTAATTGAACACAGTCGTAGCATATTATATATATTTATTAACATCAACAAACCTTTGATAAAAATACATTATCCAGCATGCTCTAGTTAAAGCAGTGTACCTATGTATACCAGTACATAAGAAAACGCTTAAACTGCTTACTTGCACACGCCGTGGAGCATTGTTAAACTCACCTTTGAATGCCGTTTTACCTGCAGTTTAGCATTGTTTTGGTTAAGACTACCCTGCATGTTGAAAAATGACGCCAAAGGTATACCCAGTGCGTTAAAAAGTGACGCCAAGGGGTCCTGGCAAAGCGTCCATATGTGACGAGTTGGGTGTGAGAATGTGTTGTCTAAACATATATTCAATATTTGGAAGCTGTACATTACTATAAAAAGAATAACCTTGCTATTAAAATGCATACGAGAAGGGATGTTGTGATAATGCAGCTCAAGTATTTTAATCATACATTGAAATCCCACATGAACACCCCAAGCACTTTAGTTTTTGTTTCATGTCTGTCTGAATTAGCACTGGAAGGGAGTGTGTACCGTTTTGGCTCACCTGCAGCTCTTTCCCTGGGTGATGTCAGTGTAAAAGTTTAATCATGTATCAATGTATTACTGTAACAGCATTTTAATTCCACTAATAAAAGTGCATTATTGACGCTCGCGATTACAGCAAAACAAGGAAACAGGAAGAACTTGAGTGCGCATTTTTAAGCAAACCTTAATTCACATTATTGACATGTATTACCAGTATATGGCACTCGTGTAGAGCAATGTCTGCAAACAGCGCCTGTTTTGTAAACGTCTATTGACCATCGCTGTTGTAATTGACTGTAAAAAGAAAACGTTGTACTGTTGTACCGTTCCCAAAAAGGAGAAACTCGGGGGGCTTTTCTAGCAGTGGCTCATTTTCTCCACTTGCCATATTCAACTACACACAACGCTTGCAGAACAGTGATGTCATCAAGTTGACCCATGTGAAACACAGGTGGAGCGTATCCATCTACTGATATATTCAGGTGCATTAGTGGAGGTTGAAGCTGTGCCTGTCTGTTCAACACATTCTCACACCCAACTCGTCACATATGGACGCTTTGCCAGGACCCCTTGGCGTCACTTTTTAAAGCACTGGGTATACCTTTGGCGTAATTTTTCAACGTGCAGGTTAGTCTTAACCAAAACAACGCTAACCTGCAGGTAAAACGGCATTCAAAGGTGAGTTTAACAACGCTCCACAGCGTGTGCAAGTAAGCAGTTTAAGCGTTTTCTTATGTACTGGTATACATAGGTACACTGCTTTAACTAGAGCATGCTGGATAACGTATTTTTATCGGAGGTTTGTTGATGTTAATAAATATATATAATATGCTACGATTGTGTTCAATTAATCATAGTTTTTTATATTTTTATTTTTTAAATCCTCTATAGAAGTCTATCGGACTACCCTGCACGTTGAAAAATGACGCCAAAGGTATACCTAGTGCATTAAAAAGTGACGCCAAGGGGTCCTGGCAAAGCGTCCATATGTGACGAGTTGGGTGTGAGAATGTGTTGGTCTGTTTGATGCTTTGTTTCTTGACCAAAAATTTGTGCTCCAGATGCATCATTAAACTTGAGCTGACCGCAGTGCCAATGCTTCCCAAACCGTGGGTGGCTAACTGTACTGTTCGATTAATTACTGAGGACAATTACACTCGTAATAACAATCCAGTCTCATGAAAAGTCATACATATTTTACGAGTTGGCTATTTCGCATGATTTCGTACGAGTTTGTTCGTATGAATTTGTACGTTTTTATCACGCACAAATGCCCTGATGTCTAATGCGGAAGCGCGAGTTTCGCGCACGAGGCATTAAGGACATGCTTATTAATATTATGCAGTTACCCAAACCACTTATCTAAACCTAGCTGATCAGTAGAGTGTGCAAACATGTTAGGATGCTGTTGTGTGTGATAGAAGCAAGTAATTGTCATGTATTAGATGGAAACGATGTCCAGCCATGTAATTGGCTGTAGTGGCTATAGTGTGCAGTTGTACGATATCATACAAATTATCCAAATTTAGAAAAGTCATATGACTACTTACAATTTCGACGTGAGAGTGTGTAGGAACATCCCACTGCAGTGAATCTAAAACCCCAGCAGCCCCTCCCAGCGTCAGGCGCTCTAACGCACGCTCTTACACATGCTTACCTTTGTGACAGTCATGCAGAGAAGAGTGAAGAAGAGTCAGCTTGTGTTCCTGAAACGCTGAGTAAGACAGCAGGACACAGAGAGACTCACTGAGCATGTGTGTATGTGCAGCCTCCCCAAAACTAGAGTGAGAGATACAGGAGATTGTGAACAAGAAAGAGAGACGGGTGTTTGAGAGAGAGAGAGAGAGAGAGAGAGAGGGGGGAGGGTCTGGTCGCTGTCTCTTGCTAAGTAACCAAGCCTATCAATGCAGCAGCTGCCCTTGTACCGTAGTCAAGACACTGCAGTATAGTGAGTTCAGCATATTACTACCACTCCTCCCCGCCTATGGAGTGAAAACAGTCTCGAAACCTCCCACAAATGCACGCAACAGATCCATAGATGCACAAAGCAATCCACAAATACTTGAAAATGATCCACACACACACACACACACACACACACACACACAGAGCGATCCACAAATGCATGTAACAGATACACACACACACACACACGCGCACACACACAAACAGTGATCCACAAATTCACGCAACAGATCCACATACAGCAATCCACAAATGCACACTACAGATCCACACACACACACACACACACACAGTGATCCACAAATTCACGCAACAGATCCACATACAGCAATCCACAAATGCACACTACAGATCCACACACACACACACACACACAGTGATCCACAAATTCACGCAACAGATCCACATACAGCAATCCACAAATGCACACTACAGATCCACACACACACACACACACACACAGTGATCCACAAATGCACACAACCAGTAGTGTAGTCAAGGGCATGTGCAGGCATACGGCGTATGCCCACCTATCCTTCTAAGGATTTTGCATATGCCCACCTAAAATAAGTTATGATACATATGGCCGCCAGAACAACATCTAGGCTTTCAACCCGGAACTTTTGCAATCTACTAACACGATGCCACTGCACTGACGAGCGAAAGTTTTTTTTTAAGTGTACAGAGATTCTCTCTAAATGCTCACGGAGCAACGGGAAGCAGGAGCGCAGCTGAAGGCATGGGCAAGACAGACAGTCCAACTAAGCTGATCCACTAATCAGAACGTTAATTTCTTATGTGATAGAATATATGATTGGTTAGCAAATATCCAGTTTCAGTAAGGGGCGTGACATTTCCAGTATCTAATGCTGATGCACAAGCATCCCTGGATTAACCATAATTTGCGCTGTAAATTTATTTCCCTGCTAAACATATATATATATATATATATACACACACACACACACACACACACACACACACACACACACACATATATATATATATATATATATATATATATATATATATACACACACACACACACACACACACACACACATATATATATATATATATATATATATATATATATATATATCTATATACACACACAGACACACACACACACACACACATATATATACACAAATATTATATATATATAAGACAGACACCCAGATTTATTCAAGCAAATAAAGCAGGTGAGTTTAAAAGCATATTATCATTTGCATTAGGGCTGAACTGTTTAGTCGACATTATCGACAATGTCGAAAATAAAAAATTGACGAGAACAATTTTTGTTGTCAAATAGTCATTTGATCTCATTTAACGTAACATGAAATCACATTAATCTGTGATGAAGCGCGAGAGCAGCACTGCAGTTCATGCCTGATGGAGAAGAGGAAGAATTACACAGATCAGTCCAGATGCACTCTAAACTTTCACAGCTTCATCTTATGTAGATCGCAAAGTATTAGGGAAAATAATCTCTCGTTGTAAAATAAGCGGAGGCGGAGCTCTTTAAAGGAAACATCCCGCGTTACATTTTAAATGCAGTTATATTTAATGCGTTATAGCTTTATTAAAGGTCAAATAATACAGAAGCAGGTCATGTTGATAACTATAAACTCAAAAACTGGCATTTCTCTGTGTGGTCGTTTCCTCTTCTAAGAGTTGAGCGAATGTCCTGATTGAAAATGCACCCGGATGAGAGAGAGAGACTCTCATCCCTCGAGTGTGCACGCTTAATGCAGCTAGATTATAACGTGATGGCTCGCAACTTATTTAATCATGATATATGTCACTGTGCATTTCTTATCGTGAAGAAAATTGGCAATATTCAGCTTTATTAATACAAGAGCACTTTGCACATTAGTTTGGAAATAGTTTTTTATTAATTCTATTGTAGCTTGTTGATTTCGTTTTTTTAAGTACTTGGTAAAAACTTAAAGTAAAAGTTGCAAAAGTTGAAGAAAATCTTATATAACTGTTCAAAAATACTTAAAGCATACATTGTACAGTTTTGTTATAATTCAAAAATAATATATTTAACTTAGTGTTGCTCAATAGTATATTTTTGTTCTTAATTCTGCTGCAATGTTTTGTTAACTTTATTAATAATAGTGTTGTTCAGTAACCTGTTTTTGTGTTTTGCTTTGGTACCGAAAATGGTATCGAGTACCGTGAAATTTCACTGGTATTGGTACCGACTACTGAAATTTTGGTACCGTGACAACACCACTGTACACCATGCCAGCAAGAAACTTACCCTGTGTTGGGGAGTAGCTAACTACATGTAGCGACACAACTAACTTAACAAAATGTTTCAGTAGCTTGACAGTAGCTCAGCTGCTTTTAAAACAGAGTAGCTTTTCAAGTAGCAAACTACTTTTTCCAGCAAGTCACGGAGTAGCATGACCAAACGCTACATCATGTTGGTCCGATTATAACTAATAGCCTTCCTTATTGTGTAGAAGTCAAACTTTTACTGGCAAAACGTCCGATGATCTGGCAGCATACTTCTGTTTGCTGATCAGAATCAGGCAGCGCTGTCTTCTTCATTTGTAATGGCAGATCTCAAACAAAAATAGTGAATTACCACCATCTACTGAGAGTTTATTACAGCTTACTTGGATAAGAAGAGATTGTCTGATGTTTAATAAAAGAACACCATTTTATTCTTCATTGAAACAAAGAATGTTATAGAATTCAAAAAGTTATTATTGCCATTTGAGGGATTTTGTTTCTGTTCTAAATGTGTTTATTTCAAGTGAATTATTATTATTATAATATTTATAAAATATACAGTATATATTATTATAATAATTACTATCATGCAGAACTATGTGATTTCTCCATTTCTTAGCATTTAATTAACTATTATTTTCATGTAAAATAAATTAAATGATTGGTAAAAGAAATCATTTATGGCATGTATTATCACGCAACAATCTAGGATGACGACTTTTTTTCGACCTGAACAAAGCGAACAAATATTTGTAGAGCAACCTCTGTATGTGACCTGTAAAGCTGGCACTTGCAAGTCAGAAAATACAATGAGCATGAAGCCCTGAGTCTTTATTCACATATTATCCACACTAAATAGTATGTGACAAGAACAAAAAATGCCAGCCCAAGGAGAGTTTGTCATAAAAATGTGATCTTCAGGGAAGTAGGCTACACCTGGCCACAGCAGGACTGAAAAGTGAGAAGTATATTATAAAAAATATTTTTTTAATGGCGTCTGATCTTTTTTTGTTTTTATTTTATACTGTTGTATTTAACTGTATGGACATTATTAAATGTATTAATGTTACTATTCATTAAATGCATTAAATACATTTAATATATTTAAGTAAACACATTAAATGGATTTAATTAATACATTTATTAATAAATGTCATCAGTGTAAATTTTGTTATTAATATTATTGGTTTGATAGTAACATCAACATTTTTTTTTTATCATTAAGTAGCTTCAATGTAGCTAGCTACTTTTTGATAGTACCTTGTATTGTAGCTAACTACTTTTTCAAAAGAGTAGCTTGACTGTAGTTTAGCTACTTAAAATTATTTGTAGCTTGTAAAACTACAGATTCAAAGTAGCTTCCCCAACACTGAACTTACCCTGATATACATTTTGTAAGTTCATGTGGGACTATAATTACATCAGTAATTAATTATTTTTTTAAATACAAAAAATTTATTTCTTACACATTTTACATATGTAGCTGAATTTTAGAGAACGGGTGCATGTTTTATAATTTTTTGTAATTAATTTTTTTCAACACCACTGCACACACTGTATGAGGATCGTCCTCTACATTTATTCGACGCAAAGTGATGACATGTGATAAAGGTCTATCCACCTCATTTTGCAACAAGTGGTCATATTTCGCGGTCGCCTGTGAAAATTCCAGTGCAATTGGCTCATGGTAATAAATAATTATTAGGAGAATAACACAGAAAATAGTGATGTGGGGTTATTGTCAATCACACAAGCACAGGATGTACAGCCAAATAATACATTAATATGCATCTAATTAGAGGATTATTTTCTAACTACTGCAATTATAGTAATTAGATCTTAAAATTCTTGCCGTGTTTTATGTGCACAAACTGCCGGGGCTCTATGACACGAGAGATGATGATAAAACCACCTTCTTATTTTAAAAATGAAAGTACCCTCTCTGCCTTATTTTTTGGCCTTGTTGCAAGTCTATTTCTATTCTATTTTCTCCTAAAGTCTTTTGTTTTAGAGAGATGCAGACTATTCCACATGAAAAATTTTCTCTAACCAGTTGTAAAGAGTTCAAGGAGGACACGAAGACAAGTTGCTCTGCTCAGGTAGGGATCTTTAATGGGCACGCTGCAGTGCTCACACTTCACGTAACACAAAAATATATAATAATAAACACAACTCCAATAAATATAAAGTTCTCTCGACTTAGGGACCACGCCAACACTGAACTGATGTGTGGCTCTCTCTCCTCTCTCGAGGTTCTGTGGCTGTTTTTATACCGCTCTCCCCATGCTCACTGAAATTAAAGACAGGTGTTAGACATAATTTAGCTCAGGTGCAAGCGCCCTTACCGCTATCTCCTCCGGACGGGAGCTTGAACACGCCCCCGCTGCCACACCAGTATAGAGAGGGAAGAGGTCGGCCATAATGTCTTGATTAACATTATGGTTAATTATAATATTGAGATATTATTTTTAAGTAAATAGTAGCATTTGTGTAAACAAATTTTTTATTTCTAATACCTTTATGTAACATCCATCCCTTGCACAATTTTTGCCTAATGGGTGAGGCTTTTCAGACAGATAAACAAAAGCACAGGGCAAGGAAGAACAATACAGCACTGTGAGCGAGAGTTTATTTTGAACAAGAGGGGCGAACGGTTACGGTATTTAATGTGGGAGTACAATACCGAACTGATGTGGATTGATAGAAGCGGAGAGCCAGTCTGTGTGCATGATGGTGCGAGGAACCGGGCGGCAGGGAAAAAAATAACATTCAATGAAAAGTCAAAAGAAGATCACAATGTATGTAATTGTAACTATATCTGACATTATTAATAAAACATGGGAACCAATTGCGTGGGCATTTTTTTGTCCCTATATAATGAATTTTGGAGATATTTTTGTCAATTTGGTGGATTTTTTGCCCCAAGTCCCCATTAATTTCCGACAATATTGGCATTGTAACTTTCTAAGGTATTAAAAAAGTTCGATTTAGAAATTTAGTAGCAAGTAAACAAGATATCCCTGCATATTTGTCAAACTACATTGTGTTAATATTTGCCACAATGTTAAAACATTGCCTACCTTAAAAACAAGTGAAGTTTGATCAGTGGTTAAACATGTTCAGACGGTTCCTTCGTACTTGAATGAACGGTTCCTTTCCAGAATAAAATTAAATATCCAGAAAACCGCAGTATTAAAGTTCATGTGTAGTGACAGGACTGAGAGTCTTGGAGAAGTTAAAGAAGAGAGGACACCGGCAGCAGTTTATGCAAGTTGCTTGGATACAATGTGATTTTTCTCCAATGAGGGGGAGGAGGGGGAAGGATAGGTCCACATGGTGATTTATTGGAGGGCGAATTACACTTCAGCACTGATATTATTGTGAGACTGTGAGCAGTGTCAATCAATGCATTGGAGAAAACAGCAACCATAAATTTAAAAAAAGTCACTTGCCAGGTTTTTTTTAAAAAACATATTTTTTTAAAACAAGCCCCAAAAAACGCAACCCACTACCAGTAATTTTTTTCAACCGACTTAAAAAAGAAGAAGCCCAAAGTCACGTATTCTCAGTGGTAAAATAGCTGTCCAAGCGGGGTATTCCTCTCTATTTTGCAGTAGCCGGTGCGCAAGAGTCATTCCCTATAGAAACCGCAATGTCCTTCGCCATTTTAAACAGTATGTTTCCAATGTGGAAACTCCGGTAAGAGGTAAGCACCTTGAGTTCTGTAATCAATCAGTCTGTTTTTTCTCTCATCTGTGATGAGCAGTAATGCCGAAGTTGTTCGTTTAAAGCCGTTTAAAGCTATTTCCTAGCTTTAGTAATGTAGTAGTAATACAAGTGATCAAGGAGCGCAGTTCTATGTAAACAAAGACTAACTCATTAATTTCATCATCAACTGGCTCATATTACATAAAAAATTATATTTTGCCACCAACTGCTGGCTAACATATGTAATGTAAAAAAGAAAATACATGTAAAAAGAGACATAACCTACATTAGGTCTTAACACATTGATAAAAAATATGATCGTGCCCAGTAACATAAGCATGTAAAATGGTTAGAAATTTTAGCTTAGCGTAAATCTGAGAATTTACACAAGTTTTATTTCTATTTCTTCTGCTCCAAACTTACTTCAGACTTACTTCAAACGTACTTCTCTGTCTGCTCGTATGAATGTAACACATCATAAGAAAGTGTTTCACCGCTGTTCCAATGCTCTTTGAATCGCAACATTTATATGTATAAATGTTTTCCATCTGAAAGGACTAAATATTAACTGATACAAATGACAATAAAATGCAAAGTAATCTCTTCAGTAATCAAAATACATTTGAATATGAATATATTCAAAATATCAATTATTTAAATTGTAACTGTGATGAAATACAGTTACTTACAAAAGTTAACTTTTGTATTTAAAATACATTTACATTTACATTTATGCATTTGGCAGACGCTTTTATCCAAAGCGACTTACAGAGCCCTAATTACAGGGACTTATTACAGGGACAATCCCCCCGGAGCAACCTGGAGTTAAGTGCCTTGCTCAAGGGCACAATGGTGGTGGCCGTGGGGTTTGAAAATACGTAATCCCATTACATGTATTCCGTTACTCTCCCAACACTGCACACACACTCTATATAATCATAAAAATTAAAAGTGAGGACTTCAAAGGGTACAGGGATCCAGCTTTGCGACCCCTGACCTTTTTGAACTAACCCTACCCCTAAACCTAACCCTCACAGAAAACTTTTTGTATTTTTACATTTTCAAAAAATAAAAACATTGTTTAGTATGTTTTATAAGCCATTTCCCTTGTGGGGAATGCTGGCTGGGCCCCACAAGGTAGGTGATCTCAGGTTTTGCAATCCTTTTGGGGACATTTGGTCCCCACAATGTAGCATAAACATGTATATTGCATCTAAATTGCACATTGTTTCATCTAAGTTAAGTAATAAACACACTATTTCCTCCATTCTTGAGAACATTCTCTCTTTCTTCTTATAGTCCATAGATATGTAAATTTTGCATTCAGTAGCCACGACTTGTGAAATATCACCTTTGAAAACAATAATAATTTAAATATAGCTGCAAGCAGCGATGACGGGCCCAAGCACGATGGGTCCATTTCCACTCGGTGGCTTTCGGAAAACAAAGCATGATGGACACAGCAACAACTCAAAATTAATGTAAACTTGGACCCTAAACATAAAATGTGTAATAGATATATGCCACCATTCCAATTTGACTACAACTTAATGTAATTTAATCCACAGCCATGAAAACACTATTAAAGTGACACACTTCCTTCCACCAGTTGGTGGCGCTACAGTTTAGGACTAGTTCCCACCCCTGACGGTTTGTAAAGCTGCGTATCTCAGCAACTACAGTATGAGTAAAAACAGCATGAAAAAGTCAATTTGTCGCAACATCATATTGGAGGTTGACCGCACAGCCTGACGCAAGCTACCTAGGTCAATACCGAATGGATGGCTAGGATTAAATGGGAGAGTTTTTGGTGCCTGTGAATCAATGTCTTTTTCAAGGTCAAAATCAAGATTCAAAAATCAAGGTTTTGGTGCCTGAGTCGAGAGTACAAGGGATAAGAAACAGAGTCAGGGAAACGTTTACGCTTTCTAGCCGACTTGGGACCAGTGCGAGAATGGCCAGCCATACCCAAAATAATAAGAGTAACAGTGTTAGTGTTACTGTGTGTATCAGTCATATGAGAAATAGAAACAAACAATACATACACCTTCATATATTCACTGAAAAAAGGGAGACTGGTCACCTGTTAGATTTATCTAATTATATTTAGTATATTTTACTAAAGGGTTTTATGTTCTTAAGTAAAACGTGATAGAATTGTGTAGACTGCACATTATGTGCAGAAAGCGTGCACGAACATATTTAGCTCATGTTGGGATGTTCAATCAAGTGAATACCAGTTCCCCGTCTGTCGCTCACTTCGACGTCGTGTCGAAGAAGCGACACTAGGGGTCTCTCTTGAGCGCCGAAAGATACCTCTGATCTATGAAAAAAGGCCAATGAGAGTTGGCGAACAGTATTTGCATACTCCGCCTCCGGATACGGATATAAAGGCGAGAGAAATACGCTCGTTCATTCAGTAATTTTCTTCGGAGCCGATGGTCGTGTGTATGCAGTCAGCTGCGAGTAACACAACTGATCCTGCTTCTGATCCTCTGACGCTCTGCTTTGCTGTTGGATTTACGGCGCAATTCAGTTTGCCAGGCCCCCGCCCCCCTTCATGGGCGTCCGCTTTTCCGCAGTACACGGCGAACATGCCCTCTCCCTGCGCGCGGAAATCGCGACTCTTCTGGCCAAAGACGCAATAGAGCCTGTCCCTCCAACTGAGATGAATAAGGGTCTCTACAGCCCTTACTTCATCGTACCCAAGAAAAGCGGCGGCTTACGACCAGTCTTGGACCTGCGAGTTCTCAACCGAGTGTTGCACAAACTCCCGTTCAAAATGCTCACGCTTAACCTGCGTCCGGCATCTAGATTGGTTCGCAGCGGTAGACCTGAAGGACGCGTACTTCCATCCTGCCCCGACACCGCCCCTACCTGCGGTTTGCGTTCGGGGGCCAGGTGTATCAGTACAAAGTCCTCCCCTTCGGCTTATCTCTGTCCTCTCGCGAGAGTTACTATGCACCCACAGAGACCAGGTGCTCAGGCACCTCAGCCGTCTGGGGCTTCAGGTCAACTGGGAAAAGAGCCAGCTCACTCCAGTTCAGAGCGTCTCTTTTCTCAGGATGGAGTTAGACTCGGTCTCAATGTCGGCACGTCTCACCAATGAGCGTAAACAGTCAGTGTTGAACTGCCTCGCCGCCTTTAGGCCAGGCACAGCGGTCCCCTTAAAACTTTTCCAGAGGCTCCTGGGGCATATGGCATCCTCCGCGGCGGTCGCGCCGCTGGGGTCGATGCATATGAGACCGCTCCAACACTGGCTCTAGACCCGAGTCCCGAGACGAGCATGGCGCCACGGCACGCACCGGGTAACAATCACCCCCGCCTGCCGTCAGACATTCAACCCCTGGACAGACCCCTGTTTCTTACGGGTTGGAGTGCCCCTACAGAAGGTGTCCAGATGCGTCCTGGTCACGACCGACGCCTCCAGATTGGGTTGGAGCGCCTTTTGCAACGGGCACGCAGCCTCAGGCCGTTGGAAAGGGGCCCAGCTGCGTTGGCACATCAACTGCCTCGAGTTGTTGACCGTCCTTTTGGCCCTGCGGAAGTTTCTCCCGTTAATTCGGGACGAACATATCCTAGTCAGGTCGGACAGCACCACTGCGGTCGCGTACATAAATCGCCAAGGCGGCGTACGCTCCCGTCATATGTCACAACTCGCCCGTCGTCTCCTCCTTTGGAGCCAGCACCGACTCAAGTCGCTGCGTGCCACTCACATCCCCGGCAACCTCAATGTGATAGCGGACGCGCTGTCATGACAACGCTTGCCTGGCGGAGAGTGGAGGCTTCACCCCCACTCGGTTCAGCTGATTTGGGAACGGTTCGGCAAGGCCCAGGTAGACCCCTCTGCCTCCCGAGACACCTCCCACTGCCCGCTCTGGTACGCCCATTCAGAGGCTCCCCTCGGGGCAGATGCACTGGCACACAGCTGGCCAGCTGGGCTGCGCAAGTACGCATTCCCCCAGTGAGCCTTCTTGCACAGGTGCTGTGCAAGGTCAGGGAGGACGAGGAGCAAGTCACTCTCGTGGCTCCTTACTGGCCCACTCAGGCCTGGTTCTTGGACCTTGTACTTCTCGTGACAGCCCCTCCCTGGCGAATTCCCCTGAGGAAGGACCTTCTTTCTCAGGGATGGGGCACGCTCTGGCATCCGCACCCAGACCTTTGGAACCTCCATGTCTGGCCCCCGAACGGGATGCGGAAGATCTAGCTGGTCTACCAACCACGGTCGTAGCCACGATCAACCAAGCCAGAGCCCCTTCTACCAGGCAACTCTACGCCCTGAAGGGCGTCTGTTCGTGAATCGGTGTTCTTCCCGGGCAGAAGACCCACAGAGGTGCGCAGTTAGGTCTGTGCTCCTGTTCCTACAGGAGAGGTTGGAGGGGAGGCTGTCCCCATCCACCTTGAAGGTGTATGTTGCCACTATCGCAGCTCACCACGACCCAGTAGACAGCAAGTCTCTGGGTAAGCACGACTTAATCGTCAGGTTCCCAAGAGGTGCCCGGAGGTTAAACCCCTCCCGGCCAAACCTGTTCCCCTCCTGGGATCTCTCGGTGGTCCTCGCCGGTCTTCAGAGATCCCCCCCTCTGAGTCGCTAGAATCAGTTGGCTCAGGGCCCTCTCCTGAAAAGACGGCCCTGCTGATTGCGCTCACTTCCATCAAGAGGGTCGGGGACCTGCAAGCGTTCCCTACTAACGACACTTGCCTGGAGCTCGGTCCGGCAGATACTCATGTGATCCTAAGACCTTGACTGGGCTATGTGCCCATGGTTCCTACCACGCCCTCTGGAGATCAGGTAGTGAACCTACAAGCGCTGCCCCGGGAGGAGGCAGACCCAGCCCCTCTCACTGTCATGTCCGGTACGTGCCTTGCGTGCCTACCTGGAACGCACCCAGAGCTTCAGGCGCTCTGAGCAGCTCTTTGTCTGCTTTGGAGGACAGCAGAAAGGGAACGCTGTCTCCATACAGAGGTGTCTCACTGGGTGGTGGATGCCATTCAGTTGGCCTATCACACCTAGGCCATGCCCCCCTTATGGGTTCAAGCCCACTCCACTGGGAGCGTGACATCCTTATGGGCACTGGCTAGGGGCACCTCCCTAGCAGACATTTGCAGAGCTGCAGGCTGGGCAGCACCTAACACCCTTATGATCTCAGGGTTGAGTCAGTCTCGTCCCGTGTTCTCTCAGGTCCGAGCCCGTAGAACTCGGTACACGTCGACGATCTGACCGGGTGAACCGCTTGTTCCAGCGCCGTTTCCCTCTGCCAAGGCAAAACAGTGCGCTTTTGTCCCAGAGGACCTAGGTCCCTGGTTGATTCCTCCCTAGCCCTTCGGGCCCGCAGCAGTTCAGCGGAGGAACGTGCTGGTCCAGTCCACTACGGGTACCTCCGGCTACCCCTACTGGAATAGGTGCTCCACAGATCAGGCCTCCTACGGGACTCCTTCTGTGTGTATTTCCGCGGTACGGTCACCTTGCGAGCTGACCCGCGTCTCCCTTAGGCAGTCCTTCGCTGCCCTCCGGTCGCCGTGTTGTAGCAACTCCCCCCTCCTCGAGGCTGGATCTACCACCGCACCATTTCCTCCCACATGCCCAAAGTGGCCATGTGGTGTATTTTGCCACCTATACCTCCCCTGCTGGGCGGGTGTGGCCTCCGCAGGGTCTTTTCCCCCTAAAAGAATAGGACTTCGGAATAAGACCCCCTTCCATCGATGCGGTAAGGGCCCCGGCTGCTCTTGCTCTATGCCGAGAAAACATAGAGAGAAAAGAGGCCCAGCCAGGCTTGGCCCGTTCCCTAGTTGGGAGCGTCACCTTGTTCCCCCCTAGGGTAACCAAAAGGGTGCTGACGCTTTTTCGGGGCATTGGGGAAGAGTACGTGCAGCCTGAACACAGTTGGTCGCTTGTGCACGTGCAAAATACCTGCCCGCTTCTGTGTCAGCAGTACACGTACACGGCTCAGCGCATGGCGAGTTTTGAAGTGGACCCCTAGTGTCGCTTCTTCGACACGACGTCGAAGTGAGCGACAGACGGGGAACGTCTCGGTTACGTATGTAACCTCCGTTCCCTGATGGAGGAAACGAGACGTCGTGTCTTCCCGGCCACGTCGCTGAGCCGAGCCGCTGAGATGCCCGGAACACTCCCGGCTCCTCAGAAAAATCCTGAATGAACGAGCGTATTTCTCTCGCCTTTATATCCGTATCCGGAGGCGGAGTATGCAAATACTGTTCGCCAACTCTCATTGGCCTTTTTTCATAGATCAGAGGTATCTTTCGGCGCTCAAGAGAGACCCCTAGTGTCGCTTCTTCGACACGACGTCTCGTTCCCTCCATCAGGGAACGGAGGTTACATACGTAACCGAGACGTTCTCATTTTATCTCACGATATTTACGAACGGGAGCAAATGCATTTCGGGAAGAAGAAAGAAAAGTCCGCGCTTTTTTCAACGTTCCCACTTGCAACTTCCCGCTCAACACGCCCTGGGTCTATTCCACCATCGCTCAGCTCAACTCTGTAAGTATGCTTTGGTAATAGTCTGCTGGTAACAGCAATTAAATAATGTGTGACTTCCATATTCGAAGAGAGAAAAGAAAAAAGCTGATTTTACAAGATGAAAGTGAGACTAATGCGGGGACCGCTTTGGTCGCTTGTTAAGCACCTGCAACAAACGGTTGCGTAACGTTAGCTACAGACAGAATGGCCAAACGTTACAATAATAATTCTACGAGTTAGAGGTTTGTTGCAGCAAAACTGGTGAAATTGGTGATTTTTGGAACAAGGTTTTGGTGAGTTTTATTTCGTTTTTGTCGAATTTGAATTAGTGTGTTTTAACCATAGATATATTAAAGAGTAGACGCCCTATCGACCGCTAACGTTACTGGCTTAGTTACTGGCGCAGACGAGCCATGGGGCCGCCATTTCAGACTTGTTTAGACTCAGTGTAATCTGGTTGGCGGGTGCAGTGAGCCGTCAGCGCATTTAATTAATCACACTTCACTTAATACCGAACTGATTTTCATGCGGGGGTTTTTTTCTGCAAAGGTCATACATGTAGGTATGATACAGGACACATGGTTCACCGTATTTTAATATTCATAGTGGGCCTAACAGTAATAGAATATTCTGATATATAAAGTGACCAGACGTCCGAGATTAAAACTAGGAATATAATCCCCGAAAAGGGGACATTTTGACTATCAATCTGAAGGATCCCAGTGCACATCAGTGCTCGGCATGATCTTAACTGCTGCCACGCAATGTAACGAAGTATGACCGGTTGAAGATGGCGGCCGCATTTCTTGCTCAGCGGCCAATAGGGAGTCTATTATGTCTATGGTTTTAACCATGAGCTAACAAGGTAACGACAACTTCAGTTCTGGAAGCCAGATATACTTCATTTCAGAAAGTGCACAGTTGTATTTTCTTGTGTTTATTTAAGTGTTTTAACGTTATACAGTCTATTGGTATCTGTATATAAAAAAAAAACTACTTAGCCCCAGTCATGTTAACTTGTGGCGCAAACACCCAAAATACTGCTTTGCCAGGAACTTCATTAATGTTTTAAGTTGTATGGTACATTTTGAGTATAACTTACTCAAAATGTACCATACAACTTAAAACATTAATGAACCTTTTAGAAAAGACAAAGGGTCACTTAATCTACAAAATGTGTTTTAAATGGTTCTTAACTTAGCTGTTCATCTAACAAGAAGGAAGAGTTTAACTTGAAAGGCTTATGATTTAACGTTAACATAGTCTAGTTTTTAATTATTTCATGGTAACATTAATTTCTGTTCTTGGTCTTTGTTGTTGCAGATGGACACTAAACTCAAACTCTGTACATATCATGTGGAGTCAGCTCTTTCACTGTGGGCTCATGTTTGTCTGGTAAGTAATGTTTACATTTTTTTGCCTCACAGGGCAGGGTTCTGTAGTAGGCTATTCAGTTTCCCACAGAATGTCAGTCTAAAATGTTTTCTCGCATTTTGCAACCATTTTTTGAGATAGTGCCAGTGTTTTTACAACTTGAATTCTGTATCAGTACCCAAACAGTAAATTTTAAGGTACTTAACTGTCTCTGTAATAATACAAATACATATAATACAAATAATACAAATAAATAAAATAATACAAATGTACTGTAATTTCAGTTAATCAAACAAAACATTAGTGTATCTGCTGTTATTTTTATGCAAAAGCACATATGCCAGAGGGATCTGGATCTTTATAACTAGGGGTGTGACAAAACGCTCACGAGACGAGACACAAAATTAGGTTCACAAGATTTTGACCGTGCTTTTAAGAGATCCTAAATGCTGAATTATATGAAGATTTTGAGCATTAATTTATTTCCTGCAATTGACGGTAAAAAATGTTTTTATTTATGTAAAGAGTAAAACAAAATTATGTATTTTTAAGCCCAAAGGTACTGTTGGAAGTAACTTTGGTTTAGTTTAAAAGATGCTCTGTCCTAATGAGGTCTGACTGAGTTTAAATAATTGTGTCCTTTCTTTTCACCAGGAAATGGCTGAGACCCATTTTTTCAGTGCCATAGAGATGACGACAGTGGGGATCTATGTTGTGAAAGACACTGTCAACAGCGAACCCTCTGACGTCGGTATAGTCATTGAGGGTGTGGTGGCACTTCGAGATCTTGAGAATGTAGCCCTTGCGTCTGCAATGTTGTTTGGACTCTTTTATGCATTAAACATGCAGTACCCTACAAAGCTCCGCTACACTTTTGAGGTAATTCAAAAGATAATCATGGAGGTGGATGCAGGTGAACTGTCAGGAAAGGAAAACTAAGCTCCACCAGTGAAGAGAGCTCATTGTTCTTGGCTCTTGGTTGGATTAGGACATGACTCCAACTTTACATTGCTGGACTGAGTTGTTGCAACAAGGCACATTTGCATTTTACCATTCCATGTGTTAATGTATTGAAATATAATACATTGTTCAAAAAACATATCTTCCCATGGCACATTTGGAGTTAATTGTTTTATAGATGCAGTATTCAGTTAAATTTTACAAATTATTTGACCTGTTTTAGACAACAAAGCTACACCAGGGAAGGGAGCTCAATGTTTTTGTCTCCTGGTTTGATTAGGACATGACTGTTGGGATGCATCTTTTTGTCTTTTAGCTACAGTATCCTTTCCTTGAGTGAGTGGTGTTGCAGCCTGGTTTTATCACCAATCCAGTGATATTCAAGTTGTATAGTTGATTACTGTACAGTACTAGGCACATTTTACTAGTCAACGTGTTAATATATATCTTGCATTGTTAACAAATCTTGACATCCCCATGGTACATGGTGAACTTTTAATTTTGGAAACACAGTGCCATTTTTTTTTCCAGCCACACCTGTGCATTACATTCATTTGTTGAATAAAATGTCAGAATTGAACAGGCTTATAGTTTTTAATGAAAATATATTGTTAATTTATACAATAGTAAAGTGAAATGTCAACAACAATACATTTGATAATCTTTACTAATTTGTTTGTGAAGTCATCCAGGTCATGGTTATCCAAGAAAGGTTTAAATCAATGACAACTGGGCTGGCTAAGGTTTCTTGAAGACTTTTCACTTCTCATCCAAGAGGCTTCTTCAGTTGTGGGTGAAGTGGTTCAGTCAGAACTAAATGAGCCTGTCAGATGAGAAGCGAAACCCCTTCAAGAAACTTTAATCAGTCCAGTTCCTCTTGATTTCCACTTTCCTTGGTTAACTGTAATTTATCTTATTAATATAGATTTAAAACATAGAAATTACAATTTTACTTAATGTGAAAAGACTATTTACAATAATCACAATCCATTAACTTTATATCAATATAAAATACTTGTGTTGATTGAACATGAATAGTCTGTGTTCGCCTGTGTTGTTTGAACATGAATAGTCTGTGTTCGCCTGTGTTGTTTGAACATGAATAGTCTGTGTTGTTTGAACATGAATAATCTGTGTTGTTTGAACATGAATAATCTGTGTTGATGGAACACAATTGTGTTAGTGGCTATCAAAGCAAACAATTTGTGTGCAACCAATGTCCACTATTCAATTGAGTAAATCCAATGAATTATTTTTTTCAGTGTAGTTACCCAGTTTAAGGCTGCACGATTTGAGCAAAAATCATAATTGTCGATTATTGCCTTTGATATTGTAATTGCGATTACTAATGTTGATTAAAATATTAAATTAACGTGACGTCACAAAGTAAGCAACCGTGTGGTTCTTCGGAGTAGCAGATTTCAATGGTGGATATGAGTTTTGATTTCTTTTAAGCATTATATTGTATTGTATTTTATACTGTAATAATGTTTGTTTTAGTAAGACTTTTAAAAATATTTTAGATGGATATCTATGGTATGGAATAAATTAAATTATTGCTAAATTACTGATTAAATCATTAGTTAATGTACAATAAATAATATGGCATATTCAATATTTATTAACAGCCGATTTCACGTTACTCTGATGAATCTGACAATCTGACTTTAGATGCCTATTCATGTGCGCTGCTCTGTGGAATTCTTAAGGTTTGACGGGGTGGAGCTCAAACTCACCCGCTGCTTCAGCTAACTAGCATGGCTTCGGACATGCAATTTGTGAAACAGTTGTCACACTTTGCTTGAAAGCATTAGGGATGTAACGGTTTGACGGTATGATAGTATACCGTGGAATTAAAAACAGATGTTTTCCATATCATTGACTTTTCCTTAATGATGGTATTGTGTGAAAAAATTATAATTATATAAATCGTCATGTCACTCTGTCAGACCAACGGCAGTAACACATGAGCGCTGTATAGAATGCAATGTCGGACTCGGAGGAGCATCTTTCCCCCACCTAAGTAGTTACAGTGTGATGTGTGGGAATATATCGGTTATGTAAAAGACACAAGGGGCAACATCATTGTTGACGAACACCCTATTTTCAAAATGTGTTGGAGAAAAGTGTCGGGAAACATGAAGCACCATCCCACATAAATGGTGGACATGAACGTAAGCAAAAAACTTTGTGAATTGTCTGGTAATCGATAAAAAAATATAGATACCTTTCACAGAATACATACGCAGATGCAATACGTTTACAAGACTATACCCATTATTTGAAACTATACGTTGTGTTGGTGCTTCTGCTTTCTAAGCACTTAACCTGAAACATTTTGAAAGCCTAAGGCAATGATATATTTGCAGAATAATACAACCTACAGAAAGTCACATTTACTGTGGTAAAACATTAATATATGACCTACAAATGTGACCTGATCCGTCATTTTGACCCCAAAACGCATTTTGAATGAACGAGAAAAGTCTCAGCCATCAATATATAGCCTACAAATTAATGCAAAAATGTAATATTATATTAACATTTTGGCAAAGTACTCCTCTCAAATTTATTGTTGTAAGAAAAGAAAACCAGAAATTAAAACATCACCAACATCTCCCGAACCGCTGCATCTTCTATATTTTCTTCTGTGTTTTCCCCCGTTGTAAATCAGTTCAAATAATTGATTTATTATGCCGATTAGACAGCTTTGTTTTTTAATGAGAGCATTCGCGAGAGTGCATAACACAAATGTCTGAACAGCGTCAAAAAAATAAATAAATAGGCTACAAAATGTCTGAACAGCATCGCTCTGCCTCATACTACTTCAGGCGGATCTTTCACAAGCGACAACATTGGCAAAAAAAGTAATTGATATTTATATGATGAAAATAATAATAGACATATAATATAGGCCTACAGAGGCTCGCTAATGACTGTCACGTTTATTCCAGAAAGAAATGAACTAGCAGCGCTACTATATGTTTAGCTACAAATAAATGCTTCGTAACTAAAAAGGTTTGACTATCTTCCACAAGCGACACAATAGGCCAAAATGTCTAAGACTGAACATAGTATTGCTAATGTTTATTTAAAAATAGAGGATAGCTGCCTGTCCGATGAACGCAGCCGGTCATGTCATTTTTTCCCCAGAAATAACTACTCCTACAAATAAAGGCTTCGTAACTAAAACGATTTGACTTTCAATATACAATATTGACAACACATGTTAAATAACGTTCTTACCGTGCAAAAATCACCTCAGTGTTCAATTTGAAACAGTAAATCCAACACTGGAGTAAATCTCTCCGGGATATCTCCTCTCTCTCCTCCCAGGCAAATGAAGTACGACGATGATGACGATACATTTATTATTCTCGTCATTTAACCCCTTAACAAATCACATGTGCCTTTAGCTTATATTGTTATGAGTATCTGGCAGTTTTCAGAAATAAAATCGGTGATTGGACGGCGAAGTCACTGAGACAGGAACCATGGGAATAATTGTTCCCAAATTTGAACGCTCCGGCTGGAAAATTTCTATAAAATGTAATAAATATGCGTATTAACATTAAACTTTAAAATTGATTTATGCCAAATAATACCTCAAAACATGTGAATATGCACAAAAAGGAATCGACATGTGTTGCCATGCCAACAGTATTTAAGATAACAAGAAACCCTTCAGAATTTAAAATGTGCAATACCTTGACATTAATCTGTATTTTTTTAAAGCAATTCAGACTAACATAATAGGGATTTTTCAACGTCTTTTAAAAGTGACACACTTCCTTCCGCCAGTTGGTGGCGCTATGACCGTGACCCACAATAGTCACATCAATGTGATCAGCCTGCAAGGACAAACATTTGGCATAATTTTTATGTTTTTAATTTTCTGCTCCCAGAAGATACAAGACTTTTCCTTAATCCATTTTTTGACGCTATTTTATTGATTCGCCATGGCAACACTGTTTGATATACCAAATATCCCTTCACAATTTAGCATCGTCAATGTCTTGGCATGATGTTGCCTACATTTGGTACCTGTAACATTAAATCCTTGGGAGAAATATTTCAAATTCCTCAGTATGCATTTTTCCAACTTCCTTTTGACAGAGCCTATAACTATCAGAGCGAAAGTTTTCTAGCTTGATCAGATCTATATGCCCCTGTTCTAGGTGGCGCCGAAGAGCCCCTCCTGCACATGATGTTCTTTGAACATCATATTTCTGTTATGTGCATTTGTGGATGGCTGTGTTTTGATCTGTTATGTGCCTTTGTGAATGGCTGTGTGTGTGTGAATTTGTTGCATGCAAATGTAGATTGCTGTGTGCATGTCTGGATCTGTTGCGTGCATTTGTGGATCGCTGTGTGTGTGTGTGTGTGTGTGTGTGTGTGTGTGTGTGAATCTGTTGCATGCATTTGTGGATCGCTGTGTGCGTGTGCGGATCTGTTGTGTGCATTTGTGGATCGCAGTGTGTGGATCTGTTGTGTGCATCTGTTCCATGCATTTGTGGATCGTTGTGTGTGAATCTGTTATGTGTATTTGAAGATTGCTGTGTGTATGTGTGGATCTGTTGCATGAATTTGTGGATCGTTGTGTGTGGATCTGTTCCATGCATTTGTGGATCGCTGTGTGTGGATCTGTTGTGTGCATTTGTGGATCGCTGTGTGTGAATCTGTTATGTGTATTTGTAGATTGCTGTGTGTATGTGTGGATCTGTTGCATGAATTTGTGGATCGCTTTGTGTGGATCTGTTCCATGCATTTGTGGATCGCTTTGTGTGGATCTGTTCCATGCATTTGTGGATCGTTGTGTGTGGATCTGTTGCGTGCATTTGTGGATCGCTGTGTGTGGATCTGTTATGTGTATTTGTGGATCGTTGTGTGTGGATCTGTTCCATGCATTTGTGGATCGTTGTGTGTGGATCTGTTGCGTGCATTTGTGGATCGCTTTGTGTGGATCTGTTCCATGCATTTGTGGATCGTTGTGTGTGGATCTGTTCCATGCATTTGTGGATCGTTGTGTGTGGATCTGTTGCGTGCATTTGTGGATCTTGTGTGTGGATCTGTTCCATGCATTTGTGGATCGTTGTGTGTGGATCTGTTGCGTGCATTTGTGGATCGCTGTGTGTGGATCTGTTCCATGCATTTGTGGATCGTTGTGTGTGGATCTGTTCCATGCATTTGTGGATCGTTGTGTGTGGATCTGTTGCGTGCATTTGTGGATCGCTTTGTGTGGATCTGTTCCATGCATTTGTGGATCGTTGTGTGTGGATCTGTTCCATGCATTTGTGGATCGTTGTGTGTGGATCTGTTCCATGCATTTGTGGATCGTTGTGTGTGGATCTGTTGCGTGTGTGACGCCCAGCAATGTGTGGTCACATTATGTAGTTAAATTTTGTATATTTTGAATAGTTGGCATATGTTTAATGCTTTATAAGGGCCTCATTTCTTTCATTTGGTGTAAATTAATTTTTTAAGCTGTATTCCAAATTTCCACCACAAGGGGGGCCTCGCGTCCCAGTGAGACGGCATATTGTGGCTGTAGCCGACTCGTCTTTAGTCTGGCAGAAGCGAGAGAAGGAAACACAATACCTGTTGCCGGTCTCATCATTTTCCTGTTTTTTTCAGGTTAGTCGCTAGCAGAGATACACAAATGTGGTCAAAATAATGTTAGTATAATGTATAAATGCTTTCCGGGTTTTATACTGGATGAAGATTGTAGTTAATTGTTATTTAGAGGAACACAGAGAAACGTGGTCGGAATGCTATAGCTACAGCCTAGCAAGTTAACTTCACTTACACACACGTGTGCGTGTGTCACGTTGGGTATATTTTCCTATTTTGAGGCTCCTATGTGATTTTATTTTGTAAAGTCCTGTCATGTTAAATGCTGTTTAAGCAGTGTGTGTGTTTTGAACTACTGTTAATATGTACAGAGTTAACTGTTGCTTGTGTAATGTCTCACGCCAGCTGTACTATTTTGTTAATCGAATTAACAGCATTTTGCTACTAGGTTAGCATTCAGCCTGTGTGTCTGGAATTTTATTTGTAATGAGTAACATTGCAGTTATTATTACAGTTATCAAAATTGTAAGCAGCAGACCAAAGTTTTGGAAAAAAGTGTATTTTAATTTCATTTGGAAAATGAATGAAGACAAACAGAACACATGGATTCTGAAAATTATGTTCCTTTGGGAAACTGAATTCAAGTTATGTTGTAATTATGGTAATTTACTTAAATATGTTCTTATGAGAAGGAATGTGAAATTGAGAACATATTAAAAGCACATATTTATGTGTAAAATAAAGTCTGGCAGAAGCGAGAGAAGGAAACACAATACCTGTTGCCGGTCTCATCATTTTCCTGTTTTTTTCAGGACAACAATTTAATCTGACCACAGGTCTCACGCCCGGGGCCTGTTACAGATTCTTGGGGGCTTGTCCGGGATTGGTTCTTCATGCTGACAGACGCCGATCCTAAAATCGTGATTGAGAAGCTGAGCTGGTGGTGCAGTGCCTAGTGCTGGAGGTGAGCAGCTGCTGTCCATGAGAGTTTCGACCCACTGGGAGAAGGTGTAGCTGAAACCGGTGCCGAGGGACCTGCTGTAAAGGACTGGAGAGGACGTTGCGATGGCCAACAAGGAGAGGAAGAGCCTGGTGTGGGACATCAGGAAGAGCCTGCTTTTACTGTCGCCTAACGAACTTTTCCAGATTGCTACTAATGTTGGCCCAGTTCCAGATAAGGATCCATCAGAGCTTTCTAGTGAGGACGCAGAGGGGTGCTTTGAATACATCCATGCTCGAACGTACAGTAAGAACCTTTTAGACACTGAGGACAACGGGTTGGGGGAATTGTTAGCACTAAAAGATGATGTTGACGAGATTGTACAGTCTTGGGGTGTTACCTCCCCTCCTGTCGAGTTAGCCCATTCAGCTACAGCTAATGAACCTTTCACTGAAGCAGTAAGTGTAACCACTACTGCCATGGTGAACACACAGCCAATCATTGACACAACCGATGCTGCTACACTTGTCAATGTTTTACCAGAAAATGTACAGCAAATGCTTTTGAATTATGATGAGTTGAGTAAGAAGCTCCTTCAGTTTGTGAACATGCCCACACTACAGGCCACAGCACAACCTACACTTGCACAATCTACGCCAGTGAACAATGCCCCACTACACAGTAGCACACAGCCAGATGCCGTCACATACCAGGCACCAGAAAATGTGTTGTCCCTAAAAAATCTCCCCTACATCCAGCGCCGTGAATTTAAGGTGCAGGGAGGCCAAATTGGGGATCATCTGATATTAGTTACAACAGTGTGTGTAGGCAGATGGAAGAGGGAATTAAAGATAACTTCACTGATTCAGAGGTAGTTAGAGGTGTGTTTAGGATCATAAAACCAGGAGATTTCAAGGACATGCTTGTTAATAAGGAAGATATGACCGTAGCTGAGCTCAGGGGATTTTTGCAGTCACACTTAGGGGAAAGAAATAGCACAGAACTATTTCAAGAGCTAATGTGTGCAAAACAAAGTGAGCATGAGACTCCTCAGCAATTCTTCTATCATGTTATTGGACTGAAACAAAGAATCCTGTTCTCATCGAAACAATCGGAAGCTGGGATTAAGTACAGCCCAGACACAGTCCAAGGTGTCTTCCTGCACACAGTATATCAAGGGATAGGACACAAACACAATGACATCCGCAGGGAGTTGAAACCCTTACTTTCAGATCACACAGTGACAGATGAGACAATCTTGAAGCACGTCATGAAAATCACAAGTGATGAGAGTGAGCGACAGCGTAGGTTGGGCTCAACACAACGCCAGAAACACGCCGCTGCACACAGTGCTCAAGTTGAGGTCGAAAACTTGGAACAGCCACATGCAAAGAAAGGGACTGTTGAACAGAAAGCCAAAACAGATATGGTACAGCAGCTCTCAGAGAAAATAGATGTGCTCACCAAGCTAGTAGCCTCCCTTGCAGAAAAAGTACAGAAAGATCAAACGTGTCACTGTTCTCCTACAAAAGTTCAAATGACCAAAAAAGAGAGAACCTATGGTTGTCCAAAGTGTGTAGAGCAGGGCTTGCGGGACTGTAGACACTGCTTTATTTGCGGCGAGGAGGGCCACAGAGCTAGAGGCTGTCTAAAACACCCTAAGCATCAGGGAAATGCCAACCGGTTGCTGAGGGGGGACAGACAGTAACCGGAGCCCTTCCTATGTCCCACCTTACAGGTGCAGAAGCTGTGTTAAATGTCAGCCAGTTTATCAGCACTAATAAGCTAGACACAACCACTGAAACAGCTAAGGTAAACAATAAACGGAATAGTAAGAAAACCACTGTTACACTTGTGCAAGACCCCGCAGCTTCCAGCAATGTACAAATCGCCAAACTAATAGGCAGAAAAGCGTTAACTAAGTGTATCCTTAATGGCCTAGCAGTTAATGTGCTAATAGACACTGGAGCTCAAGTCAGCATAATAGATAGGCCCTGGAAGGACAAATACTTACCTGACCTGGACATGCGCCCACTTTCTGAGCTTATTGACCTATTGAGAGATAAAAAGAAGTTGGAAGTGTATGCGGTGAATGGAGAAGTCATTCCCTTTGATGGGTGGGTCATCATCACTGTGAACTTGCCTGGTAATGAAGACCCTGACTTATCAATTAATGTCCCATTTCTTGTGAGTTCATTACCTCTCGAAATGCCATTGACAGGGTTTAATGTGGTAGAAGTAGTAATCCAGGGAAAGCCTGAGAAACTAGGCCCCACCTTAGCCCGACTGCTAGGCGGAGCCATGTCCATCCCTGATGAGACGGCACAGACTCTTGTACACTTTGTACAAACCAGAAAGACAGTTGCACAACAGGGATGCTTGAGAATAGGGCAGAAAGAGAGAGTAATCCCTGCGGGTAGTGTAACCTGGGTGAAGTGTAGAGTGCCGCCTCAGCTTGACCTCTCTGACTCATTAGTATTGTTTGAACCAGAGGAAAGTTGTGTGCAGCTACAGCAGCTAGACATAGGTGAGGGCTTGCTTGAGATTCAGAAAAAGATGAACCCCTATGTAGCTGTGCCTCTAGGGAACCCTACGAAACATGACATCATCCTGCCTAGAAAATCCCCACTTGGCAGTATTCAGCCAATCAAAAAAATTGTTGAAACTGACTCACCGGATAGAGACGAAGTGATGGTTCAGGGTATCACGACTACCCCATCTGACTCAGCCAGAATATCCACACGGTGGCAGCCACCAGTTGATGTAAGTCACCTTAACGAAGAGCAACAACAGACTGTAAGAAAAATGCTGTATGAGGAGTCACCGGCTTTCGCCAAAGATGCTGATGATATTGGTTGCATTCCAAGTTTACACATGTCAATAACTCTCAGAGATGACATTCCTGTACAGAAAGCCTACTCCTCTATTCCAAAACCACTGTTTGCGGAAGTAAAGGAGTACATCCAAGATCTTTTAGCAAAAGGATGGATCGTCAAGTCGAAGTCCCCTTATGCAGCCCCTGTCGTGTGTGTCCGGAAAAAGGATGGTTCACTACACCTTTGTATTGATTATCGGTTACTGAACCAGAAAACCATCCCCGATAGACACCCACTACCTCGGATCCAAGATCTGACCGACACTCTTGGGGGACACTCTTGGTTTAGTATCCTTGATCAGGGTAAGGCGTATCACCAAGGGTTCATGGCAGAAGGCTCAAGGCACGTCACGGCATTTGTAACTCCCTGGGGGTTATATGAGTGGGTCCGGATACCCTTTGGCCTCTCCAATGCCCCTGCAGCTTTTGGAACGGGACTAGAGCAGCTCAGGAACAGGATGTAGCGTGGGTTGCTGCACTTTCTCTCACCACAACCGTCCACCAAGAACCTCCACCACCTCTTCCAACTATTTGTAGTGAGGAGTTGGCCAAAGCTCAAAGGGAATATCAAGTGGTCGGAGAGATCATTAAACTGAAGGAGACAAACGCAGTACTAACAAGTGATACACGACTAACCGTGAATAGAGCAGCAAGGAAACTCCTTCATGAATGGAGCAAATTGCACTTAAGAGAGGGACTTCTTTACAGACAGACCAGTAAAAGACAACAAGTAGTCCTCCCGACCAAATACAAACCCATGGTGCTAAAGTGTCTCCACGATGACATGGGACACATCGATACAGAGAGAGTTCTGTCCCTAGCTAGAGAAAGGTTTTACTGGCCGTATATGAAGAAGGAAGTGGAGGAATATGTCACGAGAAAATGTCCGTGCATAAAACAAAAGAAACCAACAGTACATGTTCGTGCTCCAATGGGCACAATCACTTCAAACTCACCATTGGACCTTGTGTGCATAGACTACCTGCACCTGGAACCCAGTCGAGGTGGATATGAGTATATCCTGGTCGTAGTGGATCATTTTACAAGGTTTGCGCAAGCATATCCGACCAAAAACAAATCTGGACGGACAGCAGCTGATCGCATCTTTGAGGAATTTATCCCACGCTTTGGATATCCCGGAAAGTTACATCACGACCAAGGTCGTGAGTTTGAAAACGAACTTTTCAGGACTCTGCGGGAGAAATCCGGAGTTGGACACTCACGAACAACGCCATATCACCCGCAAGGGAATCCGGCAGAAAGGTTCAATAGAACCCTCTTGCAGATGCTCAGGACACTTACTGAAAAAGAAAAAGAGCGGTGGAAAGATCATCTCCAAGGAACTGTGCATGCTTATAACTGTACGCGGCACGAGTCAACAGGATACTCCCCCTATTTTCTGCTGTACGGACACCATCCCCGTCTCCCTGTAGACTTATTGTTTGGTCTATTGACTGAGAAAACCACAGCATCACACAAAAGTTATGCAGAAAAATGGGCAGAGAGGATGACTGAGGCGTACAGGATAGCCAGTGAGAACAGTAAACTGTCAAGTGCACGAGGCAAGTCCTATTACGACAAGAAACTTAAGGGTGTGGTTTTGCATCCCGGAGACAGAGTACTTGTTAGGAATCTCAGTGAGCGAGGGGGTCCGGGGAAACTTAGGTCATACTGGGAAAGGAAAATCTATGCAGTCAAAGAGCAGGTAGCAGACAACCCTGTATATGTCGTCTACCCTGAGACAGGAGAAAAACGTAAGACCAGAGTCCTTCACCATAACTTACTGCTATTAGTTAATGACCTACCTGTTGAAGCCCCACCACAAAGATTTGAACATGTACCAAAGAAACAAACGATACAGAAGCATAACCAGTTGAGTAACAAAACTTTGAGGAAACACCCAAATGAGATAAGTGATTCAGAGTCAGAAAAGAGCACTACCAGGTACTGGTTAAGGGTTCCTGTGGAAGAAAGAGAACATGAAAAACAGAACACTTACCACAGACCTCTAAAAGCAGTTGTTAGGGAAGAAAGACAAGTTACTGTACCTGTGACGAGAGAGCAATTTGGTAGCCTTCCAGTCAATGAGAACCAAAGCCAGAGAGATAGTCAGTCTGTGACACCGTCATTACCTGATTCAGTACCACCCGAGATAGACAGTGAAGGAGATGATGAGTCTGTAGCTGTTAGGGACGCAGAGAGATTTTTGATAACTCCCGTAGCAGACACATCCACTCAGGTTAGAAGGTCAGCAAGAGAGAGGAGGCCAAGGCAGATGTTCACATATCAGACATTAGGCGAACCCTCACTACAACCGTGCCCCACTGTCAATACATTCACCACACTCACCTCACCCTACATACCTGCATGGCCAACACCTTATCATTTACCGCAGCTAACAGGTGTTGCACCTTACATCACATATCCTTACATGCCCCACACATACACCACCCCAATGTGGTATTGAACAGTTAAATCTTATATTGAGTTTTTTTTAATATAGGGGTTTCAAATGTCCGGAGCCATTTCTATTTTTGTCAGGGAGCGTGTGACGCCCAGCAATGTGTGGTCACATTATGTAGTTAAATTTTGTATATTTTGAATAGTTGGCATAATGTTTAATGCTTTATAAGGGCCTCATTTCTTTCATTTGGTGTAAATTAATTTTTTAAGCTGTATTCCAAATTTCCACCACAAGGGGGGCCTCGCGTCCCAGTGAGACGGCATATTGTGGCTGTAGCCGACTCTCGTCTTTAGTCTGGCAGAAGCGAGAGAAGGAAACACAATACCTGTTGCCGGTCTCATCATTTTCCTGTTTTTTTCAGGTTAGTCGCTAGCAGAGATACACAAATGTGGTCAAAATAATGTTAGTATAATGTATAAATGCTTTCCGGGTTTTATACTGGATGAAGATTGTAGTTAATTGTTATTTAGAGGAACACAGAGAAACGTGGTCGGAATGCTATAGCTACAGCCTAGCAAGTTAACTTCAATTACACACACGTGTGCGTGTGTGTCACGTTGGGTATATTTTCCTATTTTGAGGCTCCTATGTGATTTTATTTTGTAAAGTCCTGTCATGTTAAATGCTGTTTAAGCAGTGTGTGTGTTTTGAACTACTGTTAATATGTACAGAGTTAACTGTTGCTTGTGTAATGTCTCACGCCAGCTGTACTATTTTGTTAATCGAATTAACAGCATTTTGCTACTAGGTTAGCATTCAGCCTGTGTGTCTGGAATTTTATTTGTAATGAGTAACATTGCAGTTATTATTACAGTTATCAAAATTGTAAGCAGCAGACCAAAGTTTTGGAAAAAAGTGTATTTTAATTTCATTTGGAAAATGAATGAAGACAAACAGAACACATGGATTCTGAAAATTATGTTCCTTTGGGAAACTGAATTCAAGTTATGTTGTAATTATGGTAATTTACTTAAATGTGTTCTTATGAGAAGGAATGTGAAATTGAGAACATATTAAAAGTACATCTTTATGTGTAAAATAAAGTCTGGCAGAAGCGAGAGAAGGAAACACAATACCTGTTGCCGGTCTCATCATTTTCCTGTTTTTTTCAGGACAACAATTTAATCTGACCACAGGTCTCACGCCCGGGGCCTGTTACACGTGCATTTGTGGATCTTGTGTGTGGATCTGTTCCATGCATTTGTGGATCGTTGTGTGTGGATCTGTTGCGTGCATTTGTGGGTCGCTGTGTGTGGATCTGTTCCATGCATTTGTGGATCGCTGTGTGTGGATCTGTTGTGTATTTGTATATTGCTCTGTGTATATGTGGATCTGTTGCGTGCATTTCTGGGAGGTTTCGAGATTGTTTTCACTCCATACCTGCCTCTCCCTCTCTCACACACTGTCAATCTGATTACTGGATGCACTAATGAAGATTATTGATATCTACATGATTCACAACAGCGTCACTCTGTTCAGTCTGTCATCCTCTTTCTCTTAATCTATCTGTATTCATGATTTGTAAACATAACCAAACTCATTATCTCTCTCCATTTCTCACTAGTTAATGCTACTACAAAAAAAAAAAAAAAAAAAAAAAAAAACGAATTGCTATGGTCACCACTGCCTTAAAAATGTATAAATTATATAAAATAAACAAAATGAAAGAAAGGCTTTAAACACTTTTTGAAGTGGAACCCATTTTGGTGGAAACTATGAATACCGGGAATGTATACACTATGTATTAAAGCGCTTGCCAAATGCATTAATGTATTATGGTATTTTTGTAAGGGATGTACTAATGGAACAACAAAATTACTTTAAATGCAAATGCTTTAAAGTTAATATTATAACTATAATATTGTTTTATAAACAACAACAAACATTTAAGAGAGTCTGGTCGCTGTAAGAGCTGCCTGATTATTTTGAAAACATGACGCAGAATTAACTGTTGCTTTTTTAATATTTGTCTTCCCTCTTGTGGGCTTAAGAGATATTACATCATGAATGAGCAAGTGTAAAAGTGACAAGGCTGATTACGATAACATTATCAGTAACACTTTAAAATAGGGTTCCGTTCGATATCATTAGTTAACGCAATAGGTACCATTAACTAACAATGAACAATATATATTTTTATAGCATTTATTAATCTTTGTTAATGTTAATTAAAATAAAATTGTTCATTGTAAGTGTATTAGTATATGTATATTGAAATTGGCATTAACAAAGATTAATTAATGCTGTAAAAGTTTTGTTCATGGTTAGATCATGTTATCTAATTTTAACAAATGGAAACTTATTGTAAATGTTACCATATTATCATGGTTGCACAATGGATTTGTTGTAACTTTAAACAAAAATCCCCAACGTAATATGATTTTGCTTATTCAAGAAATTATAATTTTTTTATTTTTACATTTCAAAGTAGACTTGAAAAAGCCTTTGCATTCATAGATAGACACTTTAAATGTTCTTCATAGCTACTGCTAATGCTTTTTATCATTACTTTGTTTTATGATAACTACAGAACTTGGCCATCCCATCTCTTAAAGCTCAGTTATGAGTCATTATGTCTGACATTAAGAATGAGACTGTGTTCAAATATAACATTGTGACCCTTATGCTTACATTTGGCAAAGCATTTTGAGTGCGTATTGCCTCTACTCATGAAAGTAATTAGGAGAAACAAGCGAGATAAGGCATGCATTTGAACTTCAGAGGGAACTATTTTCTTTAACTTGCATACCTACAGAAGCAGACATAAGAACACTGCATGGAATGAGTATTTTATCTGCCCATGCCTGAAATACCTCTTAATAGGCATTAGGCAGTTCTACTGGAACTTCTCAAAGTGAGGTGATGAGTTTCATGGACTGTGATGATAGTAGTTTTATGTTAACATAAAAACATTTACTTTGGAATTTCAAAGCATCCTTGTTTTTATCATGTGTGTGCATGTATGGGTTTGAAAGTGTATTTCTTCATTTGATGGATATTACCAATGCTCTATCCAACAAAGTTATCACTTGGGGGCAGTATTATCAACTTTGCACACACACACACACACACACACACACACACACACACACACACACAGAGAGAGAGAGAGAGAGAGCTAAATTCAAGGCAGACCCCCCAATTCTTGCATGACCATCCACCAGATCTTTCTGCACAGAAAGTGTTACTCTAGTGGAACTTTTAATATGCAGTTCTTTGGTTACAGCTTCCCATGTACATGACACAATGTTCCAGCTAAACGCTGTCTGCACTGAAACCACTTCCTCTGAAGTCAGGGGAGAAGGGAAAAAGTAAGGGCCTCCGGGAAGGAGAGAGAAGCTGAGCTGATGTGCAAAGGCTATATGGATGAACTAAAATAATAATGTGTCTAACAGAGGAAATAGATCATTGGACTTTTAAGTATTAAATGGATGGGGTGTTAAGCATTTTTTTTAAATGTGATGTAAAAAGCCATTAGTTATTGACAATAGCTCATATATATATATATATATATATATATATATATATATATATATATATACCACTGTTATTAGTGACTGTTATAATGAGATCTTCACCTTACATCTTAATCAGGAAACTTTCATTGCCAATTATATAACCTTTAAAACAATACAAGTGGAAGGAAACTGTATGACCTCACCCCCATCGTAATACTTTCTACATGTTTCCACAGAGTTATACATAAAGGTTTGCATTGCACACATGGCATTTTTCCCCTCATAAAGACATTAGCATGTTTACCCTGTCACACCATTACAGGATCATTCTGGCGAGTTACTGCTTCTTCTTTCGACACTTTAACTGGTTGGGTGTAAATGGACTGCTGCCCTGACAATAGCTGATAACTTTAAACAAGCATTAAAAATCATGCTATGTGTTCCCATAAATACATTTGAAGTCAGAAGTTTACATACACTTAGGATGAAGTAATAAAAACTTTTTTTTAACCACTCCACAGATTTAATATTAGCAAACTATAGTTCTGGGAAGTCGGTTAGGACATCTACTTTGTGTATCACACAAGTAATTTTTCCAACAATTGTTTACAGACAGATTGTTTCACTTTTAACTGACTATATCACAATTCCAGTGGGTCAAAAGTTTACATACACTAAGTTACCTGTGCCTTTAAGCAGCATGGAAAATTCCAGAAAACGATGTCAAGTCTTTAGACAACTAGCCAAATAGCTTCTGAAAGGAGGTGTGCTGAATTGGATGTGTACCTGTGGATGTATTTTAGAGCTTACCTTCAAACTCAGTGCTTCTTTGTTTGACATCATGGGAAAATCAAAAGAAACCTACCATGAAAAAATTGTGGACCTCCACAAGACTGGTTCATCCTTTGGAGCAATTTCCAAACACCTGAAGGTACCATGTTCATCTGTAAAACAATAAAATGCAAGAACAAACACCATGGGACCACGCAGCCATCATACCGCTCAGGAAGGAGACGCATTCTGTCTTCTAGAGATGAAGGATTTTGGTGCAAAAAGTGCAAATCAATCCCAGAACAGCAAAGGACCTTGTGAAGATGGTGGAGGAAACAGGTAGACAAGTATCTATATCCACAGTAAAATGGGTCCTATTTCGACATAACCTGAAAGGCTGCTCAGCCAGGAAGAAGCCACTGCTCCAAAACTGACATAAAAAAGCCAGACTACAGTTTGCAAGTGCACATAGGGACAAAGATCTTACTTTTTGGAGAAATTTTCTCTGGTTAAATGAAACAAATATGTAACTGTTTGGCCATAATGACCATTGTTATGTTTGGAGGAAAAAGGGTGATGCTTGCAAACCGAAGAACACCATCCCAACCGTGAAGCATGGGGTGGCACCATCATGTTGTGGGGGTGCTTTGCTGCAGAAGGGACTGGTGCACATCACAAAATAGATGGCATCATGAGGAAGGAAAATTATGTGGATATATTGAATCAACATTTCAAGACATCAGCCAGGAAGTTAAAGCTTGGTTGCAATTGGGTCTTCAAAATGAACAATGACCCCAAGCATACCTCCAAAGTTGAGGCAAAATGGCGTAAGGACAACAAAGTCAAGGTATTGGAGTAGTCATCACAAAGCCCTGACCTCAATTCGACAGAAAATATGTGGGCAAGGCAAGTCATTTTTATTTGTATAGCGCCTTTTGCAACACACATCGTTTCAAAGTAGCTTTCTAGAAAACCACACATTTACAGAAAATGAAACTGTAATATTTATAATGTCTTGGAGTCATCATTGTGTAATTTGATCAATTACAATTGTGAATTGTGTTTCAAAATAAGTAATTAAATTAAAATTGTATTAAGAAATCCAGTGAGCTTGCTTAAGGCGACTGTGGCAAGGAACACAAAACTCCATAAGATGTTGGTTAATGGAGAAAAATAACCTTGGGAGAAACCAGGCTCACTGTGGGGCCAGTTCTCTCTGGCTAACTTAATGAATATAATGCCAATATTACTTAAGTATGTATAGTGCAAGGTTTAAAATGATTAAGCTAAGTAAGTGTTAAGGGTCAGTGTTTAAACAAAGATTTTGTAAGAACTGTAAGATTAATGACTAATGTCTTTGAAGTTCATCCTGGATTAAATGTAAAAGTTCACATAGATGCATTGTCTTTTGTCAGTTGGCTAATGAAGGGTTTTGTTGGCAATTCATTTATAGTCCATGTATTCCATTATAAGAGTGTAGTCCATCATTAGACCGAGATAAAGCAGGCAGAGATCAGTGAGGTATATTGCATTTCAACCGGCCAGTAATTTCGGTGAGGTCTATCCTAGAAAAAGTTTCAGGCAATGGCATATGATGTATCCTATGTCTTATGGTTGGAGTTGGCATCAGTTCATCCACTGAAGTCCATCACAAAAGACTGAAGTGATGTTTGGCTGGCACCGGCTGCATTTAGTCATCATCACTCAGAGACACTTTGCAGTGGAGTCTAACACGAAACAGGAATGGAGCTGGATTCAGCCAGTTCTGTTGATTTCAGGATAGGAGTACCAAGGTTGAGACAGGGATACAAATAGAATAATATTAGCATATATGCCACTCAATTTATTTCAGAGTTATAGAACATGATCAATGTTACTGGTTTCTGGTTTCGGCACACCTAACTAAAGCAGCCTAATTGTGAGTTGAAGGATAATTGATATATATGCCTGGTTAATAGATGAGACTTTAGTCTAGACTTAAACTGGGTGAGTGTGTCTGCATCTCAAACAGTATTAGGGAGACTATTCCATAGCTCCCCTTCTGTCACTCACTCAATGTTGTGTCTATGTAGTGACACTAGAGGTAGCTCCTGGGACCCCCAGACATCTCTGATCTTTGAGATAAGGCCAATGAAAATAGCCGAGTGGAATTTGTATGCCACTCTCCCAGACATACGGGTATATAAGGAGCTGGAATGCAAACACTAATTCAGACTTCTTCGGAGCTGAGCGGTTGTATTTCACTGAGCTAAATTACTCTGCCAGTCATTTATCTCTCACTCTTACGAGCTGTTGAACGTGTACTTCCATGACTCAATCCATCCTCGACACAGACCCTTCCTTCGGTTCGCTTTCGAGGGCTGGGCATACCAGTACGAGGTCCTCCACTTTGTTCTGTCCCTGTCACCTCGCACATTCACAAAGGTCGCAGAGACAGTCTTTGCCCCGTTAAGGGAAGTGGGCATTCACATCCTCAAATCTCGATGACTGGCTGATTCTAGCCCACTCGCGGGACCTATTGTGTGCACACAGGGACCTGGTGCTCATTTGGGGCTTTGGGTCAATTGGGAAAAGAGCAAGCTCTCCCTGGTTCGGAGCATCTCTTTTCTCGGTATGGAATTGGACTCGGTCTCAATGAAGGCATGGCTCAGAGAGGAGCACATGCTGTTGGTGCTGAACTGTATGCGTACGTTCATGCAGAACACATCGATCCCACTGAAAACTTTTCAGAGGCTCCTGGGGCATATAGCATCTTCAGCAGCTGAAATGCTGCTTGGGTTGATGCATATGAGACCGCTTCAGCGCTGGCTACATACCCGAGTTGCGAGATGGGCATGGCACCATGGCACACACAGTGTGCTCGTCATGCACGTCGGCTGCCATCTGTTCAGCCCTTGGTCCAACCTAGTATTCCTACAGGCATGTTGTGGTTATGATGGACGCCTCCAAGTGAGGCTGGGGCACTTTGTGCAATGGGCACTCAGCCGCTGGTCTTTGGACAGGCCCGCGACTACAATGGCACATCAACTGACTCGAGTTGCTGGTGGTATTGCTTGCCCTGCGGAGGCTATTGCTGTTGATCCGGGGCAAGCATGTATTGGTCCAGACAGAAAACACAGCGATGACTGCATACATCAACCACCAAGGTGGCCTACACTCGCATGTAGTAACCTGCCTGCCGTCTCATCCTCTGGAGTCAGCAGTGACTCAAGTCATTGTGAGCCACTCATATTCCAGGCCACCTCAACAGCACAGTGGGTGCGCTGTCGTGGCAGGTCACGCTCAGGGGAGAGTGGAGACTCCACCCTCAGGTGGTACAACTGATTTGGAGTCGAATCGGTCAAGCACAGGTAGACCTGTTCGCTTCCTGGGAATCCTCCCACTGCGCGCTCTGGTATTCTCTGACCTATGCTCCTCTCGGCACAGATGTGCTGGCACACAGCTGGCCCCTGGGGCTGTGCAAATACACATTTCCCTAAGTTAGTCTACTTGCACAGACGTTGTGCAAGGTCTCAGCCACAGACTCCCCTGTGGGCTGGCCTCAAGTCGTGCTTCCCTAAGTACTTACCATCCACTGTGTTGTGGTGAGCCAATATAGCGGCTACATAAACCTTCAAGGTGGAGGGGGACCTCCAGCCTCTCATGTAGAAACGAGAGCACTGACCCAACTGCACATCTCTGCGGGTCTTCAGATCGGGAAGAACACCAATTTGCGAGCAAATGCCACTTCAGGGCATAAAACTGCCTGGTAGAGGGAGCTCTGGCTTAGTTGATCATGTCTACGACAGCAGGTGGTAGACCACTTAGATCTACCGCATCCCGTCCAGGGGCCAGACATGGATGTTCCAGAGGTCTGTGTGTGGATGCCAGAGGGTGCCCCGTCCCTGAGAAAGAAGGTCCTTCCTCAGGGGAATTCGCCAGGGAGGGGCTGCCGTGAGAACCAAGTCCGTGTGGGCCAATAGGGGGCCACTAGAGTGACTTGTTCCTCGTCCTCCCTGACCTTGCACAGCACCCGTGCAAGTAGGCTCACTGGGGGAAAAGCGTACTTGTGCAGCCCCCGGCGCGACCTGAGTCACTGCTGGCTCCAAAGGAGGACATGGCGGGCGAGTTACGACATGTGACAAGAGCACTCGCCGTCTTACCGATTTATGTACGCTATCATGTTGGTGCTGTCTGAACGGATCAAGACGTGCTTGCCCCAAAGTAGCGGGAGGCGTTGTGTTGGGAAGTGAAAGCCACGCATCCAAGCTCCATGCGAGGGGCACTAGGGACGATCATTATCGACATACCTGGTGGGGCGGAGCAGCGGGGCAGAGCAGGTAGTGTTGCGTCCCAAGGCTTTGGTGCTGAGAAAAGACTCAAAGTATTTACCTTGCTCCACACACCCGGCAGGGGGCGGGTTAGTGACTGAAGAAGAGGTCCTGTGTAGGTGTCCTCTGGACTCATCAGAACTGGTCAGCTGGGGGGCAGCAGTTGTGGGTCCGGAGGTGAGGGGTCCACGTCCAGGTTGCCGGGACGGCCGATGTTTGGCGCCGGGTTGCCTTGAGAAAGGCATTTGCGTGCCTGATGATCCAGGGAATGAGAAAATAGCTCTTTTATTGAGAACATGGGTCCCGCAGCAAAAAAAGGAAAATGAGGATTCTCCTCCCTGCCCTCCACCAGGGGACGGAGTGGTCTGCTTACCAGCTCCGGAGCAAACGTCTCGTTCCCTGGGTCGTCCGTCTCAGGAATGCTTGGTAGCCTTCCGGGTCCTCGAAGACGTCTGTGAGACAGGGCGTACGCTTCTGTTAGGAAGCCACTGGGGGACACCCTTGGCGAGCAGACGAGTGACGACGATAGTGTATACACGTCACATTTGTACTGTTATTCACAGTGCAAAAGCAAACATACATATAGCAGATTTAGTAGTAATTTTAAGATATAATTGCAATACCGAAATAGTAGCATGAGCTACTCCATTAAAAGCTCATCTAGTTATTACTATTATTAATAATAAATACAATAAAATAACTGCTAGCAAAATATTTAGAATGAAGTTACAGTAAGCTGCAAGCTACTGACTCTGACTGGTACAGAAAAAGAAACCCAGCATGTCACACAAGAGCTAAATTGCCTCATTTTAATTGTATAATGAGTCTGCTTGAACAGTGTAAGATATATATTATTTTTATGGATGTACTGTTCATATTTCAAAGGATGAAAGGCTTTCAAATGCTTAAATCTTATATATTATATATATATATTTTTGGGCTGTGCTGAACTCAGTGGTCAAAAAAGCTTTGATGTGTTCAGGGATCTATTTATCTATGCATTCCTGTTTGGTTAAGCTTTTTATATGCTGATCCAGTGCCAGGTACTGTTTGCATCCATAGGTCAACACTTTCATGTGTGTGTCTTCTGTTGGGCTGACAACTCAAAGAACAATATATACTGTGTGCGTGTGTGACCACATGTGTGTATACATGTGTGTGTGTGTGGTCTGGCTGCTACCTCACCTCTGAAGCACAATGAGGCTTTAACCCAGAGTCTAGTGGTCTTGCTTCAATTACAACAGTGCTTTGAGCTAGTTTAACCCTCTAACAGTTGCGCATGGAGTCCTGACTGCAAAGCACTATTAACAAGCCAGAGATCTCAATGAAAGGAGAGGAAATTCTACTGAACTCTTTTAAAGTACCATGCAGGTGGCAAGCTGTCAAAACATGCTAGTGTTTCCTCCACCACTTACGTATGTATTTGTGCCCATGAGATAAGACACAGGAATTGTGCAGTGTCTGGTTTATTATGTGCCAAATGTGAACACCTGAAAAAAATGGCAAATATCATAGGGGAGTTAGTCAATAATAATGAAACATTTGAAATATAGTACAGGCAAATATGAACATTAGTAAAACACAGAAATATTTTGTGAAAAATGACAACCAAATATAAAATTAAAGTAAGAGTTAATAAACTGTGAATCAAATATGGCAAAACATGAATTAAGTTTAAACTTTATTGGTTAATTTTTCATGGCATCATGAAGTTTGGTTGCGAGACACACAAGAACCAATTAAGGTTGATGTCATTGATGTGTTCCCATATTTGAATTAGGGAGCTTAAATTATTTGCCAGCAGCCATGTAGCCCTGTAGCTCTAGTTGCCCACTGAAGCTATGCATTGTTGAGCCTGGTCAGTACCTGGATGGGAGACCTCCTGGGAAAAACAAAGGTTGCTGCTGGAAGAGGTATTAGGGAGGCTAGCAGGGGGTGCTCACACTGTGGTCTGCGTGGGTCCAAATGCCCCTGTATAGTGATGGTGACACTATACTGTAAAATGGCATCATACTTTGGATAATACACAAATTTATCTGAACAGTTTGTTGACATTTTTCATACTTCAGAGCCACCAGCCACAGAGTAATTGCGTCATCTCTGTGAGAAAGTTCTTATATCAGCACACCCTAACCTCGTACAAACAAAAACTGGTAATCTTCTGGCTCTGTTCACACATACCATCAATAAGGAAATTTATAGGTAATAATGCAACTTGGCATTGAGGAATATTTCTGGTGGATGTTGTGGAGAGTTCCCTGTTCACAATGTAAAGTGCTTTGAGTGTAGTGTCAGAAAAGCGCTATAGAAATGTAACGTTCATTCATTGATTTGATTTGATTTGATTTGACAGTGAATAACAACTTAAAATTTGGTTTGTTCATCATAAAAAATTATTGCATTTCTTCTGAAGACTTGAAATATAACACATGATTTTTAACCACCAAAGAAAGTGATGTTTGAGAAAATGATAGCTGTTATTCACTGTGCCCAAATGTGGACCTTATGGGGCATCTTGTGAATGTTTTAGTCAATGTAAATATATAAATGTCTATCCAAACATATAGCTTATATTCGTGGAATGTTTGGCAGGAAGTTTCTATAAATTTACTAATGTGATGATGCCCTTAAAAAAGCTTGAAAATGATTCTTACTGTTATGTACTGCTTGACAACAACAAAGTAATTATTATCCTACAAATATTTGTGTCCTTTATATGCCCGGACCATGCATTTCCACTGAGTTATATCACCTGTATTCTATACTTATCATGGCATTATGTGATTTTCAAATCTTTCCATAGTTTGGAGTAAACCCTGCTGCCAAATCTATGCCTCTGGAATAACCTTTACTTCTAAATCACCAAGTAGTATTTAAAATGAAACAGTTGAAAATCTAAGCTGGTATTTCCAGTTAAAAACTCACTCCAGGACCCCAGCTGTTTGGCCTAACCCGAAACCCGCCATCCAGCTATATTTCAGTCCTCTTTGTAAAGATGCCCATGCAATTTTTCCAGACCTTTTAAAACACTAAAAAAGTGATTCATACCCATTTGCAGGGATTGCAATGTTAATTATGTGTTTATTTTTCACTTTTATCCATGGCATGTTTGCAATTCCTGTGGTGTCTGTGTCTCAAGTCTAGGAAACTGATATTGTTGAGTGCTTAATCCCTGGCTTGTTCATTCTTGACATATGACTTAAGAATAATAATTTTCAGAATTTGTCTTTGGGTGTGATTATAATGCAAGCTGATGAAGCAAAAAGTCTAAATCTATTTTAAGGGATTGAGTCACATTAGGAAAAAATCAGAAATTGTGATTTGGCACTTTAGTTTTCTTACAGGGCAATTACATATGTTGCAACATCCATATTGTTGGCATGTGTGACATGCCAACAATATGGATGATTTATCTTTCCTGTAAGTGGTCACTCTAGGACACCCAGAACATCAGAAGACTACTAATTTCTCTGAAGCCTGTCCAGCATCCCTTTGATCTGGCCTAACATCAGAGGAGCAAGCAGTAAACAAGGAAGTCATCATAGTTTACTTCCCATGTCCACAAAGCAAATATCCCTTTTTTAGACTCTTGTGAGAAAAGTTGCCTTTGCTTTAACTTGTATAGCATATAGGATTATTGTATTTACAGTGTCTGAGGAAATAAGCGGTAACAGCACCAGGGATGATAAGGGTCTCTGGGGCAAACTCACTAATTTCAATTCAATTGTATTTATATAGCACAATTTAAAAACAACAACATTTGACCAATGTGCTGTGTTCGCAAGAACGTTTTAAATATAATAAAACCCACAATAAAACATAATAATATACACCTAACAAGACATAAAATGTAACAAACAACAGAGAACATCACAAGTTGTAGGCTAGAGAGAAAATATGTGTTTTTAACTTAGATTTTAAAATATGTAGTGTTGGCGGGTTTTGATAGAAGTCGGTAAGGTGTTCCAAAGTTTAGGTGCAGCTATGGCGAATGCTCGATCATCCCTAGATTTTAGTGTCTGGGCCACAATCACACTGAGATGGCATTTGTGGATGGTTCATGTTCTCACTGCGAGAATGGCAACGCTGCGGTCGTGGCTTTCCTTCACCAACGGAGCCTTCCTTCATCCACCTGGGCTCAGCTCTCAGCCCCAGCGTCAACCCCCCCCCCCCCCCCCCCAATCTCTTGGACGTCCTCGAGGACCTGGAAGGATCCCAAGCACTCCTGAGACAGGCGACCCAGGGAACAAGAAGTTTGCTCCACTCCGTCCCCCTTATTTCCTTTATAACCTTATTTCCTTATAACCTTATTTCCTTTGCCGTACCCACATTCTCAATAAAAGAGCAATTTCCTCATCTGGGCCACAAATGCCATTCTCACGGCAACCCGGTGCCAAACTCAGGCAGTCCCGGCATCCCGGACGCAGACCCCTCGACTCTGGACCCACGACTAGAGTCTAGAGGACACCTACACGAGTTCTCCTCCTCAGTCACTAACCTGCCCCCTGCTAGGTGCGTGGAGGGAGGTAAGTGCTTTGAGCTTCCTCTCATCACATACTCAGCGGAGAGTGGAGGCTCCACCCCCAGGTGATTTGGGAGCGGTTTAGCAAAGCACAGGTAGACCTGTTTGCTTCTCAAGAGACCTCCCACTGCCCGCTCTAGTGCTCCCTAGCGGAAGTTTTTTATGGAACCTGCAGTATACCCTCCCAGTAATGAATTACAATAAACTAGTCTTGAGGTCATGAATGCATAAATTTTTCGACATTCGAATTAAAGATTGTGTGTTGTAACTTAACAATATTTCTGAGCAAAATACATCACAGGAGATATTGGAATAATCAGAACCTGTGGAGCACATATTCCAGCACAGAAAAGTTGGTGCCTACGGTGGGTCTGGCTGCGTACTTCCTCCTCTGAGTATGGAGCTAGAGGGCTAGGGAGGAAGGACACCCAGGGTCCGTGACTTGTGGACTAGACTGGGGGAGTAGAGCGCATGTCTTCACCTCAGGGGAGGGGAAAGGTTCTATGTGCAAGCAATACATCTGGCCAGCTGTTGTCACAGTATTACCGAATTCTACATGTTCGGACCTGTCAAAACACGGGATGAAACCGGCTCAACCAGGAGATTGTAAGACCATGCGAAGGTATTGGGTGTTACACAGCAATCGCTCTGAAGATGTCTGCTGGAGAGGTGCCATGCCTTGTATATTGTGCTTGAACCCGGGAGGGGGCGCTTCTGGAAGGCCAACACAATGGTATCCACGATCCCGTAGGCAAGCCTCAGTTGGGGACAGCATTCCCTTTCCGCTGTCCTCCAAGCAGACAAAGAGCTGCTTAGAGTGTCTAAAGCTCTGCGTGTGATCCAAGTAGGTGCACAAAGTACACACCGGACACAGCAACGCTAAGGCTGGGTCTGCCTCCTCCCAGGGTAGCGCTTGCAGGTTCACTACCTGAACCCTAAAGAAAGGGGTCATAGGAACCTTTGGCATGTAGGTCTCAGGATGATGTGAGATTCTGCCGGACCGGGCTCCAGCCAAGGCTCGCTGACCGAGAACGCTTGCAGGTTCCCAACTCTCTTGATGGAAGTGAAGATCGGGAAGAACACACATTTGTGAATAAGTGCCACGTTGGGCTTAAAGCCTGGTAGAGGGAGCTCTGGCATGAGTGATCGTTTTAGACCTTCTGCTTCCTGTAGGGGGCCACGAGAATGACTTGTTCCTCGTCCTCCCTGACCTTGCATAGGACTTGTGAGCCTATTTGCACTGGGGGAAATATGTACTTGCACAGCCCCCTGGGCCAGCTGTGTGCCATCGTGTCTGTGCCGAGGGGGGCTTCCGTCAGAGAGTACCAGAGCGGGCAGTGGGTGGAATCTTGAGAAGCGAACAGATCTACCTGTGCTGTGCCGAACCGAGCCCAAATCAGCTGGACCACCTGAGGGTGGAGTCTCCATTCTCCGCTGAGCATTACCTGTCGTGACGGGGCGTTCACTGTGGTGTTTAGGTTGCCCAGTATATGAGTGGCATGCAGAAACCTCAGCCACTGCTGACTCCAAATGAGGAGATGGTGGTCGAGTTATGACATGCAACGGGAGTGAACGCCGACCTTGCGATTTATATACGCTACTGTCGCTGTGTTGTCTGAACGAATCAATGCATGCTTGACGCGGATCAATGGCAGAACTCTAGGCAGTTGATGTGCCAACCCAGCAGGGGCCGCATCCAGGAGCCAGCGGCTGTGTGCCAGTTGCACATGGTGCCCCAGCCCAACTGGGAGGCGTCCATAGTAACTACGATGCGTCTGGACACCCTCTGTAAGGGGACTCCTGCCCGTAGAAAACAGAGGTCTGTCCAAGGGCTGAATAAGTAATGGCATGAAGGGGTGAGGGTCACACGGTATGTGCGGCGGCACTATGCCCATCTCAGGACTCGACCGTTACTGAGGATGCCAATGCCCCAGGAGCCTCTGAAATCTGAATGCGCCAGCCTGGTTGAGTCCTCAGAGTTCGCCATGATGCTCTCCGATGCATCGGCGAAACTCTCATCCAGCTCGATGTGTCGTAAGGTGAGCCAGACTCATCTCGTACCCGGACGGAGACAGATGAGCGTGCTGGGGAACGGGTGTTCTGTAGGGATTTACCCGGCGAAACCGCACCTATTGAGCTCCCAAATTTGCCCAGTGCCAGCCGTGCTGGCCCTATACCCGTGGGTAGAAGGCACAACGTGGGAGGTGGCTGGAGTGGCTTTACCCCGGAAGAAGGAAAGCCACGACTGCAACGTTGCCATGGTCATGTTCTCATTGTTTGCAAATTCTGTTCACCAATTCTCATTGGCCTTTTCTCAAAGATAAGAGGTAACCAAGGCTCTCAAGAGAGACCCCTTGTGTCACTATATCGAGACAACGTCGAGTAGGGGAACAGCCGGTTCAAACAGCGACAGCTTTAATCTTTAAAAGCCTATTTTGAGAAGCTGTTTAGAGCAGACCCTCTCTCCTGGTAAAGAGCAGCACAAATGCAGATTATACGCACGCCAGTTTGATCGCACGGCTCAGGGATGTTATCAAGCCATGACCAAACCGATCTGTTCTGCATTTCCCAAAAGCATTGCAAGCTTAAGTTAATCGTAGAGACCATTGGTGCCAATGCTTACAATGCTTTTGGGAAATGCAGCCCTGATCATAAGTGCCTAATTACCGCCCCATGCATTGGTAATTGAAAAAAACAAAGGAGTGCAATGTTCAATTTTTCAGATAAACTGTAAACGTTAAAAATAAAGTTACACTAACCGGTGTGTATTCTGCAGAAGCAGTGGGTTGTGTCTGAAGGTGTTTAATAAGGTTGCTGGTGTTTCCCCATTTGGTTTGAAATCTTTGTAGGCATTCAAGGCAGATGGTTTTTCCAAGTCTCATAAGGCAAAACCTAAAATATTTCCAAATCTCGTTATGTGAGTTGTGTTTTTAAAAAGCTTCTCACTGTCCAAAGTTTATTTAAATCCATATTATCCATTAGGAGACACGACCGCCAAATTAAGATGCTAGGATTCAGATGTGTGTGTTTGAAGCATGAGAAAACCACTCATTGAAAAGTAAACAATACCATATAAGGGCAGATTCTAAACAACATTTTGCAGTCTTAAAAGGGGACTCCACTCAAAAAGACTACATTTTTAATGTCATTCCTGACATAGGACTGATTCAAATTAAGGTTTTAGCGAAAATATTTTCTTCTGAACATACAACATAACATATGGTACTACGGTATTAATGGTACTACTGTTTACAAAATACTGTGGCACCGGCAGTATTTTGAAGCTTTAGTATTGTGATACTACGGTAGCACTGGTATACCGTTCAACCCTAGTCTCTATATGATATCTAAGTAATACAGTCTCTGTGTTGTAGTTTATGCTACCCATGTGACATCTCAAGGCAGCTATCAGACAATCATATTAGCCAGTGTGTCTGTTTCCTGACCTGGGCCCCACTTAATCAAACACTATCACTATCCCCAGTAAGCCTTCACAAAAGCTTACTGGGATAACTCCGTCGAATTGATCCCCAATCCTTGATTTTCTTCTTTCATATTTGTTCATAAACCTAAATTTTAAACTTTACAAACGTGTGAATATATCTCCGATACTAGTCTTTAAAAAAAAAAAAAAAATAATCAGATTTCTTTGATATCGCTATTTATATCCAACTTTCCGAAACTTTCGCTACTATTCTTAGCCCGCTAGCACTGCACGCGTGGTCTCTCGCCAATCGTCTTACTTACACCTCTACACCTGTATAACTGAAAGCTATAATTCGCCATTATAGCACATCTGCTATAATGGCGAATATAGCGGATGTGTGTCTAACTCTACCTCTGTGTGCAGGTGAAGACACCTTTGAACTGCATTCGGTGCAGTTGGAGCTGGAATCCGTCGAGAGGCAGATCCAGGACCTGCTAGAGAGACAGGCCGAGCTGCGAGATCGGCGGTCCGCGCTTGAAGCATCACGCGCCGATGCTCACAGGTCAGTGGTTCATCATTTTTTGACTCCGTCCTCGTCTACTCCGTGTGTTTCTCTGCACAGGACGCGATCCTCCCTGGCTTCATTCACTCCGGCACCGACACATCACCATGGACCCTGGGTGATTCCACGGCGGAAGACGCGAGCCAGGACCAGACCAAGGACCTCCCCGCCCCTCCCGGCCTTCGAGATCTCCACCCGGAACCGCTTCTCACCTCTTCGCGAGTCGGAGCGCGACGACGCCGTGATCATCGGCGATTCGACCGTCCGTCATGTCCGCGCTATCTCTGGCAAAGGTAAGGTGCGCACTCACTGCTTTCCTGGTGCTCGTGTTCTTGATGTCTCTATGCAGGTTCCCGAGATCCTGAATGGTGACGAGCGCGTCGGAGCTGTCGTGCTGCACGTGGGAACGAACGACACCAGGCTGCGGAAGACGGAGGTACTGAAGAAGAACTACAGGAGCCTGATCGAGACGGTACGCAGCACTTCGCCAGAAACAACGATCGTCGTGTCTGGACCGCTTCCCACGTACCGACTAGGACAAGAAAGGTTCAGTAGATTATTTGCTCTAAATGAATGGTTAATGTCATGGTGTAATGAACAGAGACTGCTCTTTGTTAATAATTGGAATCTGTTTTGGGAGCGACCTAGGCTCTTCCGTCCTGATGGCCTTCACCCCAGCAGAGTCGGAGCGGCTGTTCTGTCGGACAACATCTCCAAGACGCTACACACCATATGACTAGTAAGTCAAAGTCCAAATCACAGTATTTGCTGTCCCAACTTAATTGATATAAGTACCAATGTAGAACATTATATAGAAACTGTGTCTATTCCTCGTTTAGTAAAGCCAAACAATATATCTACTGTAGGATCTAGGAAAAATCTAATTGTAATTAAACCAGAAAATCTCAATATCAGTGAACAAAAACAATTTCTAAAGCTAGGTCTTCTAAACATTAGATCGCTCACACCTAAGGCGGTTATTGTAAATGAAATGGTCTCAGATAATAGTTTTGATGTATTTTGCCTTACTGAAACCTGGCTTAAACCAAATGATTATTTCGGTCTAAATGAGTCTACTCCGCCAGGATACTGTTATAAACATGAGCCCCGTCTGATTGGTCGTGGCGGCGGTGTTGCAACAATCTATAGAGATATTCTTAATGTTACTCAGAAAATAGGTCACAGGTTTAATTCGTTTGAAGTACTTGTGCTAAATGTTACACTCTCAGATGTAAGAAAAAAATCCCTATTATCTCTAGCCTTGGCTACCGTATATAGACCTCCAGGGCCTTACACTGTTTTCCTAAAAGAGTTTGCAGACTTTCTATCAGATCTATTGGTCAATGTTGATAAAGCAATAATTGTTGGCGATTTTAACATACACGTAGATAACACAAATGATGCGTTAGGGGCTGCGTTTACAGATTTGTTAAACTCCTTCGGGGTCACGCAAAACGTCAGTGGTCCCACTCATCGCCTAAATCATACGCTAGATTTAATTATATCTTATGGAACCAATCCAACCGATATAGATATTATACCGCAAAATGATGATGTCACTGATCATTACATGGTAACTTGCATACTACGTACCACTGAAATCTGTCATATTGCGCCACGTTATCGACCAAGCAGAACAATCCTTCCAACCACAATAGATAGATTCACAAATAGCTTACCTGATCTATCTCAGCTGCTCAGTGAACCCAAACAAACAGATGAACTAGAGGAAATGACTAGCAGTTTGAGCACCATTTTCTCTGGTACATTAGATATTGTTGCACCAATTAGATTAAAAAAGTTTAGAGAAAAAACTAGAGCACCATGGTACAACAGTGCTACGCATGCTATCAAGAGAGAAACTCGTAACTTGGAGCGTAAATGGAAACAAACTAATTTAGAGGTCTTTAGAATCGCATGGAAAGACAGTATGTCACGTTACAAAAAGGCTCTAAAAACAGCCAGGGCTGAGCACCTCCGCAAACTAATAGAAAATAACCAAAATAATCCAAGGTTCTTATTTAACACCGTGGCTAGACTAACAAATAAACAGAGATCACCTGAGCAAAATATTCCTTTACAGTTTAGTAGTAATGATTTTATGAATTTCTTCACTGAGAAAATAGAAAACATCAGAAACACAATTGTAAACACAATTGTTAATGTACAATCTTTAATGGTGTCTTATGATTCAGCCTCAATTATCGCCCCTCAAGAACAACTACACCGCTTTACAACTATAGGACAGGAAGAGCTAAATAAACTTATCATTGCATCTAAACCAACAACATGTTTACTAGATCCAATACCCACTAAACTACTGAAAGAAGTGTTACCTGTAGTGGAAGAGCCTCTTCTCAATATTATTAACTCGTCTTTATTTTTAGGTCATGTTCCAAGAATATTTAAGCTGGCAGTTATAAAACCTCTCATTAAGAAACCACAATTAGATCCAAATAACCTAGCAAATTACAGACCCATCTCAAATCTTCCATTTATGTCTAAAATATTAGAAAAAGTTGTGTCCGCTCAATTGTGCTCTTTCTTGCAAGAAAATGATATCTATGAAAAATTTCAGTCAGGATTCAGACCGCATCATAGCACAGAAACTGCGCTAGTTAAAATTACAAATGATTTACTTTTAGCTTCTGACCAAGGCTGCATCTCAATATTAGTTCTACTCGATCTTAGCGCTGCGTTCGACACTATAGATCATAAAATACTCTTGGATCGACTACAAAACTACACTGGTGTTCAGGGACAGGCATTAAGCTGGTTTAGATCGTACTTATCAGACCGTTACCATTTTGTCTGTTTAAATGGGGAAAAATCAAAAATAACGTCAGTAGACTATGGAGTGCCACAAGGATCTGTGTTAGGCCCTCTATTATTCTCAATATATATGCTACCACTTGGTAAAATTATAAGAAAACATGGAATTAATTTCCACTGTTATGCTGATGACACTCAATTATATATCTCATCACGACCAGATGAAAACATTAACTTATCTAACTTGACAGAGTGTCTTAAAGATATAAAATGTTGGATGACGCGTAATTTCCTGTTATTAAATTCCGATAAAACGGAGGTATTACTTATTGGTCCAAAAAACTACCCACAAAATCCCTTACAATACAACTTTAATTTAGAAGGATGTCCTGTTACATTATCCACTACAGTAAAAGACCTGGGTGTTATACTAGACCGCAACTTGACTTTCGAAAATCATATTTCATCTGTTACGAGAACAGCCTTTTTCCACCTTAGAAACATTGCTAAGCTACGTAACATGCTATCTGTTTCTGATGCAGAAAAGTTAGTTCATGCATTCATGACCTCGAGACTAGATTACTGTAATGCTTTATTAGCTGGTTGCCCTGCATCCTCAATAAACAAGCTACAGTTAGTCCAAAATGCAGCCGCTAGAGTTCTTACTAGGTCAAGAAAATATGATCATATAACACCGATTTTATCATCTCTACACTGGCTACCAATTAAGTTCCGTATCAATTACAAAGTATTACTACTGACCTATAAAGCCCTAAATGGTTTATCTCCGGTGTATTTAACGGATCTTCTATCGCCATACAATCCATCGCGCTCTTTAAGATCACTAAATTCGAGGCTTCTGGTCATACCTAGGATATCTAAGTCCACTAATGGAGGGAGGGCGTTCTCACATTTAGCTCCTAAACTCTGGAATAGCCTTCCCGATATTGTTCGAGGCTCAGACTCGCTGTCCCAGTTTAAAACTAGATTAAAGACACATCTCTTTAACCAAGCATTCACATAATGCTAACTTTTTATACTACTGCTGAATCAGTTATAATGCATTAATATTATGAACATCAGCTATGCTAATTATTTCCCATCTGCTTTTCTGCTGTTATCTCGGGACGCCAGTCCCGAGGTAAATAGCGTTCGTCAGCTCCAGTTTGTATCCAGCCTCTCACGGAGACTTCAGATGCCCCATCACCATGGACAAGGATCTTAAAATGGGATACATAGACTAATTATTGCCAACAAAAGCCTTCATCAGCCAAACAAGGACAATTGCATCTAAGTGAACTTCTGGAATTTAATCAAGGATGGACTTCAAAGACACTGGTCACTAATCTTGCAGTTCAAACACATTCACTGTCTAAATACTGACCCTTAGCACTTAATAAGTTTAATAATTTTTTAAATTATGTTTTTTGACTATAAATAATTCTTATTTACATTATTCATGATGTTAGCCAGAGGGGAACTGGCCCCCACAGTGAGTCTGGTTTCTCCCAAGGTTATTTTTCTCCATTAACAATCATCTTTTGGAGTTTTGTGTTCCTTGCCACAGTCGCCTTCGGCTTGCTCACTGGGGTTATTAATACAATTATTATTTAATTATTTTTAAACACGATAAAGAATCATATCTTATCTAATTCCACAACAGGGCTCCAAACAAAAAAAAAAAAAAAAAATCAATTAAGGAGCCAATGGCTCCTACAGGGGGAAAAACAGGCGCCAAATATTTTAAATTTTTTTAACTCCATCCATTCCTTTTCGTCCCGCAGCTCGCTAACAGTGTAGTCTGTGGAGCATTCTTCGCAATTATGTGATCACGTGCATTTTTATGCTTGTTACTGTCACCGTGTTTTCTAACAGTCTCTTTTTTGAAATTGTTAGTTCCTGCAATGAACTCCGTTTTCCCCGCTATTTCTTTGATATAAACTTTTGTTATGTATCTCGGGAAATGTAAAGCAAATTTTAAAATCAAAAGGGAGTAAACTTTTACTGTCACCAATGGCGACCTTGACAGAAATTACACTCACAAATAAATTTATTTGGTCACAAATGCGACCATTTTTAGTCGCAGTTTGGAGCCCTGCACAAGGATGATGATTTATCGACTTTATAGACATTACATTTTTATCGTCTGTTAATGCTGAACTTCTGTAAAGCTGCTTTGAAACGATGTGTGTTGTGAAAGGCGCTATACAAATAAAATTGACTTGACTTGACTTGACTTATTAAGACTATGAGTCAAATTACTAGAGAGGAGAGCGGCACCTTCCCTGGAGGGATGGAGTCCGTCTCTCTTTAGCAGGTCAAGTCTACCCCAAAAATTTGTCCAATTGTCTATAAATCCTATGCTATTCTGTAGACACCACTCAAACAACCAATCGTTTAGCAAAACTAATCTACTATAAACCTCATCATCAGGATGAGCAGAGAGGGGATTACAGCATATTACATTGTCTGACATAATTTTTGCAAGTTCACACACCTCTTTAAAATTATCTTTAGTGATCTCCGACTTGCGAAGCTGTACATCATTAATGCCGAAATGTATAACAATCTTAGAAAATCTATGTTTAGTATTAGCCAGTACTTGTAAATTTGATTTTATGTCAGATGCTCTGGCACACCAAATGCATTGAACTATGGTGGCTGGAGTCGCCTCTGTGAAGTTGGCACCTCATATAATTAAATAATCTCCAAAACTATCCCATTTGTTTGTGCTGATTTGTGCCGCTAAAATTAGCATTTGTACTGGTTTGGTGTTTGAGATATTAAACATTCTTTTTTTGGCTTTGTGATGTCTCTCTCCATCCAAATGTTGTCCAAATCACTCCAAACCGATGCCATTAGTTTGTGCTCAATTTATGCTTGTTTGTGCCATTAAAATGAACTTGGTATCTATTTCCCTTTCTTAGAAATAACAGCTTATATTCGGGAGCAGTAACGCCACTCTACACCCCATGAAGTCCAGATCGCTCCAAACTGATTTTGTTCATTTGTGCTCGATTTGGGCTGATTTGTGCCATTAAAATTAATCTTGCATCTATTCCCCTTCCTTAGAAATAAGATGAATAAGCTTCACAAAGCTGACGGAAACTTGCATTACCTTCAGTGGCCTAAGTTTCATTTGAACACCGGAAAGGACATGATAACTCAAACTCCAACAAAAAAACACCTGCACATTTTCGTAGCTGAGAGAGAGCTTGCATGCTCATGGATGCCAGATTGTGAAAATAAAGCATGACACTGGCAGAAAATTTCCAAAAGTTGCAAGTATAAAGATCTGATTTGGGGAAGCATCTCTTGATATCTGGAATCCCAAACATGTCTACATGGCTATTTGCCTGTATTTATTATTTTTGTATAGAATTAAAATATTTTAAATGACAGATGATACAATTAATCTAAAGGGCATTGTAAGGGGGGGTGGTGATTTTAAAAGGGGTATGCATTTTGCCATTTCTTTCAACAAAGGGAATGGCATCCCTCCACATCCCCCTCAACAGCCCTAATGCTAAGTATCAGCAGCTAATCAGTTTTCAAAATGTCGGACACCTCCGAAAGAGGCGATTCTCAGTTCAGTGTATTGTTAAATTGAGAATAGTTGCGACTGGACTGTTCAATCCGATTTGTGAACTACTTGGAGCAGTTCATTGCAAAGAAGAGTTAGGAAAAGCAGATATTACCAGTTCTAGGATATTCCTTCCGATTATTGGCTCATTTCGAGTCGCAGTGTCAGGCACGCCCGAGAGACAGGTAAAGATAGAGTAACATGTGGATTAGTGTTGGCTCGAGGTGCGAACTGTTTCAAATGATTGAATCTGATTTGTTGATTACTATTTTCTTTGGGGAGGGAACCTTAAAATGTTATCTTAGACAATGGAGTGCTTGAAGACAAAACTTAGAACATTTTAAAGACAGTTCTGGGAGTGTGCAACATGATCATGGTGTCTGCTGCATCCTCCTCAATATCTCAATCAGAAACTTCCAACAATAATCTGCATCATTCCTTTACTCAATTGGACACTTAACCAGCGCAGACAGCTTGTGCAAATAAGCTGCACTTTTACAAGGAAAAATTGATTCTTGGATAATTCACACCTCAATTTATATAAAAATAAATTAATTTAACTTACTCTATCACTAGGAAATAAGAGCATAACAAAAACATACATAAGAGAAAGAAATGACTCTGCATTACTCCTGCAAAAATCTTCACAGCCACAAGACGCATTATGCTCTCTCCCTCTAATATGTCATCATATGGAATGCATTTACAGGGCCTACTCACAGGGGCTTAGTTTGGCGTTTAAGCGGTCAACCCGAAATAAATAATTACGTTTAAGGCTCCTCAAACCTAATAATTACATGCTGAAATGATGGAGCTTTGGGTTTTTCAATGGGATGCAGGAGAAAAGAAAGATATGATTTTCCCCACTCTTATATTTTTCCATTCTGTTTTGTATGAAGTGAAGCGGAAGCTCTATGAAACAGGAGCATGCGCTTCCCCTTAACAAGGAATTGGCTGAGTTTAGACCACATTATGAGCTAATAGGTCAATACAGAAACAACTGCTTGGGTTCTAGCAGCCTCTTTATGGCTGATTCAAGGAAGAACAAGCCAATGCCAAGCCTGAAGCTCAGGCCTCATTTCTTTTGACTGTTTTCAGTTTAGGAAGAGCAGTTTCTGTCCATAACTCTCTCTTTTTATTTTTCTTTTTTTTTTTTTTTTGTGTATGACAGCAGGAAATTGTAAATTTAGGGATTTCGTCAGTCTAGTGTATTAATGTGAACTCTGATTTTACCTGCATATATCATTTGTTGAGGTTGTGTTATTGTAAATCACAGCTGAGTGTTAATGGAGTTGTGTTGCCCTTAGTCAGTTTGTGTATGTTTGTGGTTTTCAGTTTCTGCTTGTGTGTGTCCATGTCTATGCATTTGTTTGCATGTTTGAGTGGGTTTATATCTATATCTAAGCATGTGTATGTGTGTATTGAGTGGTGCAAATCATGTGGCTATTCCTGCTGTGGTGTGCGGTTTCAGTTTCCACATCTCCCAATGTTGCTACTGGCTCTGAGCGGCAGCCGGCTCAGCTGCCAGAAATCTGGAAAAGTAAGAATGACTCACTGCTCAGGCAAGACTATTGGTTGTGTTTGCCTTCAGTATTTATATGAAAGTCCTTTGCCATTTTTCACATTATATGGGCATTTCTATTGGTACACTATCACCCTGCTTACAATTAAAACACTCTCCATTCTCTCAGGAGCCAATGTGAATAACCACATAACTTGCAATATTAAAGCTGGTGATGACTAAGAATGTTAAATAGTCCTGGCACATAGCACTAGAAATATGGAGGCGTTCCATTAGAAATGTTGAGATTTTATGCCACTTTTGACAATTTGGTTCCTTAGCAAAAACTCCAAGAACAGACCTCTACAGAGGCAAGAATGCATATAGTACAGTATTATTGTGTTTGTGTTTTTGTTTTTTGTCCTTTGAAATTTTATAATTAATTGATTTATTGTGATATTTTCATATAGACACCAGCATAGAAGACAAAAGAATGAACATGACATGTATATTGTCTTTTAAACAAACTCACACAACCACACATACATAAAAACACATTCCCAACACCAGCTTGTTCTGCAAAAATATCTAACAATCTTGATTCTTGATTACTATACTGTATTTCAGTAGTGTGCATGAGCTTAGTGAGTATTTTAAAGTAATTAATATATATATATATATATATATATATATATATACATACATTAGGATTACTAACGAAATATCCATCCATCCATCCATCCATCATCAACCGCTTATCCTGTACAGGGTAGCGGGAGGCTGGAGCCTATCCCAGCTAACATTGGGCGAAAGGCGGGGTACACCCTGGACAGGTCGCCAGTTAACGAAATATCGTGATACCTAAAACATTTTAATGGTAGAATATCATCTTGTTGCTAATTTTGGTACCATATTAAAATATTCTGCCATTAGCAAAATAAAATGTAATGTGAGAGTTTTGAGATGAAATAAAAGACCATTTGAAAATAATAATAAAAAAAGTCTCGATATGCCAAGAGTGCTCATTAAACAGCAAAATAATTGCATTTAATGAAATAATATGGTCGCAATATATATATATATATATATATATATATATATATATATATATATATATATATATATATATATATATATTATACTCACTATGTTAATGCCACTTTATTAGGTACACCTGTACATCTACTTATTCATGCGATTATCTAACCAGCCAATCGTTTGACAGCAGTGTAATGTATAAAATAATGCAGATGGATAAGGAGCTTCAGTTAATGTTCACATCAACCATCAGAATGGGGAAAAATTTGATCTCAGTGATTTAGACCATGGGATGACTGTTAGTGCCAGATGGGCTGGTTTGAGTATTTCTGTAACTGCTGATCTCCTGGGATTTTCATGTACAACAGTCTCTACAGTGGTAGAAAATGGTGCAAAAAAACAAAAAACAACCAGTGAGCGGCAGTTCTGTGGACATAAATTCCTTGTTGATGAGAGAGGACAACGGAGAATGGCCAGACTGGTTCGAGCTGACAGAAAGGCTTCAGTAACCACTCAGTACAATTGTAGTGAGCAGAATAGTATCTCAGAATGTACAACATGTCAAACCTTGAGGTGGATGCTACAACAGCAGAAGACCATGTTCGGTTCCACTTCGGTCTATCTCTCTTATCGTATATGTATGTATATACTAATATATACAGTATATACTGTATAGGCCTGTATATATAAACAGACTTTTGCCTAGTATAAGCAAATATTTACCCATCATCCTGTCCATCATCCATACTGTCAGTATAATTGTGTTAAGGGAAAAATAAACTGAATTTATCTGTGACAGTGTCACTCACTTGTCCAGTTTCAGATGAAAACCGCGAGCAGCGGATGCAAAGCAGGTTGTACTGTACTCGTGTTTGCTGATTTAGAGTGAAACTTGGCTCGAACAGTAGGTGGGGATATTTTACCATGATATGTGATGGTGGCTCAAGCTAAACGACCTCACAGCCTCTAAATACACATGGAAAAACACTCTTCATTAATGTGCTGATCTCTTCATTACTTTTGGAAATGTAGACTTTATGCAACTAGGTAAGGCAAACACCAACAGAATGTGCGTTTTCATTTTAAATGTCACCACAGTGTGATTTCATAAACACCTTTGAGTGTTTTTGTGATTTTGCGCTCGTTCATGTGGATACACACACACAAACTGTACAGATACGCATCTCATTTATATGTAGTCTTGTTAACATCAATATATATTTAAACATTAGCTGCTGTTTTCATCTTTATGCATAAAATGCTGCATTTTCTTCATATCAGTGTCTCTGTTTCTTGATATTGAAGTAACAGTTTTTGTTCCGATTTTTGGCCGAAAACCAAAAATAGCATTTCGGTGCATCCTTAGTTGGATGTGTTGTATGTTTAGCACTGTTGTAACACGTGTTTCTTTGGGTTACTGTCACCTTCCTGTAAGCTTGGACCAGTCAGGCCATTCTCCACTGACCTCTGTCATTAACAAGTCATTTTCACCACTACCGCGCGCTGGATGTTTTTTGTTTTTCACAACATTTTCTTTACACTCTAGAGACTGTTGTGCATGAAAATACTAGGAGATCAGAAGTTACAGGAATACTCAAACCAGCCCGTCTGGCAATCATGCCATGGTGTAAATCACTGCTATCACATTTTGTCCCCATTCTGATAATGCAGATATTTGCATGAATAAGTAGATGCATAAGTGTACCTAATAAAGTGGCTGGTGAGTGTAAATACTATATATATATATATATATATATATATATATAGCAGTGTAATGTATAAAATAATGCAGATATGGATAAGAAGCTTCAGTTAATGTTCACATCAACCATCAGAATTGGGAAAAATACCACCTACCGTCGTAGACACGATCAACCAAGCCAGGGCCTCCTGGGGGCCTCCTCCTGGGATCTCTCAGTGGTCCTCGCCAGTCTTCAGAGATCCCCCTTCGAGCCGCTAGAATCAGCCGGACTCAGGACCCTATCCCTAAAGATGGCCTTGCTGATCGCTCTCGCCTCCATCAAGAGGGTGGGGGACCTGCAAGCGTTCTCTGTCAGCGACACTTGCCTGGAGTTCGGTCCGGCAGACACACATGTGATCTAAGACCGCAACCGGGCTATGTGCCCAAGGTTCCTACCACTCCTTTTAGAGACCAGGTAGTGTAACTGCAAGCACTGCCCTGGGAGGACTTACGCACCTACGTGGACCGCACGCACGACTTCAGGTGCTCTGAGCAGCTCTTTGTCTGCTTTGGCGAAAAGAGGCCCGGTTAGGCTCGGCCCGTCCCAGGTTGGCAAGCGTCGCCTTGTTCCCCTGCTTGGGTAACTAGAAGGATTCCGACGTCTTTTATGGGGCATTGGGGAAGGGTACATGCAGTCTGACACAGCTGATAGTCCTGGCACGTGAAATACCTGCCCGCTCCTGTGTCAACAGTACACTTACACGGCTCAGCGCATGGCGTGATTTGAAGTGGACCCCTAGTGCGTATGTAACCTCCGTTCCCTGATGGAGGGAACAAGACGTTGTGTCCTCCTGGCCACGTCGCTGAGCCGAGCCACTGAGGTGGCCAGGCACTCCCGGCTCCTCAGAAAAATCCTGAATGAACTCATAGTATTTCCTCGCCTTTACACCCGTATGTCCGGGGGCGGGGTATGCAAATACTGTCTGCCAACTTCTCATTGGCCTTTTTTCATGCATCAGAGGCATATTCGGCGCTCAAGAGAGACCCCTAGTGTTGCTTCTTCGATACGACAGACGGGGAACTGGTGTAACTAAGTCAGGTTTGTAGGCCTTCTTGCTCGCACACGGTTCAGAGTTTCTTCAACACAACAGAGCTTCTTCAACACAACGTCTCGTTCCCTCCATCAGGGAAAGGAGGTTACATACGTAACCCAGACGTTCTGTCTGGAGGAATGGGCCAAAATTCCAGCAACTTATAGTGAGAAGCTTTTTGAAGGCTATACCAAAATGTTTGACCCAAGTTAAACAATTTAAAGGCAATGCTACCAAATTTTAACAAAGTGTGTGCAAACTTCATACCCACTGGGAATGTGATGAAATTAATAAAAGCTGAAATAAATCGTTCTCTCTACTATTATTCTGACATTTCACATTCTTAAAATAAAGTAGTGATCCTAACTGACCTAAGACAGGGAATGTTTTCTAAAACTGAGTTTAAATATATTTTTGCTAAGGTGTATGTAAACTTCTGACTTCAACTGTATAATTTGGCTTGTATTCTTCTTAAACTTCTAAGTTTACATAAATGACAAAATTCAGCTTTTTGTACCTTGTTTTCACCTTGGTAGTTAAAAAAAACATAAAATAATGCAGCAGACTGTGTCTGAACATCTCTGATGTTCAAGTGAATTTTTATTATTATTAATTTGTTCCCTCTGTCTGTTCCATTAAACTCACAATGAATTGATTCAACCTTCTAAGATGTTCAAATGACTGATTATATTAGCAAAATATATTTGAATCAATAACCTTCCCTAAATTATACCCTTTTAGTCCTGCGGGTGTAGTTCAATCTCTCACACATTATAAAGCATCTAGGCAAGTACACTGGGCACCATGTGGATGTCTTTGAGTTTAGTGCAACTGTTGATGAAACAGTAGCACAGAACTGAGCTGATTGTCTGAGGATGTCATTTGTGTGCCTATGGTTTCCAGAATAACAAAAACAGTTTGGTGAATGTGCTCTTAGTCTGTGTAAACTCAAATCATTTAACTCAAATTGCCACAATTCCACCGGTCCCATTAAATCTGACCCTGTCTACTGTGTCCTTAAAGGAACTCTGACATTGGGAGAATCCATGGAAATCTAACTGTGTCACAAGGTTCTTTTGGAGCTATTGCTCCATTTGCCTACTCTACACAAAAGGTCTGTGCATGTCTTTGCAGTCTGTTTTTCTTTTAAATATTTTGATCTCTTTCAAGAATATTCTTTGTTTATTTGTTCGTGCATCAGGGTTCTGGAGTAACTTACTAAAAGTAGCAACGTTACTAAATGTACTTTTTTTCAGCAGCCTGAAAAATTGAACAGCATGAACTGAGGCAGTAAGAACCCCCCCCCCCCCCCCCCCCCCCCCCCCCCAAAAAAAAATATTTAGGTGAATCAGTTACATTGTAGTTCAAACGTGCCTATGTAACTTAACCAGAAACAAAAAATATATTCACCATTTCACTTATATGTAGTGTTGTGTAGTCCAATTTATTTTAGTGTATCGGTTAGTATGGTTTGCTGTAAATAAACTATAGACCATTTCAAGGACATAAACAATAACAAAGGAATTTGAACACTAATGCGCATGACGTATTTCCATTAGCAGCATTTTTGTAACACAGAACTGTCCAAAAAATATATATTTTTACTAGTGTGTTTACTAGTAGTTTACTCATTTTAGAGTCTAGATAATATAGAACAAACAAGATATGTGGGAAAAGATGAAAATAAACAATGAGGTGTCATTACCGGATCCCTTAAATAAGACTCTTGAGCCAACTAATTTTCTCAAAGAACTTCAAATGTTTACAGTTGATTCATACAGACATGTTGTTGATACTGAGCATGTCTAAGCGAGAGAGGTGATGAAAGTGTGTCATAGTATAGATGCTCACAATTATTTAATCAGCTGGGAGATTGGGATTATTGAATTGCTCCTGTTATAATCAATGAAGATGTTAATGCAGCAAGTGCGTGACTTGCAGACAAGGTGAGGGTTTTATTTTTAATGATAAAAAAAAACTTCTTTTGTGTCTCTTTCTTCTGCAGCAGTCTAGAAGTTGGCAGTGGATATTGCAGATATTGTTGACTTTTGTATGACAAATTTCTTGTTAGGTTCCTCATTTGTAAGTTGTTTTTGGATAAAAGTGTCTGCTAAATGACTGTAAATGACTTGCACAGTATCATTCATTATAATATATAGTAATTTTAGAGCCCATAAAGAAATATTCTGAATTAATTAGCAAGTTAAATTATCTATGAAACTTTTAGTTGAAAAACCTTTTGTTCACCTACTAGAGATAAGAAGTCTGCTCCAGTTGTTAGTAGTGCATGTATCCATCCAGCCATCTCACTTCCCTGCAGCAGTTCACGTGTCCATTTGTGGTTGCTTTTTCAGAAATCTAAACAATTCACTTTCGTTAGTTCCAGGCCTCCAGGGAGCATCCAACCACCAAACAACATGTTCCATATTTTATCAATGACATTCTATTACAATATTACTATTATGTTATTAACGTTAATCATGCTAAAGTCACTATGAATAAAGCTCCTCCGCTGTTGTTTTGAATGAGTTTGACAAATAGCTCAAATGCTCAAAGAACAAAGACGTCACTTTCTTACACTGACAAATAACCCTTGAAATGGTCTATTCAATGATTCACTTGAGCCCCTGCTAAATATTTAGTTAATTGCAAGTGTTTATCATTGTTTTATATTCTGTTATATAAAAATTGTGTTTTCTATTTATATATTATTTTGTATTTATTAAAATGTATTTGTTGCATTTGTTCAATTTAATTTTGTTGCCAATTGTCTACTGTTACCCTACTTTAGGTCTTTTGTTTTTATGCCAGATACATACTATGTTGAATGCAGAATTTAATTATTAATTATATAAGTATTTTAATTATAATTAGTGTAATAAAAATATTCTATTGTATTCTGTTCTATATACGATAATAATGTAAAATTCTTAAAAATATTTAAAATGTTATATTATTATATTTAATATATTATATAAGTAGGGATTCACCGATACCACTTTTTCTCTTCCGATACGATTCTGATATCGGAAATCTCAGTATCGGCCGATACCGATCTTGATCCGATACTAGTGTTGTTGTTTTTTGCATAATAAGTTTAGAATATCTTTACATTATTGTGTGGAACTAATTGGGTGTGCTCTTTAATATGTAAAGAAACACAAACCTATAACTACACATTATTTCAATATAAATGTATAGCTTAAAGAAACAATTTATTATTAACTAGAATACTGGATAATGTAGCAACAGTAATTTCAGTATAAATCATCAGTAGAAAATAACTTGTATCTGGACTTTAAAGGATTCAGATCTATTTTTTTCGTTAATTTAGATGTAAGACATCAGCTCACTTTTCATTCACACAGTTATTTTTTTGAAACCCATTCAACTTAAACAGACGTTATTGTAAACAAATAACAATATAATAGTAATATATATCAATCATGCACCTTTAACGTTTAAACCCTCACGCTTTTATTTTGAAATTCTGAACTCTCCAGGAAGTCCTGTAAGTTTGTAGGCAAGATCACAGTAGTTTAATTTGCTTCTTATTCGAATTCTGGTAAAATGCACCTCCAGTGCCGTTCTAAATGCATATTATAAGTGAAGAAAACTATTTAGCATCTACATCTGAGATGTTATTCGTGAATAGCACTCAAATATTGCGCACGAGTGTGTGTGTAAACAGAGCAGCGCCATTCACTGATGCGCTGGAGCTACGCGTGCATTTTATATATTTACTTATTAAACACAGCCTTTTGTGATTCACAGAGCTATTGCATGTCTTCAAGTGGCTTTGAATAAAATGCATGAGTCATATGAACTACTTTGTGTTTTTATGGTTCTTTTACGTCATTTTTTAAGCATGACAGTAACAAACATGACAAACACACAGTATCAGATTTGGATCGGGCTCTTCGGACCGGTACCCGATCCATCTAAAAGCTTCAGTATCGGAGCCTATACCGATCCAGGTATCGGATTGGTACATCCCTAATTATAAGTACTTTTATTTAAAAGTAGCTTGACTGTAATGGAACTACTTTAAATTATGAGTAGCTTGTAACTTGGGAAGCTGCAGTTTATTCGTAGCTTCGCCAACACTGATATGTATGAATAGGATTTGTGTACATTTCTTTTTTTTGTCCATGAACTGAACAGCATAACCAGCAAAAATAGGCTTTTTATGGCTGATCTCATGAAGAGAGAAGAGCAGCTAGAATGCAAATGGTTATGAGATCAATATTTACAGAGCAAACCACTGGATTTCAACACAGTGAGAGTGTTGATTCGCTTTTAGCATACCGAGATTACAAAAGTTGAGCTCTTGGTAAAATATTGTGTACTCGGATAGCAAAGCTTTCATCACAGCTTGCGAGTGAGTGTGAGGGCACTAGCATCTTTAGCCAAAACCACTGAATTCTTCCAGTTGAGCTTTGCTTGTCAGTCAAACGGCCAGCCCATCCAAGCACATCACTATCTGCATTTCTGATTGGTTGACTCATGCTTCTATGGCCTGACCACAATCCCTGATTCCTAGGATGATTGTATATGATTCATGAACACATTTATATTGGTGCTTAGAGAGTCATGTCATACAGCTGTAGTTAATGTGTTCTACTATCTTAATGAAGGAGTATTTTTGTAATAGAAAAGCTACAGATTGTAGAGCATTTTTTTCTTCTTCAAATTTTTAGAAACTTCTCTCAAATCCCTGTTGAAAAGACCAGCATTGCTGATCACCAGCATTCTCTATGTTATGTCTTGGATGCTGGTATGCCTGTATTCTCACAACACTTCAAGATTAACTAGCTTAACCAGACAGTATTTCTTAATCAACTGGTTTAATCAGAAATACCATGCTGGTTAGCACGCTTCGCCAGCACCAAATCAGCAGTAAACCTGTGCTGATCAAGGCTGGTCTTTTTAACTTGCCATGATTCTTAAAAGTCTTTAACCTGTGTGTTTTAAAAGGTATCTGACAGTACTGTACTTTCATCCCTGTGACTTCACAATGTAATTTGCCTGGAAACACAGTAAGTTTACATCTTGAATTTTGAGTGTATATGTGAGCCAGCATCTGCTGCCTGAGCAACTGACAGTTGCTATTTGAAATTAAGAAAGAAAAAAAAAAGAAAAAATTGGTAGAAAACATAAGAAAGCCATATTTTATCATAGTTCAGTATTATTAAGTGTGGTTGCCATGTTTTGAACAACATCATACAGCAACAGTCAAAGGTCCAGATTTGGGTTAGTGCTGTCATTTGTGTTTGGTTTATCTGAATGACACTGTGGTGACTTCTATGGTTTGACCAAAGCAGAGTTGTCACTGACATTGCTATGTATGTCAACAGTATGTAATTTTTGTGATTTGCTGTGCCAGAGAGGAAAAAAAACTTGAATGGTAGACAGACAGACAGACAGACAGACAGACAGACAGACAGACAGACAGATAGATAGATAGATAGATAGATAGATAGATAGATAGATAGATAGATAGATAGATTTTTGTTCAGTCAAAAATCATGCAGCTGGTATCATGGCCATTATTGGGTCAATTTAATTGTTTGCAGTTGCTGCTGCTGTTTGAGTTTCTGTGGCCATGAGGTAAGTGTTGGTCCTGCAGAGGACAGGGATTTATTTCCAGCCTTTAATCAACAAGGCACTTTGGACCCCCACATTTAACGAGGGAGGAATGAGGGTCTGATTTCCCAAAAAAAACAACTTCTTACACTGCTCAGAGAACTCTGTCATTTCTGTAGTTCTTTCTCCGTGTTAATCTCTCTTTCACTCTCTTGACTGAATTCCTCTCTCACTTAAAATATTGGCATGGTATTTTTGGTCAGCAGCTCAGAATCATGGGCAAAGCATGATTCCCCCCCCCCCATGTGGAAACAGTGACTGAAACAACCCAACTCCCTCTCAGGCCCCTCTCCTCTTTTGAGAGAAACAGACTTTATTTTTAATTGTGGGTTCCTCTCCGATTTATCATTCGTTTCAGACTGTTGACATTTTTCAAATTGACAGTGGGATTCTTGAGCTATGAGCTGAAACCCCACAATACTGGGAAAAGCTGCTTCATGTTTTGTTTTAGAACCAAATAGCTCTTTTCTATCTTTTTATATGATTACCCTCTTTTTGTTCTTCCCCTGCTTTTCTTTATCCACTTCAGAAGAGCACAGGGGTTTGCTACAGGCATGCAACCAAATGCCTCCTGTCTTACATCTTGTCTGATAAAATACACATTTCATGTCTATGATGGATTTACAGTATATCCAAAACACTGAATGTAATTAGGAGAGATATAAAAATAAATAAATTTAATGCCTTCATATTTATCATCAGATACCTGCCCGGAATGAGTGTAACCACATCACTCTGTTTCTTTGGTGCCCACTGCTGTCAGTTTAGTGCCTGTTAAAATTATTAGAGTATTCACACTCTGTATGTCTGTCTGTCTGGGAATGGCCTAAACATCTGTTTAATGTTTTCTCTTGGTTGCTCCCTGACTATCTCTATTTCTTTGTCTAACTCCCTCTCTCTCCCTCTGAATGTGCCTTATTCTGTCTGACTGGGTATCTACCAGTTCTTTGGTTTGTCTTTACAGTCTTGAGCAGAATTTGAACAATTTCAACATTTCCAGCTGCCTCTTTTCCATACAGGGTGAATTACTTTGCACTTTTGAGATGCACTTTTGAGATGCCTGGCTTTTATAGAAAGGTCTGATGAAAGGAAAGAAAATATGGCTTTTTAAGTACTCTTAATGAGAGCAACAATCTTAACTTTGGTCACTCAGGATGTTTAAACTACAATCAGCTCTTTTGTTCCTCAAATGTTTTATAATGTCTTTGGGGTAGGCTTTTTGAAATAATATGAACAAAGATCATTACATGCTGTAAAAATATGTATTGTTAATTGTTAGTTCAGGGTACCTAATGCATTTAATAATGTTAACAAATATAAACTTCATGAGTTGATACATGCCACAATTTCGAGGTAGCTTGAAATAAGCTGTATTTTTGTATGTGTTTGGTTGTTTACATGTGTGAGTACAACTTAATTATTAATTACTTTGGTTTTGTCAAGGTCAAGTTGAAATTGATGTTGGCCATATTTCATTATTAGAGGGGGCAGAACGTCTGTGTTAGTTATCATATAATCTGTAATTATATGCTTGGGTTAGGTGGTTTGGATGGTGGCTGAGGATGTACTGAGAGTTTGTCAGTGGGCTTTACAAGGTAACATGCTGCAATGTTAACCGCAAATCTCTACATCAATCAAATGGGAAAGTATACAGATTATATGTTACGCAAATTAGATCATGGAAGATCATTATTCCTAAAATATTTATTTTCATATTTAACTTATATGGAGCACATTTTCAGGAGCAATGCATGAGCTCATAATAGTGTGACCCAACTCAACCATAGATGGACAAACAGGCAAAAAGATGAAATGAAGGAGAAATGAAGTGGAAAAGATAGAGAAGATCTCTGTATTTGCTGAAAGAGCACCTCCTTTAGTTTGGCCACAGTCCCCTCCTCCTTGCCTCAGATATAGAGAGTGTTTTTAGCAGGAGTAGAGTCAATCAGAGTCGGGTGTACAGGAGAGCACACTGTCAGGATATTCTATCCTCACACACACACACGTACATACACTAACACACATTCGTTCAAGTTCTCCCTCTCTCTCACACACACACACACACACACATGGAGTACTTCTGCACCCTCCTACTCTGGATTCTCTGCAGCATGCTACCAGGTAAGTGTGTGTGTGTGTGTGTGTGTGTTAGAGGTCTGCAACCCGACCCAGGCCCAATGGGATCCGAGAACCCGATGGGTTTCGGGCCGGGTTCAGGTCAGTTTTTCAAGTAGGATTTCAGGTTCCGGTTGGATTTGTAATGAGTGAAAAAATAAACAGGCTTACTGAACTTGTTTTGCGCACACACTCTCTCATAGACACGTGAACGGACGAGTTAGAGGCCATTCACACCGAACATGTTTTTGCCCACATATGTGGTTCACCCCCCAGTGAGCCACAAACATTTGCACCATATCTCACTTATTCTTCAGCATCTCACACAGGACCGGCACAGTTTAAACACCATGTCAAGTTAAAAAGAACTTTACATTTTCAAAAACACATATTGAGACACCTGGGCTCTTTTTCATTCTTTGCACTGTGCCTAGATTGTTTTTAGCACAGTTGTTACAAAGAGTCAACATTCTGAACAAGTTCAGGCTGCATAGTGGGGACTGTTGCATTGTTTAATTTTATACCAGATTGTTCTGCACCAAGAGAAGTTTCAGCGCATAAATGGTAAGGCAATTCTTTTTTCCCTTCTGCTCTAGTGTACTAAGGGGCCGCTGTGCCTTGTTAAAACTGTGTATGTTTACTGTTTCAGTACTGTCGCCTATATGCTTGCATATAATACAGCCTATTGCAACAGTACTTGCTAGGAGAAGAAATTAGATAGTAAGCGACTTCGGGTTCAGGTCGGGTTCTGGCTTAAAATCTGATGGTATCATTCGTGCCAGGTAGGGTCGGGCCACACGGTCTCGGGTTTACTCGGGTTCAGGTTTCATTTTAAGGCCCGTACAGACCTCTACTCTGTGTCTGTGTGGTTGGAAGAGATGCCTATTTTCAATTAAAAGACACTGAAGAGAGACAAAGTGGCAAGCAAACTGTCTATTGACATACAAACAAAATTCAATACTCTGCAACTTGTAACTGTACGAGAGTAGAATAAGTGTAATGGATGTGATTTGTGTGCATGTGACTATGCAGAGGTGTTTCCCATGTCTGCTTTCCACTGTCAGGCACTGTTACACTGACCTCCTGTGATAGATGGGGATGCTGGATTGGCTGTGGTATGGTTAACCTTTCTCCAACTTCCATTCTTAGCTCTTGCATAATTTGAACTGAAAGGAGATGTTATCAGGCACATACAGAATCAGGAGCTCATCGTTTCCTGTGTCGGGAAAAGTGTAGATGAGCAGCCAGATTAAAGTTCTGTTATCTGTGAAATGACAATCTCAGCATATTAATTAAGTAGAGAACTTTTGCAGTCCAGTGCTGTCCTGGGTTGAAGGTCTTTGAGAATTCAAATATGTATTCCTGTTCTGATATTTTCTGTCTGTCTGCCTGCCTGCCTGTCATTCTATCAGTATGTTTGGCAAAAAATTAGGATGTCAGAATATTTGGTTTTGAATTTCTGTTATTTATTTATTGGCTAAAAGAGGAGGAATTTGATCTGTCCTGATAGATCTATAGAACTGATAAAAGGCTAAAGAGAGAGAGAGAGAGAGATGTAGAGTGTTGAGGTTAATGTGCACACATGCATGTATTTTTTTGAGAGTTTGTTAGTTTCTCATCTTAAACATATGCTAGTAAGCCAGCTGTAAGTCATGCTAATTCCAATCAAGTCCAGCAGAGTTTAATTTCATATTGTTTTAATCCTCTTTTGTTATTTGAATGTTACCATTGCACTAATACTATCATACAACTATACTGTCTACTCTGCTACTGTTGGCCTCTCTATCTCTCTTCCTCTCTAGATATCCATAAATTCTGGGTGCTTATGATGTAACCAAACAGGTTGCATAAATGTATCTGTGTCATGTAAGACTACGCACACATTGCATAGTTTCGGGTGTGACTATGCAATCCCCTAGTGAATTCCCTAAATTTGAATTCCATGTGTGTACGGTACAGTACTGACTCCCGCAATTGTGATGATTGACAATTGATAACCATAGCAATGCTGGAGAGTCTTGCACCGGTGAAACATGAATGACACAAATTTAACCCATTTTGTGTTCACTGTCTTTGAGCAAAGAGATTATCCACCACAGATGCATTATCATCTGACAATGTTTTGTTAGCTGTTGTCGACAGAATTGCTGTGTTTTGTTTATGCATGTCTAATCGGCTGTTGTTAAACAGTGCATGCACTCTAGACTGTATTGTACTGGGTTACCCCGAGACTGCAGAGCTGATCAGAGAAACTACAGAGGAGAGAGACAGACTGGAATCGATGAATGAATGAAGACACATACCTACATGTGCAAATTTAATGATGAGGAACTACAGAGCTTAGAAAGTAACGCCCAACTGTGGTGCAGGGCTTGACAATAAGGACTGCCTGATGGCCCGGGGTCAGTGTGAGAAAGATTCGGGCCAGTTGCTAAAACGGCCACTTGACCGATCGAGCCAGTTCAGCATTTATAACATTAGTGCAAGCAAACAAGCAAGAGAGCACAAAAATGACATAGTGTGAACAAAGTCTTCTATCCGAGGAGTGAGCGCATGTATATTTATCTCACAAAGATTACGCAAATGCATAATATACTGGACGCGCCAAGGCACAATCGTGTGCACGCACACAATCATGCGGACACTGAGCACACTCTCTTAGCTCTGTCCTCACACTTTTCCAAGTGTCTTAGCAGCAGCTATTACCAATGTGTAGAAAATGGCAGGAAAAAACACACTTAATGAATTTCGTAGTGGGATTAAACATCTTGTGCAACATTTTAAATATCCTTGCACATGCCGTGTGCTGTTCACAGTGCGCGAAATCCCCACATTTTCTTATTTTACATCATTTTACTTTCTATAGAACTTAAAATCCATGTCTCTACATGCATATGTCTCATCATCATCTCTCTCCATGCAGCGTAGACTGTTTAACATGCATGTGCTCTCGTAAAGGGACAGAGCGCTTGTTCTATTCCCTCTGCAAAAAAACAAATTTTCTCTCATTAATTCACAGAATGAGATGTAATAAACTTTGTTAAACTCCAGTTATACACATGTCTGGAAATCGAGAGCTGCTCAATATTCAACATGTAAGAATACATTTAATTAGATAATGTTTCAAAACATAAACATTAATTCGACGTGATAATGCTGTTTGATGTGAAAAGAAGCAAGATCACTATGACTATTGGGCTATTATTATCAGAGCTGCTCAGCTGCAGGGTGATGATGAATATTTGAAACAGTCTACTTCATATCATCTTCATAAAACTCCTGTTACATGTCTCATTTCTGGACCATACAGGTATTTTTGTTTTTGATTTGCTGGTCTTGTTTGGGTTGTCTGATTTCATGTTATTTACACATTGTTAATTCACAGATTAGGCCTAATATCTACCTACTGTATATTACACATCACAACCGATTTGGTAGCAAGTCTGTTGCATGACTGCATGACTAAACAGATGACTGAAAACCCATTATTTCCTCCACAGAACTCTTGGCTTAAAAGCACATGACTAAATGGCTGAGGTTAATATGATGTATTTATGAGTTTAGATCTGTAAAGCGCATATATGGGATTACATAACATTTATATTTATGCATTTGGCAGATGCTTTTATCCAAAGTGACAGTGCACTTATTACAGGGACAATCCCCCTTTGAGTGACCAAAGTTCTTAAAAGAGTTAAGAACCTTGCTCAAGGATACAATTTTTTTCTCCCCTTTTTCTCCACAATTTGGAATGCCCAATTCCAATGCGATCTAAGTCCTCGTGGTGGCATAGTGACTCGCCACAATCCGGGTGGTGGAGGATGAATCTCAATATCTGAGACCATCAATCCATACATCTTATCATGTGGCTTGTTGAGCGCGTTACTGTGGAGACGTAGCACGCGTGGAGGCCAATGCTATTCTCCACGGCATCCACATACAACTCACCACACGCCCCACCGAGAGCGTGAATCACATTATAGTGACCACGAGGAGGTTGCCCCATGTGACTCTCCCCTCCCTAGCAACTGGGCCAATTTGTTTGGTTAGGAGACCTGGCTAGAGTCACTCAGCACGCCCTGGACTCCAGGGGTGGTAGTCAGCATCTTTACTCGCTGAGCTACCAAGGGACAATGTATTAAAAACATAAGATATATAAAAATTCAGACATAATTTTACAGCCATGTTGGTAAAAACAATTATTTGTCATTTTTGTGTTAGGGCCAGTAAAAATCTGAAGCACTGGCCCAACTGGGTCAGTAGAAAAAAATCTTAGCATTGAGCCCTGGGTGTATATCAGGCTGCTGATGCCACATGCCTTATGGATAGTTTACTTTGGCCACAAACCCAGTCATTGGCTACCAGGCTCATCCATTGCCAGTCATCTCTCAACAGTGCTTCAGTGAGCTTTCCAGACCACAGAGCTCACAGTTGGGAAGAATGAGCAATGTCTTGCCATTTTGCTCTTTTTTTTCTCTCTTTTTTTGCTCATTTTGCTAATAAAATGTACAGTAGGCCTATATCAACCCCTGAGGTTCAGCACAATACTTTAATAGCACAAAGCCCATGAGATATTAAGGAGAAGAGTGTTTCAAAGCAAATGTTTGGGAGATGCATTTCTGGCATGTGGAGTTTATTAAAAGCCAATCTGCTGGCCCATAATCCTAGCCAGTGGGCATCAGAAAGGCTCATTATACTGTAGCATCAGGACAGTTCCTCACATAAATATTTGTGAAGGCAGGGAGGGATGACTTGGGGGTGAACAGATGTTAAGAGGGGTTGTCCTGTCACAGTATGTGAGTTTGACTGTACACAGCTGCATGCCTAACTAAGATCTTGGCAGCAAGAGTTTAGTATTGGTAGTTTTCATTTGGTGGCATTTATGTGGGTTCTGGTTTTGATGGTGAATTTGGGGCATAGTCTATGGATTATCTGGCCTAGATGTGGCTTTTAATATCTTCCTTTCTTGGTCTCAAGATCAAAATTGATTCATTGTAGGAAGTCAAAACATTTTTTAGAAATGTTTTGATTTTGAGACTGTTAACCTGATCAAGATTTCTGTGTCCAGCCATGTTAGGGTTCAAAAAAGGGGTTTAGGGTTGCTAATGCAGCATTTAAAGACCAATGAGTTCTAATGTAATTGGAAACGCATTTGGATTCATCGCAATGGCAGTTACCCTCAAAGTAAGTATGTGACTTGGATGCAGTCATCTTTGCTATCTTTTGTGTTTCAAAGGAATATTCTGGGATCAATATAAATTAAGCTCAATCGACAGCATCTGTGGCATAACTATGATTACCACAAAAATGTAGTTGACCTTTTTTTTTTTTTTTTTTTAAAGCTAATATCTGGGTTACAGTGTGAGGCACTAATGATTGGAGTGAAAGGGGCCAGTCTGCAAATGCTAAGATACTGTTATAGTATAGCCACAAGGCACAAACAATATGTCAACATGATTTTAGTATTATAAAATCGCTTACTACACTTTTTCAGTTATATCCAATTGGATAGATATCCAAATTTACAAATTTGTTGCCATGATGATGTAACACCATAAACCCTGTTATCCCAGTAATTGACAATTTAAGCAACTTTACAGCTCAAAGAATACATACATTTTAATCAGGAGATGACATGCTTACGTTACAGTATCTATACATGCACAATGCTCATAGCTAACCTCATTAGTACCACAAGAATACATTTCTGTTTCAGTTTTGTGCTTAAGATTTTTTCTGAGTTTTTTTTTCTTGATATAGATATTAAAAAAAAATGATCATTTAAGATTCTTATTTAAGCGCTTTTTCACTGCCTTTAAGGACAAGTGAAGAGAGAGAGGAATCCAGTGGGATAAGACAAGGGCATCTGGACTGCATCATGACATACTGTAGACTGGATTCAAACCTGTGTACCAGGGCTTTAAACATCCTGAGCACATGCATTATCCACTGTGCATGGATCTAGGAATATATGGAAGATTGTAAGCCTTCAGAAAGTATGGACACTCTCATAGACTGCTGGTTCTCAATCAATATGACTGTGGTGTGGCTCCTGTAGCTTGATTGTGCTCCAAAAGCATTGTATGCCTGGTCTGGACACAGCACAACCCTTGCAGCCACTATACTGAGGTTTATTTATCTGGGCAAAAGAATTCCATACAGAGGAAACTCACTCTTGCCTGCTATAGGACCTGCTGATATTACAGAGTATATTAAAGTGTCTGCCACGTTGGAAATTTCAAATGGAAAATACAACTTCTGTTCTCCCCTCTTTCTGTATTTTTTTTCCCTAAGGTCTTTTTACCTTTAAGGGTAAAGCTGCTCTTAAGTGGTGTGGACAGTTTGCTTTTGGTAACGTGCTGGAAGCCTGCTAGATGTATAGTTATCCAGCAAAATAGGAAAAATGCTCAATGATTGTGGGAAAGACTTTAGGAAGAATTTGAGAGAAAAAAAGGGAAATTATCAAGCATCTGACTGGTATTATTAGGCTTTACTTCTCCTTCATTAGACAGTTGATGGATCTATTTTTTTATGTACATGTGTGAGCTATGTTCTCTTTTTATGACTATTCATAAATTAAGCCTCCTAGGAGAATTCTTGGGGAAAAAAAGATCAAAAGGTTCTGGATAGTACAAAAGGATAGACACATTACATTACAGTATGTTGACACATAAGTGAATTAGAGTAGGACCAGACAGAATATGTTTTTTTTTTTTTTCAGTTTTCTTATTTCTTGTGCTGATTCTGAGGAAAATATTCAGAATTTAGTGGAATGCTTTAAACAAGGTTTTCAAACATTCTGCATGGACCTGGCTATTGGATATAGATCAATGCTGGCCACTTGACTAATTAATTTATGTATGTGACCTCTGATGAGAGTAACTTTACTCTGACATTAAATCAGCTTGAAAAGCCAAAGTGTAACATTCTCTCTGTAACGTCTGTAAAGTTATTGCTGGCGCTGGCATTGACAAAGAGGATGACATAAAGAACTCAAGTGCAAATTTATTCCAATGTGTATTCCATAAACCTACAAACATGAAGTAAACAATAAATCAAGACACATGAACATGGAGGGAAACATGGATTCTTATGACAAGGGAACCACATGACTTGAAACATGAACTAGAATTTTCTAAATAAAAGACATGTAATACATGAACCAACAAAATTCACATGACACAAAGATTTAAAATTTAGAGAGTTCTTGTGAATTCTACCAAACACCAAACAAACTGAAGCACAGAAAACACAAGTCTTTGACTCAAATGGCTAGAACACCTTTATTCATGCAATGATCTAATCAGCCAATTGTGTGGCAGAAGTGCAATGCATAAAATCCTGCATATACAGGTCAGGAAATTCAGTAATGTTCACATCAACCATCAGAATGGGGAAAATATTTGATCTCAGTGATTTTGACCATGGCATGTCAACAATCAACATCAACAATCTCTAGAGTTTACCCAGAATGGTGCCAAAAACATAAAAATATCCAGTGCGTGGCAGTTCTGTGGACGGAAACACCTTGTTGATGAGAGAGATCAAAGGAGAATTGCCAGACTAGTTTGAGCTGACAGAAAGGCTACGGTATCACAGATAACATCTCTTTACAATTGAGGTGAGCAGAATAGCATCTCAGAAAGCACAACACATCGAACCTTGAGTCGGATAGGCTACAACAGCAGAAGACCACATCTGGCACATAAAGTGCTCAGTGAGTGTATTTTTGTTAAATACACATTTTTATTAGCCTCAGTTTTGGATGTACGTAGTAGGAATTACGGCATGGGGCAGAGAATCTGATGAAGATAATTCCTGCTGTGTGTAGACCAGGGTCAAATTCTTCTTCTCTATGAGAGCCTTCATTGCTGCTCACAGTGGGACATACTGCTGATCAGAAATAAAACTCCTTCAATGACTGGCAGGGTCTCACTCTTAGCTCTTCTTCTCACTTACTCTGAAAAGCAATGACCAAAAATGAAGCTAGGAAAAACATGTGGTCAACATTACTGTCTTTGCATTCTTGTGACTAAACAGATTAATGTGCAAATATGCTTTTACATCATCCCCAACACTACTGTAGACTGTCATCATTTATACTTGTCTACTGACAGAGTATGTGGGAAAGGGAGAGAGAGAGAGAGAGAGAGCAAAAGAGAGGAAGCTAAAGGCACTTAATATCGCTTCCCCCTCTACTAAAGGGAAGATCTCTTCATCTCATCGGTCAGTCCTCTGCATGATATAATACAATGAATGGAAACTGCATCCCAATGTGAAGCAGACATTATCATTATCAGCATTATCGTCAATAAACTATTTCACTTTTACTGATGACAGCTAGAAAATAAATTACTTTTATTTTCAAAGACCCTTTCGTGCAAAGTCTTTTAAATTAATGCAGAGCAGATTTATTTTCTCTGTTTTTTCCATTGGTATACAAGCCAAAGTGGAGGCACCAGAGACCTGAAGCCACCAGAGAAAATCAGGCCTCTCATCAGACCCCATAGTACTGTATGTTTTCTTCATACTTGCCATTTTTTTCTCAAATGGATACATTCCTTCGCATTGGTTTCCACGTGAGCAGGGTTATGACATCCATATGCTATCATCAGGGGTTCAGAACAGAGATTAACAGTGTAATTCAGTTTTATTCTCAGAAAAATTAACCATTGTGTTTACACTTGGATCAAAGCCTTTTCTTCTAAGTTCAGCACCTGCTTTAGATTTTTTTTAAGAGTCATGCTTATACTTTAGATAGGGATCTTTATGATGTGGTGTTGCCATCATGCAATGTTCTTAGTTGAGATGACCACCTCTGAATGTGCTTTTTGCTTGAGAATATTTGCAAAAAAAGAGAGAGAGTGGTACAGTATTTGCTTACATGTTTCTATTAATATTTAAATAAATAAATAAATTATCTGTAGCCCTAAACAATCCTTATATGTAAACACCATTTGCAGCCTTTAATTTAGGTGAGGTATAATTATATAATAATAAATATAATGATATAATCATGGTGATATTTCAGTATCTCAAAAGAGCAGAGTTTTACTAGAGGTTGGCTTGTACATTGCATTGTGACTGAAAATGGATGGACCTTCCTCAAAGATCTCTGTCAATCAGCAATAACTTCATTTCTTCACTCTTACTTTGACTGACAGACTGTCCTCTTGGTGATTGACAGCTTTATTGTTTAGTCTCATTCATGAGGAGGACTAATGGTCCTGTGTGTCCCACATTAGAGTCTGTTGACAGAGATGGATATGGTCAGATCGAGTGGTGGAAATCATGGAGGCTTCCTACATTACCTCGAGCATTAGACTGAATATAAAGTAGGATCTCCATTACCACAAGCATTTGACTGAATATAGAAGACCTCCATAAGAGTGTTTGTTAAAAGTACCCAAGATCTTTTAGTCTTTGGGGTCCATCAGAACATAAGCCATTCTGGCATGCCATTTGTAAACAGACCCCCTTTTAAAACAGAAAAAGCAATTAAAGTCTGTTTTCAGAATAGTATGTACTGAAATTAAAAACACCAAAGTGTCTGAAAATTACCTTTTATTTAAGGAAGATTTCTGGATCACATCTTTTAGTAACCTTAAACTCATTATGCACAATAAACAGAAAAAAGATTTTATGAGAATCTAACTAACTGTTTTCTCATTGTTTAGTCATCTATGTTCAAGGCAATTGAATAAAATTATATTTGAAGAGCATCAAATCATTAACACAAATGAAAAATCTGAATAATCTGAATATTTCTCTCTGCAGTAAAGTAAAGATGGCATCCAATTAAGCAATATCACAAGCAAGAGTGCTGTGTCTTGTTCGCATAATATTGCTTTTATATAACAGTTCAACAAAAAAGAACAATAGATAACTTACATTTGGGACAAAAATTGGCCAATTAGTTGGTGCATTTTCTTCTACACCAGCGAAACTAGTTAAAAATAAATAAATAACGCATCACCCACAACTCTCTATGCTGCTCTCTTTGTCTGGTTTTGACTAGTGGTGATTCATTTCTAAACAAATCTTTTAAGTGAACAACATGTTCCTGTTCACCTTCATTGTTGCTGTTGTGAACAATTCACTACATTTTAGGCATGAAACTCTGCATGGAACACGCTGATAGGTTCTTTGAATTTGTTATCTGTTAGTGAATCAGCTTGCTCACATGTGATATGTTAAGCCAATTGGCTCGCATGAGTCGTTTGACGTTTAATCGGGCAGAAAGTCAACTTGTGTACTTTCTCTCTCTGTCAGACTTTTTAAATTGCTCAGTTGTCCAGATAAACCATTTTTCTCTATGAAACCATCCTGCACTGGTCTAGATCTGCTACATGGGGTTTGTTTGTATGTCAAATTGTGCAGTAGCAGCAGCATGTTCACATGCTTAAGTCAGCATGTCTGTGTATACTCTACCAGAGCAAGTCTTCGTACTTCCTCTGCAGCACCAGCCACAGTGTAGCAGATCTAGTCAGTCAAGACCAATATCCCATCAATATGCTAAATATTTCTGAGAATTGTCATGACTGAACTCAGGATTGTTTAATGAATTAGTCAAATATTCATTGACTCAATTACATTAAAGATGATAATTTTACTGACATAAAGGTGTAATCTCCAGAAATGGTCACTAAACTAATATTTTTGGTGAACAAACTCGAATCATTGAGATTAATCAAAATCCCCACCACTATTTAGGAAGCTTTGAACACAGACAAGTGGAGCGCTACAAATACTGAAGCATCCAATGCTGTTATACTGAATATCAGCACTCTTAGGACACAAGATAAAATTTAAGGACCAGAACTAACTGTTGTGTATTGTAGTTTACTTGCATTATAGAAGCACTACTGTTTAGGACTCTTCCATCTTAGTTTTGGGTCATTGCTAAAGCTTCTTGGCTCTTAGAATGTATTGCCTTTGCCAATAAATGCACTCTTATGCCCAAGCAAGCTGGTTCATATCTGAATTATCTGTCTACTTACAGGGTTCCATGACTGTTTCAATATTGACACCAGCAACCACAGGATCATAAAGGGCCCCAGGCAGACACAGTTTGGCTACACTGTCCAACAACACATGGCAGGGGGACAGAAGTGGTAAGATGTACTTGTTTACTCCTTCCCATACCTCTTTATTTCCTTCATTACAGATGAAGGAAAAAGTAGCATCACACTTCCTGTGTTTTCACTCCTTTATATGAAGTCAGATAGTTTTGTTTTGGGCTCAAAGCTGTCAAAATCATATTGGTATTACAAAAAACAAACAAACAAACAAACAAACAAACAAACAAACAAACAAACAAACAAAAAACTCTGGGTGCCCAATTCTTTAACTGAAGGGACGATGATTCAAAAATATGAGTAGTGAATTGGTGTTTCAATGCGTCTATCAATGCTAATTTCTCAAACCAGCAGAGGATCTCATTGACAGAGATTTATATAGTGATACAGTTTTCATCACAAGTAAATTTAGATCTCTTGTAAAAAAAAAGATCTGCCTACGATGCCTTTATGGGTTATGGGAATTTTGAAGGAGTTTAATATTTGTCGTCCATCATTGTGACATCACAATTGCTTGTTGCTTTTGGCAAAATGATGAAAGGGCTCAGCTCAGATTCAGCTCTGGCATTCCATTATGTCTGCTTGGCCAAAGCTCACCTGAAACCCTGCCCAGAGTTTTATTTGTGTTACTGTGTCTGTTTGAGTATTGTGGAAGCAAATAAAAACTCAGAAGCAAGTTGCACAATGTCTCATTCACCTCTTTATATCATTCAAACAAAGTTAATGAGTTACTCATTTTATCTTTAAGGATGCAAGATAAACTCATCTGTTCCTCTCTGTAATGAGGATATTTACCAAATTGCACCAAATTGATCATGAAAATTGAAATATTTTCCATTTAACATTGCCTAAATAGTTTAATATCTGGGTCTATAGTTTAAATGTGAGCATGGTTGTCAGTTTAGCTGTACTGATGTGGGGCAATATCAACAAAGGCTTTCTCAAGTGAACGGCTGCCAAACAGACCCCTCTCTGTCTCTGCCACATTCACACTGCATCTGGAAACCATTAAAAGGCCAAGGAAATTTTCAGTGTGACAAGTATGCTTGGCTCTTGTCATTGTGTGTGTTTACATATCACTTTTGTCATATTCTGGTATTTTTTGGGAGATGTGTGTTGTGAATGAATGTTTCACAAACAGCTCTTACGCAACATACAGTACACGAAAACCTACAGTATATACTCAGATAAAGAGGCACATACAGTATATAAAGACAAGAGATATTGATTGAAAGGTAATTTAACTGTCAAACAAAATGTACTCATTATAGAGGTTTCTTTTTAACCTAATTTTAAGTTTATTCCTGTGTGCTCCAAACAGTTAATGACATGAAAGCCAACACTAACTCATGTGTTTGTGTGTGTGTTCAAGAGAATGAGAGAGAGCATTTAGGTGCTCGTGTTGTGTTTGTACTAGCATGACTCTAGGCCAGGAGTTCTCAACCGGGGTGGTATGGCCCCCCCAGGGGGCGTTCAAAGGATGCCAGGGGGTGCTGAGAGCAAATTAGTAGAGTGGGGGTGTTAGGTTACAAATGGGGATGTTTATCAGTCATAATAATCAAATCTATCATCAAGTTCCTCTTTGCATTAACACGTTTATTTAGACTTGGAGTATATCAGTTGGTTCTCAATTATACGGGTTGGTACGCATTTGTAAGGCGGTTCATCTGATTTTGAAGTCTAGTGACACAACTGAATTATCTGGTTTAGCAGTGTCAAATACATAGGCGGTGGCACAACTTCGGCTAAAGCTCAAGCTCTTAAACTCTCTCAGCTTTGCATGAATCAGTGAGAAACAAGGCACGAGAAGTGGAAACCATTTGAATTCAGCACAGAAATCACCACCCTTGAATTTACTATAGTAACAGTAACTGTACTTTAGGCAGTTTAGCTCTATTAAATTTGTCACAGTAGGGGAGTGAAGGAATATAATACATGTTTGTTACTACTTTTGTTTAGAGTAGGTCTACTGTTTACAATTACAAAAATGCCATAGTTTGTTTTATTTAAATCATGTTGCATCCAACCACGGTAGTGAGGAAGATCCATGCTTCCATGTGTTTACTATGTCTTCTGTTAAAAGTATAAAAATAAATAATTAATGAAGAAATTAACATTGTCAAATGTAAAATATATTAGCAATATAACTTATAATATATTATAATAAATTATTAGTTTCTGTCTTCGCATTTTCAGTTTATAGGCCCCAAATATAGCCCTTCATCTGCTTGAATTCAAGAAACGCAAGGTTTGGTTTCATATTCATGACACGTAAGCCTGCTGAATTTATTAACACAACTTTCAAATTATGCAATTTTCAATGCATCGAAGTTGCATGACACAAATTATGTCACATAATTGGTCACTCATTTGAGTCCGTTCTTTACAATGAATTGGACACACATGAATTGGTTCACGATTCAGTCTGACTGACTCGTGCTGCTGAATCATTTGGCGCGCACTCTCAATTGTCAACAAGATCATGGAATATTTTATAACACAGCAAATAAAGATAATGCTGGTTGCAGTGGATCTACAAAAAATCAACGGAAACCAAACCTCCAAATACATCCTATCGTTTTCCAGTGATGAAGACAGTCTTTATTAATTGCAATACGTGTACAGCTTGTGAACGACTTCAGCAGGTATATATATTTTCCAACCAAAAGAGTATCAAAAAACGTATTAGCCTACACGAAAGCACTTGAAGTAATATGACATTACAATGTCTTTTGGATATGTACCATTACCTGGGAGAACTATGTTAATACAATGTTATATGAATATGGTAATATAGTGAAGTACCATGGTATTTTTTTAATTACCTTGAAGCACCATGTAACTACAATAGTATATGAACATGGTAATCGTATATCTGTCACTCACTCGATGTTGTGTCAATGTAGTGACACTAGTGGTCCCTCGAGAGCCCGAGACGCCACTGATCTTACATAAAAGGCCAATGAGAATTGGCGAGTGGTATTTGCATGCCCCTCCCCTGAACATATGGATATAAAGAAGGGGACACTGCACACCACTCATTATATTTTCTCTTCGGAGCCGATTGATCGATGGTTCAAACTGAGCAAGCGATCTCCATCCCTCACCTCTGCTGGATCCTTACACCACATTACAGCAGCTTTCTCCCCTCTCTGCACAGGTGCACTGCAGAGATTGCCCCTGGGTGCTTCAGTGATGAGGGTGCAGGATGGTCCCAGGGCGAGTTTGACCTCTTATTCGGTGTCCGTGAAGGTGAAGAGCTCTCGGCCTCAGCATCGGAGAGCGGCGTCCTGTCTGATGTGGAAACCTCCACTGGGCTTCCCCCTTCGGGCATGGTCGCCCATTCACAGGCGGACGCTGAAATGATGGACATGCTTTCCCGGACTGCCGCGAGTGTTGGGCTGGAGTGGAACCCTCTTCTCTCCCCTGAACCCTCGCGGCTCGATGATTGGTGTCTGGGCTCACGCCGGTGCTCACAGCCATGCCCTGCCCCAGTGCCTTTCTTCCCGGAAGTGCACGAGGAGCTGACGAGTTCATGGGAGGCACCTTTCACTGCCTGGTTCCGATCTCTCGGCTCCCCCACTCTCAGTACCCTCGATGGCAGCACGGCCAGTGGTTATTCGGTGATGTCCCAAGTGGATAATGCGCTGGTGCCCGAAGCTTCCATCCAAGGCCTGTTGGTTCACATCGTCCCTGGTGGCCAGAGCCTACGTTGCCGCCAGACAAGCCGCCTCCGCCCTGCACGCCATGGCTCTGTGCTCAGTGACCAACCTTGCTCTCCGTGCAACGAAGGTCACAGCGCGGTCTTTAGCAGCTATAAATCGTGTCCTCTGTGTATGTTTTTCTCTCATTACTTGCTCTCCCTTGTTTTGCAATTCAAATCATGTACTACCTTAATTTCAATGACATTACTTGGTTTACACATATATTTCTGAGAGAATAACATTTCTTTACATTAAATATATTTAAAACATGAATTACCTTCATAGGGGTGACTGTTTGCATTTTCCGTCCCCTTTGAGAGTCGCTGTCACATGGTTTTGATAGAAACAGCTCAGCTGATTATAATGGGACCACTTTTCCTATTTCTGGGAGTTGTCAGAAAACTATTCAGTTCAATTAGATAATTTAGATCATTAGTTTTATGTCTTTTACACAAACACATACACATATACAATTCACAAACAAACACAAAAACTTGTATAGACACGGTCTGATGCAAACACACCTTTATTCTTTAGTTTAGTTGCTGACTTTTTGTCATGTTGTTGTTCTTTTGTTGTGTTCAGTCAAAAAAGTACACTATGTGGCCAAAAGTATGTGGACAAGCCCTTTTAATGAATGAGTTTGGTTACTATGTTAATTCCAGTAAAGACTAATCATAATGCTACTCCATACAATGTCATTGAGTGCTTAAACTTTGTGGCAACAGTTTGGAGAAGGCCCTTTTTTATTCCAGCATGACAATGCCCCTGTGCACAAAGCAAAATGATCAGAAATGGTTTACTGAGTCGGTGTGGAAGAACTTGACTGAAAAAGGTTATACCTCAACCCCACTGAACATCTTAGGGGTAAATTGGAACAGCAACTTTGAGCCAGGCCCAATCGCCCAACATCAATGCCTGATCTCACTGATTCTCTTGTGTCTGAATGGGAGAAAATCTTTGCAGTAATGTTACTATAAACGGCATAGTTGAAGTTTTGTCCTGGGTGGCCACAGCTGACATTTTCACAACCACAGAATTGTCCAGATTGATCCCTTGGGATGAGACAAATGTAGTCACGTGCACCCGCACGCACATAAACACTTGACAAATATACAGACTGTTTATTTTTCAGAAGTTGCCGTTTGAATTCCTTGCAGAGTTTTGACCTTTGAGCCTGTGAGCTCTGAATTCCACAAGCAGCAGGAGGGTTAAAGTGTCCTTCAACTTTAGGATGAAATTCAGCTGAAATATGGTCCAGAAACCCTCCACACTGGTGGTAACAGGAAAGGTCTGTGCACGGATCAACTTCATTGTACACAAACTACTAATGATTAGATGAAACCAAAATTACCAATAACAACTTAATAAAAAGTAGTTTTACATTTAGTTCCACATTTTATTAGAATTAAATGTCAATTGCTATTCCATTATTGTAGGCTCCCATAATGCAGCAAAATCTGGTTATTTTCATAGTTATTTATTTTTTTAAAGTTTTTTTTATACTTTGTTGTGTTATGATGGAAAATTACCAAGCCTGCACAGATTTCACAGAAACATTCTCAATACAGGATTTTATCATACCAAACTACTTTTAAATATGGTAAAATCCTGGCAATATATTGCAGTGTACTATGTGTCTGTGTTTGCATCTGATCAGTGTTCAGAGTCGCAGAACAGATGTGTTTAATTTCTTGAAAATGCCACAAGTTTTCAAAACATGATGTACAGCATGTTCTTGTCAATTAATAACTCACTTTGTCATAGAGCATGATGTAAGGAGGACAGAGTATTTCTGCTACCCCTTTCTGACCCAACATATATGGATGTGATGAAATTCACACTTTAATAAATCTCAGCACCACGATATCATAAGCTAAGTCTTTTCTCTCTTTCCAAATGCAGAAATTATTTGCATATTAAGGACTGTACTTTTACATAGTTTTGTAGCAGATTGAACATGTAAAAGTTGCTTATTAGTAAGACTATTTCATTTAGTGCTATTAGCCGTTATGCAGCCCTACCACAGAGAAAAATCTCTACTCTAATGTGTCTGGGTCTGATTGTTAAAACAGCTCACTGTGTCATTGCCCTGGAAGCTTGGCTAGACCATTAAATCATTACAACAAAAGTCTCCTTTCTCATGCTCATCTCTTTTCTCTTTCATCCCTTTTTCCATTTTTTTTATTTAGGTTGCTGTGTCCTGAGCTGCACTGTCTAAAATGCAGTGCCAGATGCAGCTATAACACCAGTAATAATCACAATATTAATAGTAGTCAAATATGCACACAGTCTCAGATCTTTCTGTGAAAATAACTTCTAGACACTTTTAAAACAAATGTTTATATGAATTTATATGTACTAAATGCTTTATCTTATTTATTTGTTTTATCTCAGCCAAATGTCAAATATCGAGCTTTTGCTTATCCAAATATTGTTATATCACAGAAATAAATGTCATTTCATATTTATGTAAAGTCTTGACACTGAATTTACCCATTGTGACTAACTAGTAGAGCATGTGCTTAAATCATACATTTCATTTCCTAATCCCATTGTAAATAGCCTGTAGGTATCTTCTAATTAATAATAATGGCTAAGCAAAAAAATAAATAAAAATGTGTTACTGTGTAAAGCATTAACCTTGACCACCTGTCAAATCAGCTTTAGATAATGTAATAATTGGTGTGTGTGTGTGTGTGTGTGTGTGTGTTTAAGCTTAGGCTCAAAATGATTACACCCATCTTGCTCTTAAAGAATTAGTTAATGGATACTGTTTAAGATCAGTTAGTAGGCTACTACTTTGAGGTGTGAACTAACCTCTGAATTACCATACAGTACGTGAGAGCTTGTGCACTGCTATTGAGAAAATATAGCATTTAACAAGAGATCCACTCTTAAAAAAGACTGACAGATAACTCATGCATCATAAAATACTGTTCCTCTAGCTTTTTGCAATGAATGGCCATTTGTTTCTCATGTTTAATGTAGTTTTACTGAGACTCTTTGAGCCTGATGTAAAGATACTGCCTCATGTCTTTATGGTACCATTTTTAAAAGGACCTCACCGTGAACTAATTAAGTAAACCTGAATGACGTTTTAGGCACAATCTTGGCCTAGCACTGGCATGTAAATGTGAAGTCAAGCAGGTTTTCTCTCTCCCTTAAGACCACTGTCAGCATAAAATAATTATGTGTCTCTTGCATAAACAATTGAAAGTACACATGGTTTTGTTTTTCAGGATCCCTGTTTTTCCAGTGATCTGTGACTAGTTAAATGAGTCCTCTACGGGTTCCTTGTGAAAGTAAAGACAGTCTTTGCTTTTAAAAGCTGCATGCTTCGAAAGTCATGAGAAAACCGAACTGCTCCCTACAGTGCAGGCTGCTAATGCACCCGAATGATGTGCGTGTCCCTGATTGCTCTCTACAGAAGCAGGATTACGTCTGAAGCCTGCCAGCATTAATGGAGCGATGTGTTTAGTTAGTCTGAGCCATAGGATACATGTGCACATATTTCAACACACACAAACAGTTCTCATTGGAGCCCCACATACCTAACCTCCCTGCATGCTTCCGTTGATACATTACCTCAGACATCAACACTCAACTTAACCTGTCTAAACATTCCTTTTCCAATAGATTCCCCTCATCTGCCATTTCTCATTCTTTCACTTCCTCTAACCTCCTTTAAATGTCCCAGTTTTCAGAGGGAGCTTAAACAAACAGACTTGTGACTGTTGTATTATTTACAGGGAAGTGGATTACACACCTGTTTTGTACTTACACTGTGTATTTTACTAGAATGTTGGTTGACGAATGTGGTAGGATGTCAAAGGTAGTATTTATAAGTTTGCATTTTGGATATTTCTAGGTTACTGGTAGGAGCCCCACTGGAAACTAATGGGCAGCATCAGACAGGAGACGTGTACAAATGTCCCTTAAGCAGAAGATCTGGTGGGCCCAGCTGCACCAAACTCAATCTTGGTATGGGGACTCATTGATTATAATTACTAGATGAATAACTGTCATAATTGCATTTGTAAATGCACTTTAAAATGAGCTGTTGTTATTTACAAGCATCAAATAATTACTTCTCAAAGCTTCCATCATTACTTAAATAAGGTTGTAAATAAGGCTTAGAGTTGCGGTTTGGGCAAAGTGTTACCAGGCAAGCCTTGTGAAAAGCAAAGGGGGGCACCACATTCATTCATTCAAAAGCTCTTCTGATCTTAATGGAATTTACATGTACACATCTAGGTTTTACACTATATAGAATGTAACATCTGTATTCTTTATGGTGTGTAGATACAGCCACTATGACAGTTTTGATAATGTATGCATGTGTATAGATGCACACAGTTAACAGATGTAAATTGTAGATAAAGCCAGGAATGTCTAGACAGGATGAACAAATATGTTTACGGTTAGAGGAAGTCCCTGTGTAAAGTACATATGCCACATATGGACTGTGGTCACATTTAAACCTAAAACAGTTCAGAGCACAGCCCTTTTGTCTCTTTTGCTTATATGTTTATAATTCCAAAAAAAAATTTCCCTTAAGGAAGGATATCTTTGACAAATGTCTCTGAGCGGAAGGATAAGATGAGACTTGGAATGACCCTTTCTTCTAACCCTAAAGATAACAGCTTTGTGGTGAGTTAGAAAAATTATTTAATGTTTGGTCTTGTTAGAGATTCATAGTTTTTAATGCACATCTAGTGTAATTTTAACGTCATAGTACTTTGAAATTTAAACATAACATACTAATATTGATAAGTGTTTAACACTTCCATTCACCTGTTGAAAGCTATGAAATCATACATTTTGTGAAATGAGCCCACCGTATTTCAATATTTCAGTGATTAATTTATTAATGTTGAGCTTGATTCTGTTTGTGATAATTCACAGGCTTGTGGACCCCTTTGGTCATACGAATGTGGCAGCTCATACTACAGTACTGGAATTTGCTCCAGAGTCAATGCCAGCTTCAAATTTGCCCGCACTATCGCTCCTGCTTTCCAAAGTAAGCATAATGCACCTGCACACTATGCAACTTGACTTAACTTGGATAGTTTGTCGTAATGATGTTTTTGCAATATGTTTCCAATTTCCATCTTAATCATGGATTTTATTTTAATGCTGAATTTGGCCATGACGTTGTCTTGCTCTACCATAGGCAATATAAGTTGGAATTAATCTTTTTAAAAAGAAAATGGTCTTGGCTGCTCATAAAGAGCAAAGACATCAAAATGTTTGGGGTGAAAAAACAAATAAATAAATCACAGACCTTGATTTTTAAATGTGTCACTAGAATTTGCTTCTGAACAAGATAATTACAGTACTTTAGTGGTTTTATATGCCAAAGTCATTAAATAATATTTTTTCTCTATCAGGGTGTGAGACATACATGGACATAGTGATAGTACTGGATGGTTCAAATTCAATATATCCCTGGAATGAAGTCCAAGATTTCCTTATCAACATCCTGCGGAAGTTTTACGTTGGACCAGGACAGATTCAGGTGTGTTCTGACTCTTACACAGATCTTTCTGAAAAATACATTTGTCATGTGAAGTGGATCATGTCATTGTCCCATTTGAAATATGCAGGTTGGAGTGGTGCAGTATGGAGAAAAAGTGGTGACTGAGTTTCACCTGAATGACTTTCGCTCTGTGGAGGATGTGGTCAAAGCAGCCCGTAAAATAGGCCAGCGAGGAGGAGAAGAAACCAACACTGCATTGGGAATCAGTGTTGCACGGTACAATGCACACATATATGCACACCAGGGAGAATGACTGTTTGACTGTACATTAACCCACTTATTACATGCCTACTCATTTATTTTAGAAACATTGATTTGAATTAAAAAATACTGTATTAACTTACTAAGACATAACACATATATACAAATGTAGGAAACAGTTTTCCTGGATGATCTGTCAGTTTTACAGTTCAGTCATGACAACACATATAAAGATTTAACATGTGGATATGACATATTAATAGGATAATGGGCTTGGTAGACTAGATCTGCTACACTGCTGCAGAGCAAAAATGGAGACTTGCTTCTGCTAGAACATACAATGACATACTGAGTTAAGCATGTCAACATTCTACTTGTGCTGTACAATTAAAAAAACACAAGACATGCTGCATAAAGCACTTATGCAAGACATGCTGCTACACATTTAGACATAAAAACAATCCACAAACAAGCAGGGAAGCTGTACAAATGCATAACACAAAAAAGAACACCCAAACAAGCAGATCTACCACCAATACTTGTGTACTGCTGCTGCTCCAAAGAGCCATGTGCACAGAGTGTATGCTAGCTAGGTGTGCCTTGGCCTGCTTGGACAAATTGCATAACGCTAATTAATTAAATCTCTGTGTCTAGGCCGAATGGCCAAGTCCTGACTAATAATGTGTATCTGGACCAGGAAAGCCCAGAGCTTATTTAACTTGTGACTTAGCCTAGGTATGTGTGGATTTATTTAAACTAATGACCTAAGATAGTGATGTTTGGCAGTGCCTGATTTGGCTATGGCTTACCTTGATAAAGACACGCTTCTATGTGTCATTGCCAAAAACAGACCTGGCTAGCTGATAGAAGAAAAAACCCTAGGAAACCACCTGAGCAAATAGCATTTTTTCAAAGATAAATCTGGCAGTGTGCTGCAGTAAAACCGGCTTACTTGCATACTGAATAAATGTAAATGTTAGACAAAGAGAGAGTATGCTAGTTGATTGGCAAGTCAAAGGCCCATGTTAGCCAAATGGCTTGATATTACTCACCCTTATGCCGTCTCAAGCTTGTATGACTTTCTTTCTTTTGTGGAACTCAAATGAAGATATTTTCATAGATGTATAATGTTTTAATCCTTAAAATGCAAGTCAGTGGGGTCCAACACTTTCAGTCTCCAAAAAAAAAGGCAGCAGATAGTAAAGGTAGTCCATTCGACTCATGGGGTTTAATTTATGTATTCTGGTGATACGATCACATGTAAGTGAGCTGATTGGCTTGAATATAACTCAACTTGCGCCATTCAGAGTTTCATGCCTGAACTATTTTTCACTGCTGAATGCCACGATTGATCAGAATAAATTAATTGATTTGGAAAAATCAATTGTGATTTGGAAAAAAAACAGTGACGTTCTACCTCACATATATTTTTGAGCCCAGCAGTGACATTTACTAAGAATACATTATAATCCACAGCTCACAGGCCTTTAAACAGGGAGGTAGAAGAGGAGCAAAAAAGGTGATGATTGTCATTACCGATGGTGAATCACATGACAGCCCTGACCTGCAGCAGGTCATCGAGGACAGTGAGAAGGATGGCATCACCCGATATGCCATTGCTGTAAGTCCTGACTTCCTCACTTTAGTTCTTTTTCCCCCAGCTTTCTTTCTTTGGCACTTTCTTTAGTCTTCCATTGATTAGATTCCCAGTCTCATGCTGAGATGATGAGGCATGACCCATTTTAAAATGGGTATATTCACTTGGACTGGAAATTTTGAGGCCACATTTAGCTGCTGACACCAGTGAAATTGATGACAAGGGCTCAATGCTCAAAGCCCTACTTATTGGGCTTTATATTTAAAATGTGGATTTGTGTGGGCACTCAGGAGGTATTAATCATGTTTGATGATGGGAGCTCTCTCGTGGCTGACTGATAGTTGAAGCCTTCTCACACAACAGGTACTGGGCTACTATAACCGCAGAGGCATCAACCCTGAAGCTTTCCTCAATGAGATCAAGTACATTGCCAGCGACCCCGATGATAAGCATTTTTTTAATGTGACAGACGAGGCAGCTTTGAAGGACATTGTGGATGCTCTGGGAGAGAGGATCTTCAGTTTAGAGGGTGGGAGATTTTACAACCACACAGCATTGCATCATATCCATAACAAAGCCAAAATCCTCAGCCTTTAAACATTTACATCTTTGCACAGCACTACACTGTAAATCTCATTGGACCAAATCTAAAAATGTATACCATATCTCTTTGAAATATTCTCTGTGTCATAACTCTTGCTGTAGTATTGTATAAGACTGCTGGAATCTACTATGTTCCATTTGATAATGGGATGGTAGGCTCTTTTGCTGTCCTTTTTTGTTCATTTTGTCTTTGTCCACAGGGACTAGCAAGAATGGGACAGCATTTGGTCTCCAGATGGCTCAGGCTGGCTTCTCTACGCACATAGTGGAGGTAAGTCTGTCTGCTTCGTTCCTCAGATGCGAAGAGCCATTTATCCACGTCTTCTTTTTCAGTGGAAGTAAAAATGTTTGGTGAGATTAGATAAAGAAATACTTTGTGTGAACCAAAGTTCAGCCTTCTCTAGGCCTTTTTATTTGGCTTACTTCCTTTGAACTGAAAACTTTTCTTTTCTTCTTTCTCTCTCCTTAAATATTCTTATTTTCTTCTCTTTCTGGTGGTCATCTATATTTGTCAGTAATATGATACACCAAAAATGTTGCACTTTTACAATGGTGAGAAGAGCCCTCCCTGATACTTTCTTTCTGATACTATTTCCAAAGAAATACATACATGTCCCAGGTTTTCTCAGGAAAGGGATTATTGTGGTAAGAATTGTGGAGGAGATGAACTTCAGGGAAGAAGGAAAATCTATTTAGTTCGTTACTGTTTTGAGCCCAGAATTGATATCAAAGTGAGGTTGCCAGAGCTGGCTTGTCCTCCAGTGCAGACTCAGCGCAACTGATACTCCTGTACTGTACCTGCTGTTCTGGCAGGCCATCTGCCACACTCTGTCCAAATCTCAGCCCAAAGTGTACCTGGTGGGTCTATATCAATCCAAGACTTGCTCCAAACTGTAACGCTAATCATAGTGGTCCAGAATGGACATAAATATACAGTCTTTTTACTTTTTTGTGTGGAAGATACAGATAGGAAAACTCCAGATAGCCAGTGGGACTGGAAATATAATCTATCAGGCCTCTTGATGCCTGGAACAGCATTTGCAACAAAATCAACTTGAGTGTTGAGAGGAGGGATAAATTGTTGGAAAGAATGTTTGCACTCTAGGAGAAAATCATACCCTCCCTAAAAACAGATGGTATTTTCTAAAGCAGGATGCTTCCAGGTTTAAATATGGCTTAAGGCACACATATTCAAACTTTACACTTTCTTTCATACTCCTGAATTTTATTTATTTTAAGGAATAGTTAACCCAAAAATGCTAATTCTCTAATACTCACCCTTATGCCGTCTCAAACTCATATGACTTTCTATCTTTTGTGGAACTCAAACAAAGATAATTTTATAGATGTGTTTATATCCATACAATGCAAGTCATTGGGATCCAAAAATTTTAAACTGCAAAAAGCACAAAAAGTCAGCAGGTAGGAAAGGTAATCCTTTCGACTCAAATGGTTTAATCTATGTCTTCTAAAGCGAATGGTTTAAATTGTTTTTGTGTGAAAAGAACATCAAAAAGTAACTCCTTATTCATTATATTAGATAATGAGACCCCACTCTTTTAGGGGGGAAAATACTTCTCTTTTAGAGGAATACACTTTTTTAATAGAAGAGCTGTCGAAGCGCCCAGGGAATAGTGAGACTCAGCTTGCTGCTTCACAACCGCTCGGCTCCGAAGAAAAAAATCTGACTGACAGACGCACGTCCGCGTCCATTTATACCCGTATGTCTGGGGGCGGGACATGCAAATTCTGTCTAACAATTTCTCATTGGCCTTTTCTCAAATCCAGAGGTACGTGAGACTCTCAAGAAAGACCCCTTGTATCACTACATTCGACACAACGTCGAGTGAGTGACAGAAGGGGAATTTAAGTTCTTATTTGCCACTGAAAATATATTCACCATGATTTCATGCATGCCACCAAAGACTCATGTAGTATCATGCTCATGTAGTATTTCAGAGTAAACATAGATTTAATGTCCCATGTGAGGACAGAGAATGTAGGATTAGCAGGGACATTCCTCATGGGTTTTAACAAAATAGGTAAATGAGAAAAACATGTCCAGAATATTTGTGAAAGTCCTTGGGGTGATATTACAATTCGTCATGGTGTCATCATATTGTTCTGAAGGAAAGGTTAAGCACTGCAGGACCTGGTAGCCCTCAGGTTCAGAGGTAGCCCTGCTTTGTGACTCCATGTTGGTCCCTTAGCTGATCTCCTGCATGCTCTAGTGAAGCCGGGTTCACTCAAAAAGAGAAGTTATGGTGGTTTTATGGCAGTGGCGCCATAGGGCCCAGGTGTTGCTCCTCACATGCAGCCAGCAATAGTAAATTCATCCCCTTTCATGCTCTGGAAGCCAGGAGGTAGGAGAACCACAAAAGAACCATAAGCGATTGTTGTTTCGAGGATGAGGTTTCATCACAAAGGCACACATTAACAGGGAACTGTCTCTAAAACTCTAGCGGACTCATTCAAAGTGCATTTTGATTAAAAACCACAAACTCATCTTTCCGTTTGTTGATATTCTGAACTAAATCTGTTGCACTGTGTCACAAGAGTGTGTTTCTGTGAGTTGCAAGTTCAGTTAGAACATTCTCTCTGAGTGTGGATTGGTTAGAATTTTGTTGTTTGTTTATATGTAAGCAACCATCTAGGAATTTCAGTTCTCTCTAAACATGAGCTCGCAATCCATTTCTCTCCCTCCCACATCCCAACTACTGTAATTATCAAGCATTTTGTCCCTCTATAAATTATAGCAGAAGAAACTCCGCATGAGGAGATAAATTGTTTATATAGTTTCCATGGCAGTTGACAGCAACACACTCAGATAAATGTCCTGAGAAAATATAAAGGAGCTGGCTGGACACTGAAGCAGAATGAGAATGTGTGAATCTCTGTGAACTCCAAAAGTTCAAGAATGTTGCTGTGTACTATAACTGGACAATGTACCATATCTCGTTAACATGCTTTACAAAATCCTACAGAATTTCCTCTGATTATCAGATTTTTAGACATAGTCTGATATTTACAAAGCAGATTACTTAAATACACTAATAATGTATTTATTTGACTAATGCAGTGGCACTGGTGTAAAACACTCACAACAAACACAAGTTTATAGTAATTGCATTGTGCAGATGTTCTCCGAAATGCGTTGGAAGAACTAGCACCTAAAACAAACACAATAAACCTGCCTTCATCCCTATAAAGGCAGAAGCAGGTTTGTGGTCTGATGGCATTTGAACTGAGAAAAATTGGTAGTTATTTTTTTTAAATTGTATGTGGTTGTGGATATGTTACCATAATATGTTCTATCTGCAGGATGGTATTTTAGTGGGAGCTGTAGGGGCTTACGACTGGAATGGAGCTGTGCTGAAGGAGACTCGTCAAGGTAAAGTGGTTCCACCAAAGTCCTCCTATGAACAAGAGTTTCCAGAGGAACTGAAGAACCATGGGGCATACCTGGGTAAATAATACACAATTACACCTTGAGTTACCATGGCCATGGATTTAAAGACATGTAGTCAGTTGTGCTCATGCTAATCTTAACCCAAAGGAAGAATAAATCCTCCATTCTTTATTCTTCTACCCTTGTGTGCCTTTTCTTTTTATGCTATTACCTCCCACACCAACAGCCAGAACAAACCAGAGAATTTGACTCATTCAAGGAATCGTGTCATTCAGATGATGACGAACAGACAAGCCCCCAATTATGTTATGCCGCATGTAGGGGTTGGTACGCAACATAAAGTTAACATAGTCTGGAGTGCAATTTCAGTGTTTTTATTACTCCCATATATCCAAAAAGAAAAGGCAAAATATAAACTCAGCAAAAAAAGAAACATCCCTTTTTCAGGACACTGTATTTTAAAGATAATTTTGTACAAATCCAAATAACTTTACAGATATTTATTGTAAAATGTTTAAATAATATTTTCCGTGCTTGTTCAATGAAAGATAAACAAATAATGACCATGCACCTGTGGAACGGTCATTAAGACACTAACAGCTTATAGATTGTAGGCAATTAAGGTCACAGTTATAAAAACTTAGGACACTAAAGAGACCTTTCTACTGACTCTGAAAAACACCAAAAGAAAGATGCCCAGTGTCCCTGCACAATGTTGCGTATGGGCACAAACCCACCTTCGCTGGACCAGACAGGACTGGCAAAAAGTGCTCTTCACTAATGAGTCACGGTTTTGTCCCACCAGGGGCAATGTTCAGGCTTGCATTTATCGTCGAAGGAATGAGCGTTACACGTGGTCTGTACTCTGGAGCGGGATCGATTTGGAGGTGGAGGGTCTGTCGTGGTCTGGACCGGTGTGTCACAGCATCATTGGTCTGAGCTTGTTATCATTGCAGGCAATCTCAATGCTGTGTGTTACAGGGAACATCCTCCTCCCTCATGTGGTACCCTTCCTGCAGGCTCATCCTGACATGAACCTCCAGCATGACAATGCCACCAGCCATACTGCTCGTTCTGTGTGTGGTTTCCTGCAAGACAGGAATGTCAGTGTTCTGCAATGGCCAGCGAAGAGCCCGGATCTCAATCCCATTGAGCACGTCTGGGTCCTGTTGAATGGGAGGGTGAGGGCTAGGGCCATTCCCTCCAGAAAAGTCTGGGAACTTGCAAGTGCCTTGGTGGAAGAGTGGGGTAACTTCTCACAGCAAGAACTGGCAAATCTGGTGCAGTCTATGAGGAAGAGATGCACTGCAGTACTTAATGCAGCTGGTGGCCACAACAGATACTGACTGTTTTTACTTTTGACCCCAAAAAATCTGATACTTGTAACACTTGTTAGCACAATTGATTGTTACATTAAGCAGATTTGAGTCAACTTTACCACTGGAGCAAAGAGTACACCAGTCTGGGTTATAATCTCTTTTGTCTGGTCTGGACAAAATCTGGGTTACAGCAAAGCACTTATTGTACAATGGAAGTGAATGGGGCTAATCCGTATACGTAAAAATAAGCCACATTTGTATAATTTGTCAACATTATTAAAATTTTTATTTAATAGACTATATAGTATGCTTTATTTGAACATTCAGTTTACAGTGTGGGACAAAAAAAATTGTACTCAACAATAAATATTAAGAATAACAGCAATATAAAGAATAGTTCAAGAAATCACTTTACCAACACTATAGCTCAAAACCGAAACAAAACTAGACAGTAACTAAAATAATAAATGAGAAAGAAAAAAAGAAAAAGAGAAAGAAAGAAAGAGTGCATTACTTAAATTAAAAGAGAATTACACATACATCAAAATACAAATGTTATAGGCCATGCAAATTGTACCTATTCAGAGTGCTTTTTTGTTAAAAGATGAAATTGTAATCAAATACTGTTTTATCTCTTGTAAGAATACCAAAAAATAGGCTTACAATTCGAAAATTTACATTTATAAATATAAAATGTACATAGGAAGTAGACTATATAGTGAATGTGAATGCATGTAAGCAAAGTGATGTCAGACCCGAGGGTGAGGGTGGTGTGGCACGAGATCCAACAGGTTTACAATTACAAGATTCTCAAGTTTCAAAAGTATAGCCACAAGATGTAAACAATATGTGCATAAACAATTTTAGTGTGATTAAAGTGGTTATTAACCTTTTTTGTAAGTTATATCCAACTTTACAAATTTGTTGCCTTGACTTTGTAATGCCGTAAACCCTGCTATCCCGGTAAATTAATATGTAAACAACTTCACAGCTCAAATAACACGGACGTTTTAAAAGAACAATTAATGTTAGTGCTTTTTTTATACAATTATAAGCTTCACATTTATGCCTTTAAACCTACAACAATTGGCGCCCTTTCACTTTCCTTGTATGTGCCTCACTGTTCTTTTTATAAAGAAAAGAAGAGATGAGTCAAAATATTTTTTTGTGGAAATCCACAAATGCTGTCAAATACTGTCAATTGAACTTAACTTGAACCTGGAATATTCCTTTTAATGACAGGTCACACAGATTGTATTCAATTCAATTATATACACTGTATATATAATGGGATTTGTGTATGGGATTTGTGTATGTAATATTAAAGTCATCACATTATAACATAATACAAGTTTTAACTTCAGAAATAGTTGGGTTTGAACTTGATCAAGTATTTTAAAGTTGTTTGTTTGTGCTTTTAGGTTACACAGTGACCTCTGTAGTGTCAGCTCGCAGTGGTCAGTTATTTGTCGCAGGGGCTCCAAGGTTTAACCACACAGGCAAGGTCATCATCTTCACACTGAAAAATACTGGAGAGCTCACTATATTACACTCACTGAAGGGACAGCAGGTAATATTTTGGATTTGATCATACATACAAACATGCACACAAACACAGACATGCAGTGCACAGTTTTATGTACGCCCACCAATTTGAACACATAAAGCCCATATTCTCTCTAAAATAAGTATGTTCCTATTCATAGAAGCAGCAGTGATAAACTGGTGATTGTGTTTTTGATTTAGTATCTCCCCTGGTATTCATTTGCAATAAATGGTGTGTCTAGACTGCAAACCCACACAAACCATGTGCTTCCCATCATGTTCTAAATCATGCAGATAAATTTGCTCTCACAAACAAAATGCATGGATATTGAACAATGTAATCTTTAAAAAAAAGGTGATTTGCGGGTAGGCCTGGTTAGCTCAGCAAGTAAAGACGCTGACAACCACACCTGGCGTCACAAGTTCGAATCCAGGGTGTGCTGAGTAACTCCAGTCAGGCTTCCTAAGCAACCAGTTGGCCCAGTTGCTAGATTGGGTTGAGTCACGTTGGATTAACCTCCTCGTGGTTGCTATAATGTGGTACGCACTCGGTGGGGCGTGTTGTCGTGGATGCCGCGGGGAATAGCGCGAGCCTCCACACGTGCGAAGTCTACAAGGTAACGTGCTCAACAAGCCACGTGATAAGATGCGCAGATTAACTGTGTAAAGGGGTTAAAGGGAAAGGAGGAGGCAAGAACCGGCTTGACAATATAAATAATATTTTAATAAGAAAATTAAACAAGAAGACAAACACACAAAGGTGTTGGACAGTTGTCCGTAAATCTCACTCTCTCTCTCGCACTGCCATCCCCGGTTGGCCTTTATCCCTCTGAGGCTTGATTAGCCTGATTAGAGACTGGGTGTGCAGCGTCATGACCCGGCCCCGCCCTCCACCCTGCCACATTCCTCCCTCATTCTCTCAGGCCAGGGAGCCCCCCATCTTTCCTTTGCCTTCCGCACCCCCCCCCCCCCTTCCTGAATCTGGGGAGGAAACAACAATAATAAAAAACACAGGTGGTACTCTCTGTAACAGTGCAGTACCCCTAACAACCAAAGTAAAATTTAAAAGAGAGGGAAAGGCCAACGTGTAGAGGCAGCGGGAGGGAGAGAGAAGAAGAAGAAACACTTACTTGCCGGTTCTCTGATACACCATAGCTTGGTCCTCGGCCACACATTCACTCTCTAGTGGACGACCACGCCTCCCCAGGTGGATCGGAGGCAGTCCTCCAGCCCCTGGTGGAGGAACGCCCTGCTACATTTTTGGTGGATGGTAGGGGTCACCCCACCCCTAGCAGCGGTAACCGCTCCGGGCAGTTGGTTGGGAGCCCCTCCTCCTCTTGTGGTCGGCAACCGTTCCTCTGCTTCCAGGTGGACGGGCTCCTCTGTCCTCCAGTGGATGGCCACAGCTGCTCCTTTCGTGTGGATGATAGCGGCGAGAACTCCACTACGGCGTATCCCTCATCCTTCCCGGGTTTCAGCACCAGTGTAAAGGGATTAAAGGAAAAGGAGGAGGTGATAACTGGCTTGACAATATAAATAATATTTTATTTATGAACTTAACCAAAAAGACAAAAACATAAAGGTGTCGGACAGCTGTCCGTAAATCTCTCTCGTACTGCCGTCCCTGGTCTGCCTTTTTACCTCTCGGAGGCTTGATTAGCCTGATTAGGGGCCGGGTGTGCAGCATCACGACCTGGCCCCACCCTCCGCCCTGCCACAGACTGTGTCAGACGAGGAGGCAACTGAGATTCATCCTCCACCACCCAGATTGAGCTGAGTCACTACGCCACCACGAGGACTAGAGCGCATTGGGAATTGGGCATACCAAATTGGGGAGAAAAAGGGGAGAGAAAGGGGAAAAAAAAAAGGCTTTGCAAATCAAATGTCTTGTAAGATGATTAGTTCACATTTCTTGGTTGTGCCAATATCTATGTGTTGGCAAATTTGTATGCGTTTTCAAATGTGTATTGTTGTTTTTGTGCTTCAACATCAACATTTGCATGTCTAAGTGATGTGTTTTGCAGGCTTCTCTTTCTTTGTGTGCCAGTAAAAATAGTGTTGACTCTATGAATCTCTGTGTTTGTGCAGATAGGATCATACTATGGCAGTGAGATTGCTCCAGTTGACATCGATGATGATGGAATAACAGATAACTTGCTGGTGGCTGCGCCAATGTTCTTCAGTGGAGGGTGGGAGAAAGGCAAAGTCTACATATACAGAGTGACAGAGCAGGTAAAGACATCTCTATCCACCATTCTAATGGCATCCAATAGTGATAGACAAGGCCAATGATAAATGATATATATTTTATTGGATTATAACTGAAATTCCCTTAATGAAATATAAATTGAGGTCTTCATTCTCAATCCTTTAGTATTTTCTTGTAAACAACAAGGTAATTAGGTACTGACTTGCTATTAGATCACCTCCTGATTTTTTCCCTGCATGCAGCAGACTGCAACACATACAGCTGTTTTTTCATGTCTTAAATCTAAGGGAACCAGGTTCAAAAACTTGTTGTTCAAAAACACATATGCACTTTCTCATTAATGGCCTCTCATAAATACAACACACACAGACTTTTGCCACCTGCTATACTTCTCATTAGAGCGTGGTGGAGGGTGAACAAAGCAGGAAAAAATGTTCCCTCTTGAAATGTTATTATGCGAAACTCACAGAGAGAAATATCTGCTCTAATAAATGGAAAAAGCTGGATCACACGCAAAAACAATGCTGTGTGCAGAGCAGGCCCGACCTCCATCTTTATTCATTTAGGCCTTATAAGCCATTTCCTGGCTGCCTCAACCAAGGAACCACAATCTTTAAAATACATCATGTTGCAGCCTAACAATGATTACATCACCACTGCTGGTTGTCTTTTGCTGAAACAATTTGTCATGGTTAATTTCATTACTGTACTGATTATAAGCAAACACTGAAAACCTGCTCAGGTGATAGGTAACATATTAACAGCAATACATTAGGTGTTGATAAAACAAAGACGTTAGTAAATTATATATATATATTTATATAAATATAGTTTGCATGAGCCGCTGCAGATTTGAGTACTTGTGAATGTGTGGTGCTAACGCAGGCTGCACTACCTTTTAATCCTCCTTGGCTCATCCAGAGAACACACCGTCATGAGTATTGAGCAGGGGTGGACTGGGAAGAGAAATAAGGCTTGGATTTTACATAGAAACTGGCCCAAAAGTTGTTGAGCGTTTCGTGGCTCATTTCTGCTTATCGCGTATGGCGTTAGATGTTGGACAAAACATGGCAAGCGCAAAAACACAGCGCGCAAGTGAATTACAACAGTGTGAGCACCATGACAAAGTTTGCACGTAAAATCTGAACTTGCAAATCACAAACTCGAGCACAAAAAATATGATTGTGCGCACAAATTAACTACTTGCGAGCAGAAACAACAAAACCGCGAGTCATGATATGTCTCACGTACGCGCGCAGATCTGTACACACATGCAGCTGAAATCTTTACGAGTTTTGGCACAGTTTTGACGCTCAGGGGCGGGGCCCAATCCTAATGCTATTGGCTGCTGACCAAATCCTGTATTGATTGGCTGCATCTCTTCGAATCTCTCGTGATTGGCTGTTCTCTGATGGCCAGCCCGCCCTTGATTGGCCCCAAAGTGCGTTGGCCCACCAGGAAAATGTCCGGTATGCAAGATTACCAATCCAGCCCTTGCATCGAGCACTCTATTTGAAGCAGATAACAGCGAACACAGTGAAAATTCACTTTGTTGCTCAAGGCACAAACAGAGTACATACTTATTTCATTAAATAGCCGCCTTTGTGGCTTGATATTCACATTGAGTAGCAACTGACTTTTCCAGAGTGGGAAGCTGGCATAGTATATGAAAGCTTTCTTGTCAAAACAACACAGAAATTCTTCAAAATAAAAGCTCTGTCAAAATAAAAGCTCAATTTAAATAAAAAAGTATGACAGAAATGTAATATTCAATGTTAAAGTATACTACTACTACTACTACTACTACTATTAATAATAATAATAATAATAAATCAATAGTAAATATCATATATTTAAGCAACATATTACATCTGTGATGCTCTGTAGTGCAGCACTTTATTTGATAAAATAGGTCTAAAATTTATTTTAGATTGTGCTGTGAGGTTCTGAATAAAAGCACTTCATTTGATTAAAAAAACAATATAATGTTGATTAATTAATTGTTATACTTTCATTTGATTAAAATTTTAATTTATTTTCTTATTTAAACACTATTTTGATGATACAATTTTGAACTGTTGAAAAAAAAAACATGTATCAGACTCGGTATCGGCAAGTACCAAAAATGGTATCAGGACATCCGTAGCAATGTACAACATTTGTCAAATGCTAACAAGATGACAACATGCCTTAAGAGTTGAACATTCAAAAAATATATTTTTAATTCTTAAGATTTAAGATATTTTCTATTTTTAAGATTATATAAGACACGTTTAAATTGAATAAAAAAATTCCATCACATCTTTTAATCTTTAACAAAATGTAATTAATAAAACTCATTTTCAAATTGAAATGCATAAATATCCATCCATCCATCCATCTTCAACCGCTTATCCGAAGTCAGGTCGCGGGGGAAGCAGTTCCAGCAGGGGGCCCCAAACTTCCCTATCCCGAGCCACATTAACCAGCTCTGACTGGGGGACCCTGAGGCGTTCCCAGGCCAATGTGGAGATGTAATCTCTCCACCTAGTCCTGGGTCTTCCCCGAGGCCTCCTCCCAGCTGGACGTGCCTGAAACACCTCCCTAGGGAGGTTCCCAGGGGGCATCCTTACCAGATGCCCAAACCACCTCAACTGACTCCTTTCCACACAAAGGAGCAGCGGCTCTACTCCGAGTTCCTCACGGATGACTGAGCTCCTCACCCCATCTCTAAGGGAGAAGCCCGCCACCCTTCTGAGGAAGCCCATTTCGGCCGCTTGTACTCGCGACCTAGTTCTTTCGGTCATGACCCAACCTTCATGACCATAGAGATGAGAGCATGAACAAAAATTGACCGGTAGACCGAGAGCTTTGCCTTCCGACTTGGCTCTCTCTTCGTGACAACGGTGCGATAGAGCGGGTGCAATACCCCAACCCCCCCCCATACCCCCCCCCCCCCCCCCCCGCTGCCCCGATTCGCCGGCCAACCTCTCGCTCCATTGTCCCCTCACTCGTGAACAAGACCCTGAGGTACTTGAACTCCTTCAGGTACTTGAATGCATAAATATAATAATTATAATTTTTTTTATTATTATTATTATTATTATTATTATTATTTTTTTGAGTGAAGAGAGAAGGGTAGATCTATACAGGCACAGTGGCCATAGTTTATAAGACTTTAGCTTCTTTTCTCTTCTCTTTTCTTGCTATTTGAGGAAGGCTGTGAAAACAACTGATTTCATGTGTCTGTCATCTATAGCAATATATTTTCAGTGTGTGTGTGTGTGTGTGTGTGTGTGTGTGTGAGAGAGAGAGAGAGAGAGAGAGAGAGATGGAATTTAGGATGAAGTTGATGTTCATGGCTAATTACTCTCCCAAATACTTGGCAGATATGAATCGTCTTGGCTTGGAGAAATTACACCTTTCCCTCAAACTTTCCATCCATTCAAGTCTAATTGTTTTCAGAGGCACAAATGCCTTCTCCCTGACCTTAACTTCCATATAGATTCTTTCTGCTTAAGTGATAAAACAGGAGCAATTTTTACATTTGACCATGGGAGTTTGGTTTAGAATGAACTTGCTCACTGTAATGGTAAATGTTTATGCCTATAACTATTTAAGTCCTTCCCTGTGGAATATATTTGCATGTTGCAAGTGTTTTGTGATGCTTTTAAAAATTTCAAAATCCTACTACTGCAGTGCTGCATTTGCTATCTGGGCTGGCTATGTAGAATTTTTTTATTTTTGTTTATGTTTTAAGCCTATTGAAAGTAATTTAGAAGCATTATGAAAAACAAAGCTTGCTCTAAGAAAATATATACATTTCTGGATAAATGCAGCAATGTCCCACCCATACATTCGTCATAACCTCTTCAGAATATCTACATTTTTTGTTGGTATGTTACATAAAATTCTCCTATTCTTAATAAAAATGCTCTGATTCTTATATTTGTTTATGTACTATTAATTTACTGTAAGACCTAAATTTTAAGCAAAAGTAATAGAAAATTATTGAATTATGGGTTAGTTTCCCATATAGAAAACAGAGTGCAGCACAGAGCATGCAGTCAGAGCCAAAATACAGTACTCACCGTACTGCATTTTCAGAGATTTTGTGGGGTCAGGTGCCTTCATTAAGAACAAGATGTATATACATTTTTGCTGTGTGCATTTGTGGTGTGCACATCGTACCGTCAACGTTTATAGAGATTTGATTACATTATGCTGTAACTCCATACTTCCACAGTGTTATGTTTACTTCATGGCTGCCCTTTACATTTGTTGTCCCATCAGCCACATTTCATTCTGGAGGGCTCGCTGGAGATCTTAGATCAAGGTCAGAATGCCCGTTTTGGCTCAGCATTGGCCCCCGTGCCTGATATTAATGGGGATTCATTTAATGATGTGGTTGTGGGAGCTCCATTGGAGGATGACCACAAAGGGGCCATTTATATCTACCACAGCCAACGCAATAGAATACTGAGGAAATACAAACAGGTAACACAAAATAGACATCCAGCTTGGCATTTTTTCTAGGTGCTTTCTTGTTAATTAATGCGGGTGTGTTTGCTTTGAATAGTTAAATATGACAAGAGATATTGACAGAAGATAAGGATCTCTTTTTTCTGTCCTCCTATATCTCAGAGGATTGGTGCAATTCAGCTAGCCCCTGGTCTGCAGTACTTTGGTCGCAGTATCCATGGGAAAATGGATATGAATGGAGATGGCCTGGTGGATTTGGCCGTGGGCTCCTTTGGGGCAGCAGTTCTTCTTTGGTAGGTCAAAAGCTCAATATCTTAGGTTCTTGTTCTTTTCACTATTAGTTTGTCTTTTAATGCCAATAATGTACCTTTTTTGTTGTGGTGCAGGTCTCGAAGTGTTGTCCGCATCCATGCCACTGTTCGATTTGAGCCCAGCAAGATCAATATATTCAATAAAGACTGTCGGAGAGGAGGGAAGGATGTGACTTGCATGTCGGCTATTGTATGTCTCAATGTCACAGCCCGGACTCCTATCAGAGCCTCACAGGAAATAGGTCAGTTGTCAAAGTCACAATAAACAAGTTTTATAGAAAATATTTTAAATACAACTGCCAATAGGTTTCAGCAGGTTTTCCAAATGGGCGTTCATGAATACCAAGTGTAGGGAACAGTATAAAGGTCATTAGATTGTGGTAGAAATATGTAAAATAAAATAAAAAAAGTTAAAAAGTTTAATTAAATCTGAAGTTTGCAAATTCTGCGACACAATTGTCACCAAACAGAATTGCAAAAATAAACCTTTTTTAAAACAGTTTTTCGAATACACAATTGTCTGCCATCGGTTGAAATAACATTCTTACTCACTGTATAGTTGTCTCTGCATTTAAGGCTGGCACAGGAGATTAAGAAGTATTTTAACATAAAAAATGACACACATTAAATTGAATTAATATAAGAAGAATAAGATAAATAAAAGAAAGTTAACATGGAAAGATCTAAAAGTTGTAAAATGTATTATTTTTTTGAAAGGTTAACATTACTTAAATAACAGAGGGTACTAAATTAAGTAAATAATTTAGTTCATAGTGGTACAGCTGTCAAAAAAGTTTGTGAACCCTATTAGTGAAGTATACTGTCATGTCTTTTTCTGACACAGAAATTGGTGACATATTTAATGTTGTGAGATTTAAATCACAGGTCCTAAGGTATCATGTCTTTGTAGTGTTTTGCAAATGTATGTAAATTTCATTTTTCATTTACATAACCTCATTGTAGTGTTTGTGCAGTGAATCTATTTGTTGTTCTGTTGGACTGCAGCAGTTCTTTGTTCACAATAGTGGTTGGAAAATATTAAAGACATTACACTTATCTTTCACCCAAACACACTTTATACTGGAAATGTCTTTGGAAAACAGACATTTATGGAGAAGCTTTGAATGCAGCAGTTTTCTCTTCCAAGTTCACTTGAATATCTCTTGGTTACAGTATCGTTAAAACAGACTACAGCTAAACAGTGGACAGATGGAGAGTTTATTCTGCTGCGTATTCACAGGCTAGTTCAGTTAAGGTTTTCCTGCTAAGCTTGCCACGTATTGACATGAAAAGGATATTTTCAGTAGTGAAGAATTGTTTGACACACAGTGATCTCTTGATCCTTCTTTTGTTGCTTATGTTGATTCAAGATATGTCTTAGGAGAGGAAAATAACTTTCTGACCTAGCTGTGGAAAGACACATTTTATCTGTAGCTGAAATAATATCTGGAATAAAATAGTTATTATACTACTCTTCTTCACAATGAACACTTTATATTCAGTTGTACTCAGTCGACAACATTTGTGGCATAATGTTGATTACCACAAAAATTTATTTCAATTCGTCCCTCCTTTTCTTTAAAAAATAAAAATAAAAAATACAAAATCGAGGTTACAGGGAGACACTTACAATGAAAGTGAATGGGGAAATTGTTTTGAGGGTTTAATGGCAAAAATTTGAAGCTTATCATTTAAAAAAACACTTAAATTAATTCTTCTGTTAAAACGAGTGTATTATGTGAGCTGTAAAGTTGTCTGAATCATTATTTTTGCCAATGTTTTAGTGTTGTAGGGTTTACGGCATTATGCCGTCATGGCCATGAAGTTGTAAAATTGAATATACCTTTACACAGAAAAGGTTAGTAAGTGATTTTATCACACTGAAGTCATGTTAACACACACATTGTTGATGTGTGGTGGCTATACTTTTGAAACTTTTGATTATTTTAACTTTTACAGGTTGGTCCCATTCACTTCCATTGTATGTGCCTCACTTGAACTTGAAGATTTTTTACTTTGTTTAAGGTAAAGGAGGCATGAGTAGAAATACTTTTTTTTGATTATCAATATTATGCAACAAATGCTGTCTATTTAGCTTAACTTGTATTGAACCCGGAATATTCCTTTAACAGATTGCCTCCTCAGTCCCGCAGGACAGGTCTAGTTAGTGTTGTACTGAGTATGTATAGACCACCTGTAGTTTGACAAAGGTTTGTGATATTAGATTTGTTTTGAAAGACATGAACACTGGATGGTCAGGTTGCAAGAGTGGAACCAGAAAGCAGTACTGTTTTGAGTTAACCTTCACAACCCCAGAATAACTCCATCATAAATGTCATGGATGTGAAACAAAGGTAAAGGTCGCAGAGAAATGACACATCTTCATCTTTATGGTTATCTGGGGACTTGTGGGACAGTAAACAACTTTGAGGTACAACTTTTTATAATTTTCTTGCCTAATGTCAAATTCTCACATGTTCTGAGGGTTATGAATATGTTAAAGACTATTCTTTGAAGATTATGGATATTCTTTGAAGTGTGTTGTTTGTTGGTAAACATTTTAAAAACTTATTGAAGAGAGAAAGAGAGATTTGAAAAATATCTGATAATGTTAGGTACAGTAGAAGTTAATAGGCTTTTCTCTGCCCATTAACACAGTTTGCACATTTTTAGTTTTAAAGGTTTATGTCTTTCAGTGTAAATATGTTTTTGATCTTATTTCGATAGCTGAATATCCTCATGTCATTCAGGTCATGTGCCTCTTGTCTTTGTCCTACGAATAGATTTAAGTCTTTGGGTAAATCTCCAAAACTCCCAACTTGCCCTCAGATTTCCAGAGCATCATCAACTTTACCTCTTGATGCTCCTTAATATCTCTGTAGTCTGCCCATGGTACAGTCCAATTATGACCATAAATAAAGTTCATGCTGTCTTTTCATGTAGTGATATAGCAAACTGATGCTTTCAGTATCGGTTCATAACATTCCAAAGCAAATATAGCAGTTATACACTAATCATGTTGTGTTAACCTTTATTGATGGCATTGCAAATAACTATGACAATTAAAGTAAATATTTAACTGCTTATTCGTTTGAACTAAGAATTTATTCCCTCAACTTTTGTCAGCTCTCAGATACAGTGCGTTCATTGAGGAGAAGCGCTTTAACCCTCGAGCTGTGTTTGATGACCCAGATCGGCAACAGCCACAGAATCTCACACTGCTTCCTGGAGAGGAGACCTGTGACCACATCTACTTTCATGTCATGGTTAGCTCTCACATCTCAGGTCATCGAATTATAATCAGAGTGCATTTTGCACCATTTCAAACCACTGAAATCATAGTCTGCTATATAATTAACAGGCTTTATTTCAACATTCACATTTTCCATTGCGATACCAGCATTCCTAATTTATTAAGGTCACCTTCTAGTATTACAAGCACAAGATTTTATTCTTCCTGTTTACTTCCAGTTCTTTGGATTGGGAGATTTTTTGATATTGTAATGTTTATGCAGGAGACTACAGATTACGCCAGGCCCATCATATTCACTGTAGAGACAGGCCTACTGGACACAGACAAAGGACCAGCTCTGGATGACAGCTGGCCAACTGCTGTGAAAACACAGGTGAGTGTTTGAACCTCAAGGAAAGCTTTGTCTTTTACACCAACATTGTATAATATCAATAGCAAGCATTATTACATTATGCAATGCATAATGCACAATTTTGTACATTAAAATAGTCATGAAACTTTGATTTGTATATTTATTATAAAAGTAAAATGCCATAAGTGTTTCCTGGTTTTCTTAAGCTTCCCTTCTGGAATGGATGTGACGAAGATGACCATTGTGTCCCAGACTTGGTGTTACAATCTCAGACAGATCTAATGAATCACAAGTAAGATCCCATGGAGATAAAACATATACACACACTTAATTATGTACACTCATTTATGCCCTCTCTGATGTTCCACAGGCAGTTCTGTGCACAAGCATTTCATGCGGGTAGTGTGTTATGTCAGAGTCAGACTTTAGCAGAACCTTCTGAGCGCATTATGGAGGGATCCAGGAGGAGGATGGTAGTTGATGTGCGTCTAGAAAACAGAGGGGAGAATGCCTATGGAGCCAAACTAAACATCTCTTATACTCCAAACCTATTCTTCTCCAGCCTTATAGTAAAGGTACAGTATCACTTAGTTGCTTGGCACCTGAAACATATTATGCAAAAGTGTTATTTCATGATCTACTTTTGGTTGATTGATTGATATATTGATTGATTGATTGATTGATTGATTGATTGATAGATTTATTGATTGATCAAAAGCTATTGATTGGTACTTGATTGTTACCAATGACCTCTTAGACAAAGCATTTGTATATTAATATTAATATTTTATAATTTTACTGCAAGTTAAAGCAGGTTGCACTCTGCCTTTTTCCCTTTAGGATAACTCTGAGATACATATAGACTGCCGTGTTGAGAACAGGCAAATATACGAGAAATCTTGCAATATCAGTGCACCTTTTATGAGAGCAAAGACTCAGGTGAGTTGCTATTATACATTGTTAAAAATAAAATATTCTGAAGGCACCATTTGGGGTTCCTCAGAAGTCACACTGGTGGAACTCCCTAGAGCAGTGTTTCCCTAACTTTTTTGCCTTTAAGTAACCCCAGAACACCATCATTTTAAAAAATGTAAATACAATATGAATATATATATATATATATATACACACACACAGGCAGCCAAAAGTTTGGAATAATGTACAGATTTTGCTCTTATGGAAAATTGGTACTTTTATTCACCAAAGTGGGATTCAACTGATCACAATGTATAGTCAAGTCACTAATAACGTGAAAAATTGCTATTACAATTTTAAAATACATTTTAAAATCTTATTAAAAAAATCCTACATGTGCAGCAATGACAGCTTTACAGATTCCATTCTAGCATTCTAGCTGTCGGTTTGTCCAGATACTCAGGTGACATTTCACCCCATGCTTCCTGTAGCACTTGCCATAGAGGTGGCTGTTGGGCACTTCTCACGCACCTTGCAATCTAGCTGATCCCACAAAAGTTCAAAGGGTTTAAGATCCATAACACTCTTTTCCAATTATCTGTTGTCCATTGTCTGTGTTTCTTTGCCCGCTTTAACCTTTTCTTTTAGTTTTTCTGTTTAAAAGTGTCTTTCTCTTTGTAATTCTTCCCATAAGGCTTGAACCCATGAGTCTTCTCTTTACTGTTGTACATGAAACTGGTGTTGAGCAGGTAGAATTCAATAAAGCTGTGAGCTGAGGACATGTGAGGCATCTATTTCTCAAACTAGAGACTCTGATGTACTTATCCAAGAGATTTTCTTGTACCAAATGATTACTCAAGGATAAGGTGTTGGAGTGATGGCTGCTGGAAAAGGCCTGTCTAGATTTGCTCTCTCTCTCTCTCTATATATATATATAGATAGATAGATAGATAGATAGATAGATAGATAGATAGATAGATAGATAGATAGATAGTTGAAGTCATTAAAAACATAAACTTAGGTTGAAGTCATTAAAACAAATTTTTTAACCATTCGACAGGTTTAATATTAGCAAACTATAGTTTTGGCAAGTTGTTTAAGACATCTACTTTGTTCATGACCCAAATTATTTTTCCAACAATTGTTTACAGACAGATTGTTTCACTTTTAATTGACTACATCACAGTGCCAGTGGGTCAGAGGTTTATATACATATAAAGGGATTTAGACGGGCAAGGAGGAGGCGAGAACCGGCTTGACAATATAAATAATATTTTAATCAGAAACTAAAACAAAAGACACAAACACACACATGACGGACATGTCCGTAAACGATCTCTCTCTCCTGCACCATCCTCCGCAGTCGGCCCTTATCCCTCTTGAGGCTTGATTAGCCTAATAAGGGACCAGGTGTGTAGACTCACGACCCAGCCCCGCCCTCCGCCCTGCCACAATACACTAAGCTAAATGTGCCAGGGAAATTCCTGAAAATGATGTCAAGTTAACTTAACTTAACCTTAAGTCAATTAGCTAATTAGCTTCTGATATGAGGTGTACTGAATTGGAGGTGTACCTGTGGATGCATTTTAAGGCCTACCTTCAAACTCATTGCCTCTTTGCTTGACATCATGGGAAAATAAAAAGAAATCAGCCAAGATTTTGGACCTCCACAAGTCTGGTTCATCCTTGGAAACAATTTCCAAATGCCTGAAGGTACCATGTTCATCTGTACAAACAATAGTACGCAAGAATATACACCATGGGACCACGCAGTCATCATCGCACTCAGGAAGGAGACACATTTTGTATCCTAGTGATGAACGTAGTTTGGTGCGAAAAGTGCAAATCAATCCCAGAACAACAGCAAAGGACCTTGTGAAGATGCTGGAGGAAACATGGAGAATTTTATCCACAGTAAAATAAGTACTATATCAATAAAACCTGAAAGGCTGCTCAGCAAGGATGAAACAACTGCTTCAAAACCACCATAAAAAATCCAGACCACAGTTTGTAAGTGTAAACAAAAATAAATTATGTTGTTATATGGTTGTTGTTTATATGCATAATTTGTACTTTTTACAAGTATTTACATTGTAGAACAAGTAGTAAAACGGTGCTGTCTTTTTAAGAATGCGGCAATTCAGCAAACATCTCTTGAGCACATATTAACGAGAGTAGAGTCACACAGCTTAATTTTCGAATAAAATGTTTCTTTTCTATTGTTTTTGATCAGCAACCGACTGAGAACAAAAAAGGGTATTAAAGAGACATTATCAATGACAAATGGATCTCAGGCTCTCTTTGGAATCACATTACATGGAACAAGTCAAAACAAATTTTTACTCTCAATACGCAGTGAATTGACATGCACTGAATGGATATTAATGCTGAATGATCGATCTTGGGATTTTAAGAATCAATATTAGGATAAAGGAAGGTTGCAATTAATAGTCTATTTTTAACCAGCCTTAATCCCTATTATATTTCTTTTAAGCAAAATTCAATTATTTTCATGTACCCCTGGAACTGGCTTATGTACACGTACCCTTGGTTTGAATCACTGCTCTGGAGATCGTCTTGGTTACAAATGTAACCTCTGTTTCCATATGGATGGAATAAGACGTTGTGTTGATGTAATGACACTAGTGGTTCACTCTTGAGAGCCCCAATCACCTTTGCCTTATTCAGAAAAGGCCAACAAAAATTGGCAAGTGGAATTTACATGCCACTCTCCGCCCCAGAGATACAGGTATAAAAGGAGATGGCGTGCACCACTCATTCCGATTTTGTGCTGAGGAGCCGAGAGAGAGTTCCAGCCATGTCTGGAGGAGGCACAAGAGGGCTACAGGCGGTGGCCTTTCCTGTTTTTTGCATTAAGCAATTATCTGCCGAGCACCTGCAGGAATAGCGCTGGGCAAGTGCTCTACGGAGACCACATCCTACCAGAGGGAGGTTAACATGCGGAGAATACCTCACATGGACTTACCAACAGGGAAGTTCCCATATGGAATGAAGTGACTGGGAGAACCCTATCTACGGAGAGTGTACACAGCAACAGTGGACAAGCGAAGCTCTGTTGAGGGGAAACAAAGGGTTCACCTGAGGGGAAACCAAAGAATGGAAATGTATCATACGGGATTACCAAGGGGGGAATCACCACGTATGGAGCACTGAGCCCAAGTACGTGGGCTCACCTGAAAAGGGGCATACCACGAGTACTGGGCCTGGTGGTGTTACTCCTCCGCACATCCAGTGTTCACCAGTTGCGGGGAACTGTTGTGGACAAGATAGCACATATTATTACCTTCAATGGTAAAGGCACAAATGCAGTTACCCCTTAACACTCGGGTTGAAACCAGTTCTATGCAGAGGTTGTAGAACCTCGCGAAAGTATTGGGTGTAGCTCAACCAGCTGCTCTGCATATGTTTGTAAAAGAGGTGCCCCTCAGCAGTGCCCAGGAGGACACAAAACCTCTAGTGGAGTGCGCCTGAACTCCCAGGGGGCACAGCAGGTCTTGTGATTGGTAAGCCAAAGAAAAGTCTTCCTCCTCTAAAGGGAGCACTTGCAGGTTCACCACCTGATCCCAAAAGGAAGTGGTGGGAACTTTGGACACACAACTGGGCCGGGGTCTCAAGATCACTTGAGAGTGTGCCGGCCTGAACTTCAGGCATTTGCTGGTGACAGAGAGCACCTGCAGGTCCACAACCCTCTTGATAGAAGTGGGCGCCACCAGGAGGGCTGTCTTTAGAGACAAAGTGCTGAGATCAGCCTGCTCCAGGGGCTCAAAGGGGGATCTCTGTAAGGCAGGTAGGACCACAGAGAGATCCTAAGAGGGAATCAGGCACATCCTAGGAGGATTCAATCTCCTCGTGCCCTTGAGGAACCTGTGATCAGGTTGTGCTGCCGTGAGAGTCTCTCATTCAGTGTATCATGATGGTCGAGGGAGACAGACATCTCTCCAGCCCCTCCTGTAGGAAGGACAGCACATACCCGACCGTGCATCTCTGTGAATCTTACCATGGGAAGAACTCCAATTTGTGAAGAGATGCCACAGAGCATACAGTCACCTTCTAGAGGTCACCACTGGCGGAAGTCCTGCTAGGCCTTCTGTGTCCTGTCTTGTTCCAGAGGTCTGGCTGCGGGTGCTAGAGCATGCCCTGCCCCTGAGTGAGAAGGTCCTGCCTCAGGGGAATGCGCCAGGGAGGGGCTACTGCCAGGAGCATCAGGTCTGAGAACCATCAGGTCAGGTCAGTACAGCGCAACCATCAGGACTTGCTGCCCATCCTCCTTGACTTTGCACAATGTCTGCGCAACAAGGCTAAGGCCAGCTGTGCGCCAAGGCATCCATGCTGAGGGGAGCCTCGGACAGGGAGTACAAAAGGGGGGAATGAGAGGACTCTTGGGAGGTGAACAGTTCCACTTATACCTCCCCGAATCTCTCCCAAATCAGCTGGACTGCGAGGGGGTGGAGTCTCCACTCTCTGCGGAGTGTTACCTGTTGTGAGAGTGCATCTGCTGCACGGTTGAGGGTCCCCAGGAGGTAAGTGGCTCGCAGAGACTTCAACATCTGCTGACTCCAAAGGAGGAGGTGGCAGGCGAGTTGTGACATGTGACATGAGTGTACACCAACCTGGCGGATTATGTATGCCACGGTCGCTGTGATGTACCAACACGTGATTGCCCTGAATCAACAGCCGAAGCCTCTGCAGGGCCAGCGATATTGCCAGAAACTCTGGGCAGTTGATGTGCATAGCCCTGATACTGCCTGCCCATTGCACACAGCGCCCCAGCCCTGGGTTGGTCGTACTCTTTTGCAGATCTTTAAGCGCCTTGGACTGGTGGACCTGCAGGATAGCCATGGCATGTAGGGCGGAGGTGGCCTGACCCACGGCATTGTTAGCCTTCGCTGCTAAAGATGAAGAAAACGTACACGCCTTGGAAGAGAGCCTTGGTCGGTTCCACCAGGTGGCTGCACCCTGTGGGCATAGATGCACCACCACAGTGCACTCTACCTGGGGAAGCTTGACATATCCCTTCTCCACCATCAAAGGTAGTTAAGGTGGACGAGCCCGCAAAGCGTATACGGGCAGAGAATGGTGCCTTCTACGACTTTGTGAGCTCCTTGTGCACTTCCGGGAAGAAGGGCTCCGGGGCGGGGCGTGGCCCATGAGTCGCGCACTGAGCCCAGAAACTAATCATCCAGCCGCGAATGCTCAGGGCAGGGCAGATGGGTTCCACTCAAGCCCGATGTTTGCAGCCACCAGGCTCAATATCCAGATCGCCCGCAATGCTCGCCAACCCCGCTGTCTGAGTTTCAACCCAGGATGGACCGGGTTGGGAAGCAGCCGCGTTGGCTCTCTTTTACACTTTTTTTACTCTTTTACACCTGTGGACTCAGCCGCTAAATTGCCCAGGGGAACCACAACACTCGACCGTCAGAGGGTGACCGCTGATCATTTTCATTGGCCTTTTCTGAATAAAGCAAAGGCGATTGAGGCTCTCAAGAGCGAACCCCTAGTGTCACTACATCGACACAACATCCGAGTGAGTGACAGACAGGGAACTTCCAGACACCCTTTCAGTTTTCTTACATTTTCAGGTTAAACACTGTTTCCCAGCATCATTGTTTTCCAAAGTATGCGGTACTTGAGAATCATTAATGTAGCAATATCAATGCGTATTCAACTGAAAACGTATTAGTGTGAACATGACCTGAGAAACACAACTCTTCAGGGAAGTTAATATAACTGTGCTATTGTCACACAGATTGTATTCCAGAAAAAGTTATGTGATGAATTAGTGTTTAGTTTCTATTGTCTCTAGTTTAAACAATGCGTATATTTTGAAAAACAAATTAGAATGTTGAGACATATAAAGTGAATCTGTTTGCTTTTTAATTCCTAATTCTCAGTACTGTGTTATTTACATTTTAGAGTTCAGACGATAAACATGATTGTTAGGTATAAGGCTTAATAAATTATGGTGGTGAGATTCTCGGGAACATGAGCCATGTCAAATGTAATGGTCATGTTGCATTATTTTAGCATACGGGACTCCAGTCATATACTGTATCTGCCGTTAAATTTTCTGACTGTTTCACCACAGACTGCACATTATTTAACAGCTTACATATGGTCTGTGGTTGTAGCATGTTAATTCTAATAAAAATATGTTTTATTGCCATGTTCAGCAACACTAGACTTAAGGTTAAGCCAGGGTCAGCACTCCTTGTCTGTGCTAGAGAGCCTTGCTTACATAAACATACACCACACAGTCAAAACCCCCATAGACTTCCTCACATTACCCATCTGCAGAAATGTCTGGATCTGTCACAGAAATACCAATTTTTTTTTAAGTCTGCAATGTTCCACAGTGCAAAAACATCCTCACAAGGTCACCAGTACCCTGAAGTCACAGAGTGATTTGCATAGTGTCCTTAAAGCCTCTTTAGAGTATGAAAAAGTTTAAATTGAATGCAAAAATACAGCTGCCAAACAGTTGCTTCATACTTGCGAAACAAAGTCTCAGCAGGTCATCAGCTTCTCACAGTGTCCAGATTAATTTATTGGAGTTTTGGGGGTCATTGAAGCCATGTTTGTGGCCACAGCGTTAGACTTTATAGGCCTGGTTTAGCTCAAAACAGACTGAGAAGGGGAGAAAGTATAATTAAAGAAAAAGAAAACAGGAGGTGAGAACCAACAATAAAAACAGCAAAGTTGAACCACTGTGCTGGACAACCACAATGAAAAGACATTACACAGTATACATCACACATGTGAAAACATGTCATATGCTGTATAACCACAACGCAAGAAAAGGACATCACAAACACATATTTTAGTTCACACTACCCAAGACAGACTCTAAATTGATTACATGCCTGATCGAAAAGATTAGGCTTTTAGTTTTGATTTAAATACCATAATATGTATGTAGAGATATTATCCCTGCTTTGAGAAAATTAACAATCATTGGGCATAAGCCCTGTTCTACAGCTCAGCACTCAGATAATTGCTTGAACCATCAGATCCTGCTGGAAGCAATGAAGGCGGAGGAGCGGAGCTCACCCCCCTCCCAGGATGAGACCTAAACTTTAGTGATGGGGTGACTCAACTTTAGTTAACAATGAGAGACAGCTGAGTGGGCTTATAAAGCAGAGGCTGTACTGTATTGTATGAGATGCCTGATAGAATGAATCCCAAGATCAATGCTCATGCTTACATTTAGACACCATTGCCAGAACGATTCCGGGGGGGTTACTTATTTTAATGAATATTAGGTGAAAAACTACATCAAATTATAGTCCTTACCAGGAATATACTGTAACTTCTGTTATTTAGAAGTTATTTATTATTCTGTTGTTTATGCTTGAGGAACTGCTATTGGCTGTTGTCATTGCATAATTAATGAGGTATGTCTGTGCAGGTTTTAAGTACCGTTTGATGGTGTTATTAATTAACATTTAAAAGTAATTTGGGGTTATAGTTATGTTTTAAGTTACGTTTAATGTAATTATGTTGTTTTATGTTATGACATGGGTTTATTTTTTAGTTACCAAGGGTGAGATTAGTGTGATGCTGTTTCATTTAGCTGAAGTCTGACCCATTGTTTACTGTAGTAAGTCATTATTGTGTTCATTATTGTCTATCTACAGTGGGAAAGTACTGATTTCAATTCTGTTCAGTTAATATTTATGCTAAGAAGAGTGCCAGAAGTGCAAATATTATCATGGCAGATGAAGTTAATTTGAGTTGTGGGCTAAAAGTACTCCCGGTTCTGGTGCCCATGCATTTAGAGCACATTATGTAATCTTTTTCTGTTTTATTGTCACTATTGAGTGATATATGCAGTATATGGAAGTGCATACCTCATTAGGTGGTTAGACTGCTCTGAGGGTAGCCTGCACCTTCTTTCCCACCTGTAGTATGTTATTAGTCTGCAGAACGTGGCTTGGGGTAGACTTCATGAGCTCCTGGTCTGTTTGAGTGATTCTTTTGAAACCAGAAAGGATGTTTGTCCTGCAAAATAACTAAATTTTTATTTGAAATGCATGTAGGATTAGTTTTGGGATGTAATATTTGTATAGCTCACTTTTTAGTTTGTGTGTATTTGTCTGTGTGTCTCAACAAGTTCCATACCTGTGTGCAGGGTAGAAATGCCTTTAGACACAAAGACTCATATATTTTGTCGAATATGGAGCCAGAAATGCGACAAAACAATTTGAATTTGAATTGTGTAAATTTGAATTATAGACTTTTGAATTTGAATTATTAGTGTGATTTTCCAAATGAAATATTACGTTGTATTTCATATAGGTTTGAATTTGAATTTTTTAGACTCCAATCCTGGACATTTCATATTTAACCAAATTGGATTGTTTTTTTATAGGCACAATTTTATAAATATGTATTTTCAAACAGCAAATTTTTGGTTCTGAATTCTTACACCGTAAATATCCTGTTTTAAACTTAGTTTGCAGCTTTGAAGATTTATGACAAGAACACGTGAAATGTTCCGTTTTAAATGATTCTGACAGTCAAACTAAAAATAAATGGCATAATGACTAAACATCAATAGTGATGTGCACATGTGAGAATGACAGTCATCCAGCTGTGTTTGTAACGTTTGTTGGAGTTCGGTGTGTAAATTGGCCATTAAACGCTTTAAATCGTATAATGTAATCACGCCTGCTAAATCACACACATCTGAATGATAATTTGTGATATTCATGTCTTGACCTCAAAACACACTTACAAATACCAACAAGTGTTTGAAATAACATCCGACTTGGATCTGATGTGGATTCCGATCACAGAATGAAGCAGAATTACATTCATTATTGAGTTATATTTGATGCTTACTCTTATGCATACTAATCACTTTCATACTAAATATACTTTATACTAAAACAAATACCAGAGACTGCTTAGACAAATGTCACATGTGCTGAGAATGTGCAAACGTGCTAACCATAAAAATATAAATCATAAAAGTTTAAGAATCACTTCATGGTCAGAATGGCGACCTTTTGAATCACATTCGCGCCAGAGAATTATTGCACCTCGACCTGTAATTGGCCAAAATGCTATGTTCGGCTTTTCAGAGACCCTGTACTCTTCCCTGTGTAACACGGAAGCTTGATCTCTGGCCCACTTTCTGTAGTTCTGAATTTCTGCGGTTTGAATTTTAGAATATTGAATTTGGTGTTCTGAATTTCTTCTTCATCTTGAAAACATGAAGCTGTATTTTTTGAAAATGGGATATTTACAGTGTAAGAATTCAGAACCAAAACTTTGCTGTTTGAAAATAAATATTTATAAAATTGTGCCATAAAAAAACTATTAAATTTGGTTAAATATGAAATGTCCAGGATTGGAGTTTAAAAAATTTCAAATTCAGACCTATTTAAAATACAACGTAATATTTAATTTGGCAAAATCACACTTATAATTCAAATTCAAAAGTCTTTAATTCAAATTTACACACTTCAAATTCAAATTGTTTTGTCGCAATTCTGGCTCCATAGAAGAACAGACAAAGAAAAGATATCTGGTAGCGTGTCTGATTTGCTGTGTTTTCAGAGGTTCAGTGGTGCTCTGGTTGAGTTTTCACTCTTTCTTCTCTGTCAGTCAGGTGGAAACATTTTGCAAGAATAGTGTCGTATACTGTATGTGAATGCTGAAATTAATGCTGAAACATACATTGTGAATGCAATGCTGCAGGTTCACAGTTTTTTTTTTTTTTTACAATATAATTCCAAATATTTGTTGCAGTATACGTTATTGTTCAAAACAAGGAGCATTCAGCGGCATTGTTATTTCAGGTGTATTGTCTTGTGTAGTTATATTTTTCAGTACAGCCTCAGAAATGGTGTTTGAACAAGAAGTTTCTCGTCTGTGCTTGTCTAATTTGTAGACTTTGTGTATGTTGCACATTTACCCTAATGTCAGTAATAATGTTATGGTATTATCATTTTTAATACTGTATATGCTCTCATATATATATATAAATATATATATATATATATATATATATATATATATATATATATATATACACACAGTATGCTTCATTTCTACTATTTTTAGTATATAATAGAATAAAACATTGAATCGATTCGGTATATACTATATATAATTTGAAAAATCAAAGTGGCTGGTAAAATTGGGCATTCACCAGACACTGTGTTTGGTGAGCAAAACAGTTCATTTCATACCCTGCCTGTGTGTCATTGTGTAAAGATGGTTTCTTTTGTCCTGTTCTGTGATACCCTTAGTCTGTATGGCTTTGAGGCTACAAGCCTAGGGAAGATTATGGCAGGATTTACTTCTAAGTTCTCTGATAAAACTCGGTGTTGTTTTTGATGGTCTGAAAATACAAAGAAAACGACTGTGTTATAGTAGTCAGTCACTTGTTATATTTTGTAAATCCCACAGTTACTACGCTGTATCTGTTGTGATTAAATATTTCTCTCTGTCTTTCTCCCTAGGTAACATTTCGCTTGGAATTGGAATTCAGCCACTCAGTGCTGCTGGACCATTTACGGCTCATTCTGGAGGTTACCAGGTGTCACCAGACAAGCAAAATTAAAAAAAACAAAAGTGCTATATTAGAGCTCTTTGGAATTTAATCTTTAGATGTGGACAGTAATAATACAATGGAATTAAGAATAAACACAGTATGTATACAATACTAATGATGAATAGGGAAGACTGGGGATAGTTGTCACAATGTCAACTCCAATGCAATTATCACGGTGGGATTTTTCTAGCAGAGGTTTTATATGTTGGTTCCAATCGTCTAAAATTAGAATGTTTTTTTTGTGGATTCTATGCTCCAAACTGTAATTCCAAAATCATCATATTTTTGTTATAGCTCTTGGGTAAACAAGGGAACATAATAAAACTACACTAGCATACTTTCAGTCAAAGATACAATGAATGAAGATTTGAATCATAAGGTTGAATCTTGTTCACAGGACAAGGGCATTTTTCATGTCAAGTCTGGGCAAATTGTCACATACTGTATTTATTTGAGCAAGTTGTCACATGTTTTTTTATATATTGTCCATTTATACAATTTATTAAACATAATCTTTTTAAACCATTTAATAAATGATCACACTCAAATTTCAATGAGGCCTTGGTTAAAGGTTCTTTGTAAAATTTAATTTTACAGTGTAAACTATGCATTGACTTTAGTAATAACATTCAATCATGTGTAGTTACATGGAACTTACCCTAAAGCAAACCCTTACCCTAACCTTAAACCTATAATAAGTACATGTTGTTAATTAGTAATAATCAGTAAATACTTGAGAAATTACACTGTAACAGGGGCACTATAAAATAAATTGGAATCAAGTTCTTAAGCATTAATGATGGTTTGGAATGTAAAGAAACTTTTAAACTTTTCATACATGGCCATGTGTCACAGGGCAGTGAATTACAGGGTGAGCGTATATGCCTAAATTGTTTCTTATGTCTTTTCTCATGCTTCTGTAGTGAGGGTGAGGAAGTTGCCTTACACAACAACATTAATGACATTTTCTACACACTGAAATATGAAGCTGATGTGCTCTTCACAAGGTGAGATACAGTATATGTGTATCCAACAAAACTTTCTAATCAATAGCTTTTGCAGTTGTGAATCAGAGGCACTGTGTATTTTCATTCACTCAGAGATTTCTACCCAACCCGATATGACCTTAAACCCGACCTCTCTCTGGAGGAACAAGGCGATGTCAACCCTCATTTTAACTTTACCTTTCAGGTGAGGTTAACTACCTAGCCATACAGTGGCCCTAAACATATTTTGGACACTTTAGCCACACTAACAATTGTATGATGGTATTTGCATTATATAGCAAAATATCAAACCAAGTGGCATTCATTTGAAATAAATATATCACAAACACACCTTTCAAACAAAACTCTTCACAAAAAGAAACAAAATATATATTGTTCAAAATTAAGAGAAACATTTTTGGAAACCTGGTCAAACTTTATGGAACATCCATAGTTAATACAACGAACTACACTTGTGATTAATCTGCTAGGACACATTGGTGAACTTGAGAGGAACTCACCTCATACATTTAGACTAAACACATTTTTTGTTCTTAGAAAAGGTCTGCATCATTTGTTTGTAGATGGCACCTCGGTTGATATTTTGTATTTACTGTAATGACATTCAGATATTTTAGTGTAGTTTAAGCATCCAAAAATATTTTTGGGGCCACTCTATATATCTAAAGAAAGCAGGAGCCCCCAAATGACCCTAATAGTGTAACTCAAAATGTTTCCTATCCATGCACTACAGATTCAGAACCTTGGTTATTTCCCTGTCCAAGATTTGCAACTGTACATTGCTATCCCTGAAGTCACAAAGAATGGCAATCAGCTTTTGCAGATCAGGGATTTCCACATAGACCAGGTGAGGAGACAACAACCATACTTGTAGTTTTACCCAATACTCATGTAATTTCATTTAGATCTCCTAGATATGTGTCTAACCCTAATTATTCCCATGTACTATGTCCACATTGTAGTATTGGTGCTTTGTGTCTTTTTTATATCAGGTAGGTGGAAGTCATTGTATCCCCCCTCAGCATGTGGCACACAGTCGGGCCACTCCAGAGGATCTTTCCCGAATATCTCGACTGGTAAGACCTCTCTCTGCATAGGCTTATAGTGTCTGCATGTTATCATATACAAAAAAGTGTGTCAAATCTCATATTAGAACTTCAAACACCTATTGTGTTTCTCTGCTTTGTGCTTTTTGGCTGTATTGTGATGTATTATTTGTATTTTAGATGTTTTTTTATTATTGTCCTGTGTTGTCAGAATGCCGAAGGCAAATTTCCATTATATGTAAATTGAATGGACAATCAAGTTTGTGTTCACAATACAGAACTTGATTTAATGCAAACGAGTAAATCTCTTCTCTACAAAATAGTTGGTATTATACTCTTAATAAACCCACTTGCATTTGATAACATTCTCACAAATAAAGCATATTGTTGGTTGACTCTGGTTCATCTTCAAATGCAAAAGTTTCTCATATGTCTGAGGTGGGGAGTTTTGTAAAGCACCACCTCCAGCTGGCTGTCATTATTAAGAGAATCTGTTTGTAAGAGAAATGTTGCTTGCTCCTCTGCACAGAACTATTCCAACACCCTGGCAGTGCCAGTGCAGTGTACGTTAAACCTGCCTTCCTACAGAGACGTCAGTGTGAAAATTGGTGGATCCCTCCGCACTGATGCACTTCATGCTGTGAGTAATCATAACAACGAAGTGACAATCTGTTGAAGTTGAAAACCAATGGGATACAACGTTGGAAGCACTTGATATCAAGACAATATTTTAGAACATACTACATTTCCAAAGCCACTGAGAGATGTAATGGCACGCTTGTCATGTCTGGTGACTGTATACTATAACCATCGCTGCCAATGGGCCCAAGTGATGCTGCAAACACAACATGAAGCCTTTGATAAGCAGTAGGATTTCCCAAAACCATTTTAAACACAATACCACAAACTATGACAAGAACATAGATTAGAGACAACAAAGACAAATGGTATTTGTATCAGGCTTTGTTTAGTTGTTGTATTTAGTTGTTGTTGTTTTTTCATTCCTCATCACTCTTTCGCTCTCTCTGTCTCTCACTTTCTTTCAGAAAACACACAAAAAAGCACTTGCTTTGAATATATTCTTTTGAACATATTTCTGTTCTATATTTTTTCCATGACCTCCTTATCCCCTCATCCCTATTGCTTGTCCTCTCCACTTTCTAACATCCATTGGAGTAAGTACCTCTCAAAGAATTTTAAAACTGTTTTTCTTGTAATGGGCAGCTGAAGTTCAAAACTATTGAGCTGGTGACGACAGCCTCAGTGGAGCTGAGCCCCTCCAGCCCCATGTTTCTGCATGAGGAGAGGCCAGTCAGACACGTGAGTCACCCTCTATATACATACGCATTTGCAGAAAACCAAATTACAGAAGCATTGATTACATTGATGGAAACTATAAATCCATCACTGAATTTGTAAAGACGTTTTGAGAACAAGATGTCGCTCTCGCTCTCGACCAAAACATTGACACATTGTGTGTTTTCATTCGTCTGTTCAATTGAAAGCTCCCATCATCATAGTCAGTCATAAAGAATTAAGAACAAATGTACACATATAACTAAAATAGATCTTTTGCTCTAACATTAGCAGATATTTAAATCTACAAAATCAGATATACAGTACTATCTCTCAAGTCATCTGTTAAGAACAGTCAGTTGTTTCACCACAGTAAAAGAGCCTAGAGCCAAGAGGACCGAAAGGACCAGCAGAACAATTCAGTATTTTGCTGTATGTGGTGCTGCCATCTATGGGCAATGTCTGCAAGCAGAAATATACAGTGTACAGTATATTAATTAGTAAATCTGCTCTCATCTGAAGCAGACAAAACTGTGACTTCTTCATGGCTGGATGAACTGCCTTGTTTACAACAGCAATGCAATTTGCAATGTAAAAAGAGATTTAGGCTGTTAATGTGAGTATGGTATATTGATAGGATATTGGTCCTGGTGAACTAGATCTGCTACACCTGCTGCAGAGCAAATAAAGAAATTTTATTGGCTACCCAATTACAAAGGACCTATCAGCTTGTGCCATGTACTTTAGATACATGCATGAACTTAGTTATTTCAGTCATTAATGTAATAGTATGTTAATGTGGGAATGGCATATTGATAGGATATTGGTCTTGGTAGACTAGATCTGATACACTGCTGCAGCTACTGCTGCTTCTGCTGCAGAGCAAGAACAGAGACTTGCTTCTTGGGGTGTACAACGAAGCCATTATCTGTATCTGTTGTTATGGCAAAATTATCTGTATCTGTATCTTTTTTCAGATAGAACCAGATTTTGGCGGGGCTTAAACCGGAAGTGATTCAGTACTAAATAAAACACCCATTTTAAATGTAACTCTATTATATTTAAAATTTCTGTAAACAATATATAACTTGTATTTGCCTTTCATAATAATAATTATTATTATTATCATTGTATTATTATTAATATCAGTCTATTTTTTTTTAATTGTATTATTATTTTCTTCTTCTTTTTTTCTTACCCGTTGAAGCTGAATATGTAGGTTACATTAACTGAATATTTTGTTAACTGTGGTGGGTTATCCTGTAATGTATTTCTGACATTAATATCTGCTGAAATATCATTTTTGCTTATGTTTGTTTTAGTTTTTCATCCGTGCATGTATAACAACATTATTCTGGAGGTGCATGGTGTCAAACAATTGTGAAATGTTAAGCACACATTATGAAGCAAATAAAATACAAACATTAAAACAAAATTAGAACAAGTCAATATAGTCTGCAAACAACTGAAAACCCCATTAGTTTTTCAGGAATTTAGGATACACTCAAGGCTGATGTGCCTACGTATTTGAATGTTAATGGCATAATTTAGTTAAATTAAATGTAAAGAATTAGAGAAATGTTGTGGAATAAATAGCAAGAGCTAGCCTCTAGTCTTTCCAGTAGAGAATAGTAGAAAAAGAACAAGCATGTATTAATTTCTCTGTATCATGTGTGGAGGAATATTCAGAATAGATAGGATCATTTACACTTTTTTCAGAATAAAGGATTAATCAGATAATTATCTTAATCGGTGATGTGGATGTAAATATGGACAGTAATCACAATTCTCAACACCTCGCTCAGGTCAGATATATTGGAATCCTTTTGAATCATGTGAAACATTAACATGTTTCACATGTTTAAAAGTGGAAAATGTATTTGAAATAGTATCTGAGTTAATGCTACTCTTGGTAAGCTCAGATTTCTAAGATGCGTTCAATAAATGGAGAGTGCAAACAGAGTTGAGACCGTGTACAAGTTCATAATATGATATGGTTTTTTAACCCTTTAAGCTTAATAGAAATTCCATACGATACAAAAATATGAATTCAGTGAAAATATTAATAGTTACATTCTTGACAGCTCTACTTTCAAATGCATGAAGGCATTATAACCAAATATAATTTATGACAAATGTTGCACTGTACATGTTATTGTAATCAGTAAAAACATCAAACTGATCAAAGAGACATGTGTCATATGTTGCTAGAAATCTCTCAAAGAGTAGAATAGAACCACAGTTTTGTTACTCAAAAAAAAAAATAGCGAGTAATAAACAAGTATGTCTTTGACATTTAAGTTTAATGTGAACAGGTGTTGCTCTTATGCCACATTTTCACTTATAACATCCCAAAACTAAACAGAACATAAATAATCACATACATTTACTTAGAGGAGGCAATTATCTTTCAACTGAGCCCACAAACACAAGCCCCATAGATCATTAGATAATTGACACAAAACATATTGTGCACAGTCGACACAGCATCTGGCTTTCTGGCATCTTGCAATCTGGCTGAAAACACATTAGCTTTCCTGAATCAGATGACGTCATTAGAAAATATTTAGCATCATGGAATACTAAACCAATTTGATTTGGTTCAGATCGGTGCAAAAAAATCACCCATATTTGGGTAGAGAGACATGTGATGTTATTGTTATGGTGATTGTTACATATGGGCACCAGGAGATGGCACCAAGTACATGACACTAACTCAATGACATTAAATGGCACTCTTTAAATCTTATGACTGAAGCTTGTGAATCTCATTACTAAAATCATAAATGCTATGCAAATCTTTAGTTATTGTAGCCTTTACAATTTTAATTAGTTCTTATGTACAGTTATTATGTTTTATTTGTTTGGAGAAAATTTAGTTTGCTTTATTGAATCAACACAAAATTTGACTCAGTTACAGTTGACATGATTGGCAACAAAACAAAAGCAGTTTTTGAGAGCCACCTTATTTACACCCAGACTGCACTGTATATAAAATCAGGAAAAATAAAGTTTTTATTTTTATTTTTCAACACCTCTACCACTAAGCAGATCTAGGTGCCATGGCCAAAAGTACTGGCAGTGACATACATTTTGTGTTTTGCAAAGTTTGCTGCTTCTGAATTTGTAGATAATTTTTTCACATGTTTCTATGATATACTGGAAAACAATGATACGTATTTCATGAGTTTTAAAGGTTTTTATTGGCAAAAATACTAAATTTATGCAGAGAGTCAATATTTTCAGTGTTGATCCTTGTTCTTCATAACGTATGCAATTCGCTCTGGCATGCTGAATATCAGCTTCTGCTCCAAATAAATGGAATTTAAATCTTTTATTTTTAAATCCTATTGCCAGAAATCTTTTTTGTGTGAAGCACATTGATACATTTGTGAGACATCAGTGATAATAAGCAGTGTTGTTAGATTACTTTTGAAATGTAATCTGGCACTGATTACAAATTACACAACTACCAAAATTGTAATCAGTAGATAATCTAATTGGATTACTTTTGAATTACTTATTGCATGTTATGATAAAAATCTAATTTAGTGTATTACGGTCCAATTTCCAGTCCTTAAACATCAGTAAATATGAAATCAAACAATTTGCTATTTGCCAGTCTCTGATTCCAACTAACCAGAAAGAAAAAAAAAAAAAAAAAAAGATTATATGTTGTCCATTACAACCCCAAACTGTTGATAAGGTAGTATATTTCCTATATCAGGACTCAAATTTCATTTTGCTTTTGTGTGTATGTGTGTTTTTATAGATAATCCTTGAGATTAGGAAAGAGGAGGATTACCGTGTTTCCATCTGGATTGTCATAGGCAGTACACTCGGTGGCTTGTTACTTCTCTCTCTCCTTATTTTGGCACTTTGGAAGGTAATGGGTTTAATTTACACAACATACAACAAAAATAATAAATATAATATAATAAATGTGTATATTATATATTTTATATAATACAATTTTCTTAGTTTTCCTTTTTGTTAATTAATAAATTGTAACTAACACACAACCAATAGTCATGAAAATACACATGCAGTGTCATGTTTTAAGTGGTGATCAGTTGATTGATCAGTTTTTTGGCATGCAGAAAAAATTCATGATCTGAATTGCATTAATTTTATCCTTTTTTATTCCTCTAGTTGGGTTTTTTCCAAAGGCAGAAACGACATGAGGAGGCAGAGAATGAGGCCAATGGCAAGATGATGGAGGAGCGATAGCGCAGGCTGCTTATGAGGGTAGACAGGCCTACTTCTCAGGGACCAACCCACAGCAACATTAGACGTCTCTGAAACAGAGAGAGAGAGAGGGGGACTGAGAGACTGGAAGAAATAGAGAAAAAGTAGGAATTTTGGCAATGAAGAAAGAGGATGGATATGCTCTGTGCACTTGACGATCTGTTGTTCAACCATGAAAAACACTGCAATGACCCTCACCGTGCCTGCACTGCTTACTGAGCCGACCCTATAGGGGTCTCCATCTCACTTTTCATCCCAGATCCAAACCCTCTTATGGCCTGAAGATCACAGCATCTTAAAGGACATTCTCTGAGAGACAGTTTCAAAAGCAAAATCTAATGGCTAAATCCAATGTCTGACTCTGCAAATACACAAGAGAAACCTCAAAGGGATGTGACTGTCTAAACAGCCATATTTTCTGGTGCTTCTTTGTTGACAATAAAAGGTAATCTTAGTAAATGAAAGAGGGGAAAGAAGTGCACAATTTAGCTTAACAAATGTAATAAACATGTTTAGAATATGTTATATTAGGCACTGGAGTTTTTTTTACAGTGGTCATAATTTATTGAATAGAAAATGAACCTTTTTGTGGACTTTACAACATTGTTTTTTTTTATATATCCTCCTATATAATACCCTAAAATAATTATATTATACATCAGTATTTTTTTTTTTTTTTTTTGTCTTTTTAAAAAAGAAATTACTATTTGTCTTTAAAACATTGATGCACTTTTTATATTTTAGGGATACAAACTTGAATTTTGTAAATATACAGGTTTACTTTTTAACACACATTTCAAAATTTGCTTTCATGAGGACTGTGGCATTATAATATATATCTAGTGAGATATCAGTCCTACTTTAGCATCCAGAATAGAGCAGCAAGTCCTCAAGTTTGCTTCAAACCTCAACAATTAGTCTTGAAAGTGTATGCTTCCTGTAGAGTATGTCAACCAAGCCAATGATTCCATCTGTGCTGTTTGTTCATTTAAAATATCTATAGAACTGCAAAAGTGTTACCTAACATTGAGTAAAAATAAGATGTTCATTGTTCACAATTCTATGAAGCATACTTATAATTTGTAGATGTGATGTAGTCAGGGATCCCTATTCTCTAGTACTCAATCTCATATTATATGTATAAGTCAAGAAATAAATATACAGTATAAATGAAGAATTAAGACATGAGTAAGTGTTCATATATGACAGAAATATAAAATGTGTTTGTGTAAAAGTGTAATACATGCAAATAGTTTTTTAGAAGGTCAAATCTGCACCAATATTATCATAAAAAAAAGAAAGATATAATACACACATATACTTATTGCATACAGAACATAAGCAGATGCATATTACAGAGCAATGTACTGTAAATGGGTAGTTGACATGACGTAACATGCTTTTACAGTCTCTTCTTAAAAAAAGATAAGAATATATTCAAAAATATACAGTACATAAAGTACATCTGGAATTACATGATTACTTTTTTCAGTTATCATCTTTGTCATTATGTCTCAATCTCATCATGCAGTTTTGTGCAGAATATAATATAGGCCATAGCCTTATATTTCCCTGTATTGAATAGCAAGAATCTCATTAAATACATTATTTTGTTGAAATAATAATAAAAAAAAACATATTTTAGGGGACTAAAGGACTCAAATACAGAAATGTATGCAATTAATTATTCAAATGTACCTGAATTGTAAGGTACATTTCTAGTTATTTGTCTTTTCATACTGTTAATCAGAGTGATATTTCAGATAGATTAACATTAATCTGATGATTTGGATGACTGGTGTGACAAGAGTTTCAGCGATAAAAAAGAAGAACAGCTGCTTCAGTAATCTCTCTACTACTATAGTCCAGTCAAAAGATGTGAAGTCCCCACACTGTCTAGGGGACCCCTCAGGAAAATGTCCACCTCTCCCAATACAGAACTGCAAAAATTTGAGTACATGACTAGCAAAATTGTACAATTAAATTATAGAAAATACAGCAAATTCCTTCAACTTGCACATTCAGTGTGACAGCCAGTTGGTTTAACACCCAAACAAATAACCATGTCTGAGTTTTCAGCATTGAAGACCCTGAATGTGATAAATCCAGCCTCAAATTGTGCTGGAAAAACATACAGAATAAATATAATCTGTCACTTTAAGTTTATGCACAGATGCTGTGCTTTTTATGATACACCATAATTTCATTCAGTGTATCAGTATAGTGATCACAACAATGATGCTCTATAAATAATACACATAATAAAAAATACAACACATTTAAAAAAAATAATAAAATACACTACTGGACTGACAGGTCCATTATTAATGCGACATGTCCCTATTCCAAACCTCACAGGGAATATCTAGGAAAATGAAGATAAGTATTCAGTTTTAAGAATATAAGAATTCAGTTTTTATAATAATTATTATCATTATTGTAAATGTGAATACCTTAAACTGTTTGTCCAAGTAATTAAGTGAAAGTTTTTCTTTTTTAAGGATACTTGTTTCTCCATAATGCTGAAAATGTTTCCTACTTGTCAAACATTCACTGACCTTGAATACACTGAAAGAGTTTCCATAGAGGTTTAAGAAGCGATTTTCAGTGTGGTACTGCAGGATGGAGGCAAGGGTCCATTGTTCCAACTAAGTATTATTAGGAACATGCCACACAGACACATCATGTGCCACAATGTCAACGTATCCAGGATTCTGTGACAGAGGTGAAACAGACAGATCATTCACATCACAAACAGGTGAATAGTCATCTCAGTTGACTGCTATATTTGTCATGATTCCGTTTTACTTGATTTGCTTGTGCAGGCTGTTCTTTCTGTTTAATCCTGCTGCAGAATGTTGCCATTAAAATCACCTATTATTACCTGCTAATGGGTATTACCTGTTGGGGAACTCGTCACTTGTTGCAGCCCCTGCTGTTCTAAATGTGACGGTGTTTGCCCATGTCTCTTCTCCATTAGGTTGGTTTGGGTTACTGCCCTGTTCACTAGACCAGCGATCACCAGCAGTACATTTTCCATACATATTGATTTCATGCACACTTTCCACCAGCGTCCAGCCACTCCCAGCAGTGGTCTTTTTTGGTCATATCACAGTATGTCTGGTAAAGCACTCCACTTTCTGTGGTCAGAAAGTACAAGCCATCTGCTTGAAAATGTGATGGTTTACTTAAAAAAAATTCTTACATCATACATTTGATACTTTTCAGAAATTTCTTTGCAGCTTGGAGCTACATATACAGTATAATTCTGTCCAGAAGTTTTCAGCTTCATGGGTGGGGTGTCTTTTGTATCAGTACATCGTACTCATGTATCTTGGATTACAAATTATGCCTCCTACTGTACAAAGATCATAAAAACACTGCAGTACTGGATCTAGTGAGGAAAGCAACATTTGCTGACGCATCTGTCAAAGTAGTAAATAAATGCAATAAAATGTCAAGACTGAGTGTAATTCATTGTGACTTTTGCTAAGATGACATTTAAAGCATGCAAGATTTTCTTTTGTGTGCATAAAAAAGTTTTGTGCTTGCAATATGATATTTTGAGCACACAAAATGCTATTTTGCACACGCTTGAACTTAGTTTTATGAAGCAATGTGTCTTCTTGCAAAGATAAATTCATTTTGACAAATTAAAATCAATTTTGTGCATGAAGAAATTGAATTTGAATGTGAGTTTGCACGTAATTCTGAATTTGATGTTTCTCCGCTGTTTTTTAAGTGTGTAAAATCTCACTTGCTCTCTCCCCTGGTCCACGATCTGTGTGTGCTCAGTTGTTTGCTTTTCCATGTGTTCCGACAAGTCCTACCTCCAACATCAGGATTGGCTATGAGCAGCTCTTTTAGATACTCTAATCAACTCAATCAATCCCAACCATCAATTCTATAGAAGGTATCAGAAGTGGGTTCTTTGATAACAATTGAAAACATAGTTATCATGAAATGTAACTTACAGGAGGAGGATCATATTTACATTTCATCTAAATTATAACAAATTTACGGAACACAAACCTCAAACTGAAAAATATAAACTAAACATAAATATATTTAAACAAATCTAGCATAAACTAAATATACATTGTCTGCATGGATTCCATCAGATTTACTGAGTCTAAGCTGGCAGCCTGTGTGCCAGTCACGTTTAGTTAAATGTGTTTTTACACTAAATATATCAGATACCCAATGCTGATATCTAGATGTTAAAAAAATGAAATAATTCCAGCTGACAGACATGGGCTACTCCATCAGTAAAGCCTGTTTTATTCTTTGTCTGCAGGGAGTGAGCTGCCGATAAGCTCAGGTAGACTGACAGCATAACAGTGCTGCGGTTCTGTACTGTAAAAGAAACTACATTGAGTTTTTCATTTGATAACAGACATACATTATAAAATTAAGTTAGGCATTGCAGACTATTTCAAACTTAACCTTCAGTAAGTATATTTTGCATGAGGAATACAACATTTACATTCAGTAGGGAATTAATTAACATAGAACAGAACCCAAACAGAACTATAACCTTCTTATATCCTCTGCATTAAATTTTTATTTACTGAACAGAAATAGTATTTGTGTGTCTGTTACTGACTGCATGTAGAACTTCCAAATACCAAAAAGACATATTTTAACTACATTATTTTGAGTTGCTTTATGTAGAGCGGAGAAGGGCGGGGCCGGGCTGGAAAGATGTGTGCCCGGTCCCTAATCAGCCTGATGGGGCAAGCGAGGGATAAAGGTGGCCGGTGACGACAGTTCAAGAGAGAGAGTGAATTACAGGCAGCTGCCCTGTGTGTGGTTATGTTTGTGTGTTTTTGTTTTTGTTTTATCATTAAACATTATTTATATTGTCAAGCCGGTTCTCACCTCCTCCTTTCCTTTTAACCCCCTTACACTGGTGCCAAAACACGGGAGGGAGGAGGGATGACCATTGCAAAGTCCTCGACACTGTCATCCACCGGGGGAAGAACTGGCCCAACCGCCCAGATGAGGGGAACGGCCGCCGTCAGCGGTGCGATTATGGACTGGACTCCCCGATCACCTGGCATGATGGAGCCGCTGCCAGGGGTGGAGGAGTACCCTGCTGTCCCTCAGAAACACGGAGGGGTCGAGAGAAGATGGCTGTCCTCAAGGGGAGAAGGGAAGTGACTCCCCGACTGTAGGGGGGATGTACGTCATGCCAGGGGCTCCCCGGACTGAGGCAACGCTGGGAGGAGTGTAGAGTGGAGGGGGGCATGGCCTCAGGCCGAACCGGAACAAGGGATAAAGGCAGACAGTGACGACAGTTAGAGAGAGAGAGAGAGAGAATTACAGGCAGCTGCCCTGTGTGTGGATATGTTTGTGTGTTTTTGGTTTGCCCCATTGTCTGTTGTGATACACACCTGTCGGTCCTCGCTAATGTCCCAAGTTGCGAGTGCATCCTCCAAATCATGGCAGATTATTTCAGCAGTATAGTCCTCCAGAAATTTGCCATCTGCAAGCATCTACTTTGAAGAGCCCATTCCTCATTAATGTAATGAATGGTGAGGCTCATATATGGCTCAGATGTACAGCTGGACCATAGGTCGGTGGTAGTGGCAAAGTATCTCATGTCCCTTAGCTGAATTTCCAGCTTTCCACGCCACTCTTCATAAAGACTGCAGTGCAGTGTAATGGAATGACCAGAGAGATAAGACTCAGAGGCAGAAGATGATCGCAAATACCTCTGATTATTTATTTTTTCTGTGCTGAATTACATAGCCAAAGTGTCAGCAAAAATAAGAAAGAAAAATAAAGAAATGATACAAAAATAAAGAGTTATCACTGTAACTGCCTCATACTTCAGATAACAGAGGTCTACTGCTTCAGCACAACTACTCAATGCTATCTCACATAACAGCAGCCAAACTCTCCTTCTCTCACATTGATACACATGAGAATTTATACTCTGGCGGCCAGCACGAATAAACATAAAAATGGTAACACTAAACACACACACACATAATGGCCATTATATAACTAAACAAACCAAAATTTAAAAGTTACATAAATAAACCAAAACGTCTACGTTACTGTTGTAACCTCTGTTCTCTGATGGAGGGGTTGAGACGTTGTGTCAAAGAAGCGACACTAGTGATCTCTCTTGAGAGCCTCGCCCATCTCTGAACTTGAGAAAAGGCCAATGAGAAATTGACAGACAGAATTTATGTCCCGCCCCCGGACATACAGGTATAAAAGGAGGGAAATATACGTCTGTCCATTCAGATTTATTTTTACTTTTCCCTACACTGTTGGTAGGTCCGGTGTTAGCCATGTGCGGCCAACAGCTGAGACACTTCCTGAAAGACTTTCGTGTCGTTTCATTTCGTTTCGTGTCATTTCGTTCGTCGCTAATGAGAAGAATGTCTGCACCTTGTTTATTGACCATGCCGTGGTTTTGCACAGAGCCATTTATATTTACAATTCGAAAGTCGTGTGAACAAATAATATTGATATCGCTGTTGCTAACTTTAAAACTAGCGGGCTGATGTCCCGTGTCACAAATCCAGTGATGCTGGTAGTGACAATTCTCTCTGACCATTCAGTGATCTGCAGGGTTTTGACGTCACATTTAGTTTTGGCTTGGCTCGCTTGGAACCTCAACCAAGGTAATACAAAAAAAAGGACCAGGTACTATCCACAGTGAAAAACCCCCATATAAGCAGTGTTCTCGTGATGACCTCTTTTGGTGCTGCACTACATTGCCAACAATACAAACACCCTGTGACAGGGCGTGTATAATCCCGACCCGGCCCCGCCCTCCACCCTGTCACACACTCAAACAAAAAAAACTGTTCTTTGACAGAATGCGCGCACTAACTCCCCAACGAAAGCTTTAATAAAGATATATTAAACAAATCTCAATCTATTGTGATTTATATAATTAAATGTTATGTAATTTGGAAAAATATATAAATGATAAGAACAAGAATATAACTTGTAACAGAAGTTTGGGAAATGTACCTGGAGTCCAGCACTTTAATCACTTCCCTGAACCCGGCATTTTCCACTGTGCTCAGGGGCATCATGTCTTTCGCTATAAAGTAAGAAGCTGCACTTTTTATATCCTTGCTCCTTTTTGATCGCTTTCATATGGGACAATGGCCATAAAAGATGACACAAGACGACATGATTTTTGTTTTGGTACAGCCCCACTAGTGCTGCTAAAACTTGAGGACGTATTAACATGGGCCTACATTTTCATACTGTGTGTGGTCACTGGGATGGTACCTTTTCATGTGATGGAAAAGATTTGTTGTGTTTCCCCATCTTGGTTGGCACCGACCAATGACATATTTTGCAGACCATCTTAATCTGTGTTTTGTCGTTATTAAGATATCCAAACCACTTCCAGATAATTGACGTCGTGTTACCTTTTTTGTCAATAATTTCCTCTTTGGAATGCTTTGGAGGATAACGTGGGTTTGGTTTCACCATTGCTTTCGTGTCCCATGCCAGTTCCACAAATTTTTTCTCCTCATTTCCAGAGCTTTCTTCACCAGTAGCTGAAACTTTGTGGTCGGCCACCAATCGCACAGTTGGTGGTTTGAATCCCGGCCCACACAACTCCACGTGCCGAAGTGTCCTTGGGCAAGACACTGAACCCCAAGTTGCTCCCGATGGCAGGCTAGTGCCTTACATGGCAGCTCTGCCGCCATTGGCGTGTGAATGTGTGTGTGAATGGGTGAATGAGTCAACAGTGTAAAGTGCTTTGAATACTGATAAGATTAAAAAAGGTGCTATATAAGTGCAGGCCATTTACATAAACTTTATACAGCTTTAGATTATATAAATACATTGTAGTCTACATTTATATAACTTTATGTATAAATATGTTTTATTTTAGTTCATAGTACGTTAAGTGTGCAAAAAACAGGCAAGTATAACACAGGGGTCTCGAAACATATATCGAGACATAAAAGTTGAAACTCCTTTAACAGCTCCCAGTGCAAGATCTACAGTAATTCACACAAATGTTAAAGTCAAAACAGTATGCTGCTGTACCTGCAGACATGGGGTGCATCTCAATCAGCTCCCTATGTCGTGAATCAGTATATCGTGAACACAAATTCGGGCACTGGCATGGGTGTTCAATCACTCAACATTGGAACACTTGGGGGAGCTCAGCGAGTACTGATGCTGACTACCACCTCTGGAGTCGCAAGTTCGAATCCAGGGCATGCTGAGTGACTCCAGTCAGGCATCCTAAACAACCAAATTGGCCCAGTTGCTAGGGAGGGTAGAGTCACATGGGGTAACCTCCTCGTGGTCACTATAATGTGGTTCTCACTCTCAGTGGGATGCGTGGTAAGTTGTGCTTGGATGCCGCAGAGAATAGCATGGGCCTCCACAGGTGCTACGTCTCCGTGGTAACGCACTCAACAAGCCACGTGATAAGATTCTCGGATTGACGGTCTCAGACGCGGAGGCAACTGAGATTTGTCCTTCACCACCTGGAGTCACTATGCCACCATGAGGACTTAGAGTGCATTGGGAATTGGACATTCCAAATTGGGGAGAAAATCCAAAAGCAGTTTAAAGGAGGCCACAACTTCACTGTACTAGATATATTTCATTAAAATCATCTGAGCATAGTGAGACAAGACCATACAAGGGCATGTTAAAGATATGCATATGGCATGCATATGGCAACAAACAGGATTGCTCAAACAGATATAAATCCAGTGAGACGAGAGCATGCAATAAGGGGCACCCACCACCAGGGGACTGGCCTCTACATAGAGACAAACTCAGACTGTGAGGAATAAAAAACATGTAAAATGCTATGGCCTAGTTGCAACAAATCCTTTAAGTTAAAACCTTCAGTAATAACTTTATGGGTATTGTCTTTAAAGATCTTCTTAACTTGAGGGGATTCATTTTGTAGCAGGTTGAAAGTCATCAAAATTATTAGTACCAGCTTGCGCCAGAGCAATTACAATGACAATCCCAAATGTGAGTTAATTCACATAACAAGCACCACTGATACAGATAAACATAAAATCAGGACTGGCCAAACAACATGAATAAGGGTCATTGACAAATAATGTTAAGGTGATAAAAATTAGAAATGTTTCACATTTTTGTGCCAAGTTTGTAGAAATGTAATCTTTGTGCCTATGTTGGTTTCTTTCTTTCTTTCTTTTTTTTTTGTTTTTTTTGTTTTTTTTGTTTTTTTGGAAAAACGGCATTTCAACAACGATATATATATATCGTTATATATATATTCAATATATATAATTGAATTACTTTTTAAAAATGTGAAGTGGCGTAACCATCAAGTAAAATGTTTTAAAATCCTTTCTTTGCACCGTGAATATACGTGAGTGTACACAACATAATCATTAATTAATTTATTTTTTTCAAACATGTTTTTTAAGTTTGTTATTCATTTTTGAGTCATTAATGTCAATATTAATATTTTAGGGTACTCGATTCGAACATGCCTTTTCATACAATTATAAAACATATTTGATAATTATTTTTAAAAAAAATTGTAATTATTTTAACATAACACGGTTTTATATAGTGCAGCGTTTACTTTCGGCCCACGGACCTCATTCAAGTTACATTTTTGTCCCTTCATGGGATACATTTTGGGCACCTCTAACTTAATGGACCCACGCGGGATCCGTACGCAATTTCTTTTGGCCAATGATATTCGACTTTACAGGTGTGGAAGCGCGCCGTTTCCAAGACAACGGCTTGCAAAACACAAAAAACATGGTGTGGAGTTTCCCACTGTTTTGAACACGTTTATTTCTCAAAACTGATCGAAAACTACCAGAAAATCTACCAGCAGAGATGGTAAATATCGCACAGTGACATGGATTTCGTTTCGATCGGTTTAGGTGACCGTTTCTGTTATAGAAAACATTTCGTTAGTCGTTGTATAAAGATGCTAATAAGGCTGCGGTTTGTAAAGGAGGCGCATTGTCCCTCTTTGCCAAACAGGGTGTTTAATAGATGTTGTGTGTTTAAATAAGCTTGCCACTTTTTGTTTGTGTTTGAAACAAACAAGGCTAGCTGGCATTTCAACTAAATACGACTAAATTTTAACGGAACTGGTCGTCTTTGCAGTCGTCCATGAGCCAGCGGCGCAACATCTCTCACAGCCACCATCAGAAGATGATCCTGGAGTCCCGCAGACAGGAGGAAATGCGTGAAGATCAGACCAAACGCATCGCCAACGAGCGGCATCTGCAAGCCAACCTCCAGTGCGAGGAGAGAGTGGAGAGAAAGCGATTCATGCGCAAACTGCAAGACGAAGAGTATGGAAAACAAATGGAGGAAGCACTCGTTAGGGTTGGTTGTATTATTTTTCATCATAGAAAAAAATGCATCAGCTGTATCCTAAAACAGCACTTGTCATCGTTAAAAAAATGTAAAGCATTATGTGACCATAATGTATATTTTTCAGGCGGATAAGGAAAGGCTGTTCAAAGAGAGGCAGCTTGAAGAAGAAGAAAGGATGGCCAAGGAGTTGGCGAGAATCAATAACGAGAAACTCCGAGATGAAAAGATGAGGCAGTACATTAAAGAGAACAGGTATGAACTGAGAATGCATCAAATCACTATATAATGTGGTCATATATGCACCATTTAGTAAACTATGTTTTTTTTATTGCCAGTGTGGAGCTTCGAGAGTTAGAGTTACAGCTCAAGTCTGCTTACTTGAACAGAGAACGGGCAGCACAGATAGCAGAAAAGGATGCCATGCGATATGAGACGATGGTGAGTTTGAACTCCAAATATTATGCTACATATATCCTTTTGAGTTTGCTTATTGTGCATTTACAATACATCTTACCAGAGACAAGAGGCTGCTATTGCCCGTAAGATGAATGATGAGCACAAGTATGCAGAGGTGGAGAAAGAGAAGCAGGAGCAGAAGAGGCATGAGGAGATGGTGCGTTACCAGCAAGAACTTGAGCAGCAGCTTGAGGAGAAGGAACGCAAGAGGCAGGAAGCATATGAGGAGTTTCTTAAAGAGAAACTCATGGTGGATGAAATTGTGCGGAAGATCTATGCAGAGGATCAGATGTAAGTGTATTGTTCTAGCGTATATGAAATATTTATTAACTTTTCCAAAATTCCATGTTTTCTGTTTATTTATTTATTTGAATTCTGTGTTTTAAAGTTTGTTTAAACTTTAACATCAAAATTTTTTTTATTAAAATGAATTCTTACAATTTTAATCAAATGAACAACAAAACAATTATTTTTCAACATTCCATGAGATTATTTTTATCAAAAGAAGTGCTTCTATACAGATCCTCACAGCTCAATCCAAAACTCAATATAGTTAAGTTATTTTTAATATTTTTTTTTGTCAAATACTGTACAGTGCTGCACATCAGAGCATCACAGCAATGAAAGTTTTGATGAAAACTTTTATTCAGTACATTATTCTTTAGATATTGCTGAAATACAATGTATTTATTATTATTTATATTTATTTCGCAATTGCTTCAATTTCATGCATATAGTTAAATTGAGCTTTTATTTTGGCAGAAAGCCATTGCAATTTGAGTTTGTACAGTTGAAGTCAGAAGTTTACCTACACTTAGGTTGTGTCATTAAAACCCATTTTTTAACCACTCCACAGATTTAATATTAGTAAACTATAGTTTTGGAAAATCGTTTAGGACATCTACTTTGTGCATGGCAAAATATACGAAATGAACCCCAGTGTCCTAAGAAATTACTCTCAAAATTTTAAATCTAAGCATCTAACCAAATAGTGTTTACCCGATGCCTGGGCCATTCAAGACTAACACATGCATTTTTACTGACTGGGGAAGATCCTCCCATATGTATATCTTGCCAAACCCTATGACCATCAAGCACATTTTACTGAAGTGTAAAACACCCTTTAGTAAACTTTTGGAACTTTCAGACAACACTTTTATAAAGAGGCTTGTTTTAAAAGTACCATCTGAACAGATTTTACAGTTTATATCTTGTATAAATCTTAAGTGTCTTATTTAATTTTGTAAATATTTAGTGATGAACCTTTCTTTGCCATGTGAAAAGCCTGGTTGCTGACATGGCATTAAAACAAACAAACTAAATAAATAAATAACTTTGTGCATGACACAAGTATTTTTTCCAACAATTGTTTACAGACATATTATTTTTATTGACTATCACAATTCCAGTTGTTCAGAAGTTTACATATGCTAAGTTAACTGTGCAGCTTGGAAATTTCCAGAAAACTATGTCAAGCCTGTAGACAATTAGCTTCTGATAATAGGTGTACCTGTGGATGTATTTTAAGGCCTACCTTCAAATTTGTTGCCTCTTTGCTTGACATCATGGGGAAATAAAAATACATCAGTCAAGACCTCAGAAGATGAAAGCAGTTTGGTGCGAAAAGTGCAAATCAATCCCAGAACAACAGCAAAGGAACTTGTGAAGATGCTGGAGGAAACGGGTAGACAAGTATCTATATCCACAGTAAAACGAATCCTGTATCAACATAACCTGAAAGACTGCTCAGCAAGGAAGAAGCCAGTGCTCCGCTATAAAAAGGCCAGACTACAGTTTGCAAGTGCACAAGGGGACAAAGATCTTACTTTTTGGAGAAATTTCCTCTGGTCTGATGAAACCAAAATGTAACTTTTTTGGCCATAATGACATTGTTATATTTGAAGGAAAAAGGGTGAGGCTTGCAAGCCGAAGAGCACCATCCCAACTGTGAAGCATGGTTGTGGTTGCATCATGTTGGGGTGCTTTGCTGCAGGAGGGATTGGTGCACTTCACAAAATAGATGGCATCATGAGGAAGGAAAATTATGTGGATGTATTGAAGGAACATCTCAAGATATCAGCCATGAAGTTAAAGCTTGTTTGTGGGGCCTGGGTAGCTCAGCGAGTATTGAAGCTGACTAACCACCCCTGGAGTCGCGAGTTCGTATTCAGGGTGTGCTGAGTGACTCCAGCCAGGTCTCCTTAGCAACCAAATTGGCCTGGTTGCTAGGGAGGGTAGAGTCTAGGGCTGGATATCGAGTTCGATACATTTTAGGCACCGACTAAATTGCCTCACAATCAAGTATCGAAAATGTCTGGTCGTTCTGTACCAAATTTCGATACCTAAGTGGTTAATCTCATCAACGTCTGTGATAAGCATGTAGCATGCTAGATGTGCCCAAATCTAAAAGTGCTGGTGATTGGCTGTGTTTAGGCATCAAGGAAAAACACTAGTGTCAGAAAATGGTTTGGGTTCCAGGACTGAGAAAGAATGTTATCATTAACATTGCTAACACTGTTCTACATTACAGAGAAATACTAAACCGTAATAATTAGCCTTTAAAATATAATTTTACAAGTGCACGCATGAAGCGAGCCACAGTGACACCATGAAAAGCGGTAATGATTCTGAATGTGGCGGAAAAAACGGCAAGAGACTGTCCAAATTCATTCAGCCCTAATAAATACTGTGCAAGTCTGCATGTGCTGCTTGCATCAAGATGAATGCGCACTCTGCTGTCTATAATCTATTACAAACACAGGCTATGTCAATGTATGAGTGGCCGGCTTCAAACATTCTCTTTGAAGCACGCATCACATGCAGACTATATATTTAATTAAATCTCAGCCCTTTATGGTTTAATCATCATAGTATCACAATTTTTATCAAATGAGCATTAAAAAATGTATCCCAAATATGTCAAATTTCATGACATTCCGCTTTTAATAGTTAATTCCTTTTTTTACGACTGGATTTTGCGATTCTGTTCGCTATTCTTTTCGTTTTTTTTTGTTTTTTTTTTAAGGTAGTAGATATTTGACCTCAGGTTGTGTTTTGGGGAGTTTTTTTCCTAGTACTTGTCTTGTCTATCTAGTTTACTGTGCTAATCTTTCCTTTTATTGGCCATTGAACATTAGTTTTAGATGAATTGGTCAGTGTAGGATGGTTTGAAAGTGTCAATCTTTGTTTTCAGGGAGCGTCAGTTACGACTTGAGAAGGTAACGGCCACCCAGAGGTACATTGAAGATTTTAAAAAGCATCAAGCAGAGTGGAGACGTATGGAGCGAGAGAAGATGGAGGCAGAGAACAAGCGCATCCTGGAGTTTGCACGCTACCAGCAAAGAAAGGAGGAGGACAGAATGGCCAAAGTTAGAGAGCGAGAGCAGGCGAAAGAAACGCTGCACAAAATGGTACATGACAGCTTCCCATTGGTACCCCATGGGTACAAGTCCTCTGTCCCATTAAGAAATCTTTTTTTATTTTTGTTTTGTTTGTCAAGAAAGAGCTCACAAGTAAATAATCTAGAATCAAGTATTAACAGGTTATTTTCTTCCTCTTTGTTTAGCTCTCTGAGCAAATTGAGATGGAGAGAAGACAGTATGAGGAGATGGAGCGCGTTCGTGAGGAACTCTGCTTGGAAGAACAGGCTGAGGTTGCAAGACAACAAGAAATCGTGAGTACTCTCTCAGTACAAATTATTTTTCTATTGTTCATTTACTCTGGCATTCAAACTGGGTGCACTTTGAACACCTCAAGAAGGTACTTCAAATCTGGACTTTAAAATTAATATAGACAGTCTGGCCAACTCTCAACTACTGCTTTTAGTTTTACTACTATTGCCATTATTTTTAATAATAGTCCTAATTACTGTAAAACATTATTTATTTATTTTATTGCAGTAAAAATACTGTTATATAATGATGTTAAGGTTTTGTGAGATTTACCTGCACTATGTAAAGCTATGAACATTTACCATCTCTCGATCATCTCATTCACAGGAAGACATGGAGAAGAGGATCCGACAGCGGCTAGAATTGCAGCAGACGTGTCAAGAGATGATGGCCTTCAAGCAGTTGCGCAAACAAGCTGAGAAAGAGGAAGATGAGGCATTTAGACAGATGATGATGGCCAAGTTTGCAGAAGATGATCGCATTGAGCAGATGAATGCCCAGAAGCGTCGTATGAAACAGTTGGAACACAAAAGGGCTGTGGAGAAGCTGCTGGAAGACAGGAGGCAGCAGTACCTGGCTGAACAAGTAAGTTTCAAACCCTCAAATCAGGCAATTTAGTTAAAAAAAAAATTAAAATTTAGTTCATACATTCTTTCCTGCTCAATCACACTATATTAGTGACTGCTGATGGTGACAATGTGAAATTAATTAATGTGAATTTTTAACAGGAGAGGGAGGCAGAAGAGAGAGCTATGGAGCAGGAGAGAGAGGCTCAGCGTCGGCAGATCATTGAGGAGGAGAGACAGAGGCTTCTAAAACAGCATGCTACGAAACTGCTGGGATACCTTCCAAAGGTGAGAACTCCAGACCATAGCTTTTCATACCACAGGAAGCTATCATCTTTGTTGTTCAAACTAAATGCTTAGAGTATTTATTTGGTGTCATTGTTGTAGTAGATAATACAAAATTTTATTTATTTATTTTTTGGTTATTTCTTAGGGTATTTTCAAAGAGGATGATCTGGAGCACTTTGATGAGGATTTCAAAAGCAATTTCAAACAACAGCAGGCTGACATTTTCTCAGATGAGGGCTGGGGAGAGGATTAGCAGTAATATATGTGGCATACTTGCTTAATTTTAATCTTCCTGAGGTTTTGTTCTGTCTTCAATGTCGGTTTCTAAATACTTAACAGATTATAAACTGTTGGGTGTGTCTACCTATTACAAACTATAGGAAATGATAAGCAAATGCAAGTCATTTATCAGAACAAATTTAAAATATAAACTTAGCTTGATTAAATTGTATTTCAAACTTATTAAAACAGAAATATCAAACAATTTAGTCTTGTGAGTTTTAGTAAATTATAAAAAAAAAATGCATTAAAATAGATACTGTTAGAGTATGTCACAAATTTCACCTGGCAAAATTGAGTTTCATGTTGATACAAACCATGTTATCCAGTGGTAAACAATCTATGTAACCTTTAAATTTAAATAAACTTAAAAAGGCCATCATATTTAGCTTTGATGTTATTTAGTGTGACAACTCCAGATGATGTTTCTCTGTCTTTCTGTCATTACACTCTATGTCGTCTTTGTTTTAGCAAGTGCTACAGGCGAGTGCTTTCAGCATTTCTGCACATTCAAATGAAGGAATATAAATAGTTTCTATTCAATGCAGCTATTTGCTAACACAGTGCATTGTTTTACGTTAAAGCTTATGATGCCCATTAAAAGGGATGGTTCACCAAATTTTTTAATTATCTCATCATTTACTCACCCTCATGCCATCCCAGATGTGTATGACTTTCTTCTGCTGAACACAAACTAAAAACATTGGAAGAGTATTTCAGCTCTGTAGGTCCATATAATGCAAGTGAATGGTGACCAGACCTTTTGAAGCTCCAAATATCACATAAAGGCAACTTAAAAGGAATCCATGAGACTCCAGTGTTTAAATCTATATCTTCAAAATCAATATAAGAGGTGTGGGTGAGAACCAGATCAATATTTCAATTATTTTTTTTTACTATAAATCTCCACTTTCAAGTGTAAGTGAAAGTGGAGATTTATGGGGAAATAATAATTGAAATATTGAGCATTCACTTGCATTGTATGGACCTACAGAGTTGAAATATTATAGAAGTCTGTTCAGCAGAAGAAAGAAAGTGATGAGGTTGAATATATGATGAGATCATTTTAATTTATGGATGAATTATCCCTTTAATGTTCATGCTAAATAAACTAAATCACAAAAAAAACAAACAAAAAAATAATTCTTTTTTTTTTTTTTTTTTTTATGTGATCAATCTTGTTATATCAAATTAGTTTGTTTCCTCTGAGTTATTTCATTGGTTACTAAGAGAGAACTGGTTATGGTTGATGGTTGGCAGGTAGTAAATCATGCCAGCCTGAATTTAATCAGATGTGATTGCTCATGTGCAGTGTCTCAAAAGCTGTCAGTCATGCACTTTTTAGTTAGTCCACTACATGGGTCTGACTGCTGTTGTGCCCATAAAAAACAAAGTGTTTAGTGTTATTTATACCTGTGTGCTAAAAAAACAAGGCACACATTTCAAAGTAAACATATAATTAAATTCCATGGAATGGCTGATAAACTCTGCTGACCTTGCTTATTTTAACACTGCATCACACCACAACATCAGCATTAGAGGAAGTCATTTGTTTTCATTTCTGAGCCTGGTGAAATCAGTATTATTAGATCACCAAATACTCTTACGTAGAATGCTGACGACAAAAGCTCCTTCCCTTGTCTCCACTACATAGCCCATTCTCTTAATGAGATTCTTGGAATTAACTCGTAAAGAGTCTGTAAACATTTTTATGTGTCTTGCAGCTAATTTCCTGTCATACAGCTTTAGTGTTTTATGCCAATTGCAGCATTACATCATTATAAACTGGTAATGAGTCAGAAATGTTTTATGAGAATTTTTACAATGTATGTTAAATCTGATGACAAAAAGATCTCAAAATCTTTGTCTATGGATGGGTTGGCTCATATGAACCATATGGCAAGCATGATGGAGCTGAAGTCATTAGGCCATTTTTATAAGTGTACTCTTCAATAATTTACTCCTTGTTCCTTACCCCCACCAGTGCTGCTGTTTGAACCCCTTGACTGTATTTCATCTGCTTGTCTATGGATGTGTTGGCTAGATACACTGTCATATATTTATATTTATATATATATATATATATATATGTATATGTGTAGCTGCATATGCAAAAGGACAATGGAAAGTGTACCTTTGAGCGATTTCAGTGATGATACAGGAAGTCCTTTTCCAAAGTTCTCCTTCTGGACTCTAAAGCAGCCCTGTTTTGCCCTCTCCATCATCAATGCAGAATGATAGATCGCAGGTTACTGAACGTGCCAGATGCACATGCAGATGCACGTGTGTATGCCTGGTCATATACATGAGCATTAGGAAATAGCTCTCAGAACTTTTGAGTGCTGGCTCAATACACATACACATACACCCAAAAATTGTTCACTTAACTTGGGCTAGTTGTTTTTTTCTTTTTTTTTTTTTTTGACAAAAAATACCAATTTCTTTCAACTTTAGAAGATTTGTTGAGACAACAAAATACAATGATAAAACTGTTTGTTTTTAGTAATCTGGATTTGACAGATTTTGTTCAAATAACTTTAATATTGTGATACACAAGGCTACCTATAGGATGCAGAAGAAGAAGCCTTTATCTTTATCACACATTATACATTTGCACATATACAGTGAAATTATTTATTTTATTTGTATTTGTATATTTTTTTTTTGCATATCCCAGCTAAGCTATGGTCAGAGTGCAGGGTCATGCATTACAGGACTTAAAGTGTTGATGTTTAAGTTCTGATTAAAGAACATTTATAAACACCAGAAAAGGATGGACATCCAATAGTTTGAACAGGAGGTACAGAGATTCACCATTAAATAAAATGTAAAATATTAACATCACCACGCAACTAGTAACTAACATTAATGACTAAGTCCACAAATCACAAAAAAAATAAGCCTACAACACTAACCTCATTATTTATTCAAGCAAATCTTAGTTTTTTCAGTCAACATTAAGTGAGTTGAAGTGGCAAATACGATTGTTAATCCAATATAAGTACAAGTTAATAGAATTCAAATAGAATTTTAGTTGTCTACTAAAAAAAAAGCTAATTTATTCAAATAAACCTTAAAATCATTTTTTACAGTGAGCTTTCAATGAAAGGAGACTTCTTTGAGCAAAAGAAAAGTTCAGCATAAAAATCTACAGTCTCATAAAGTTTGTAGACCATGCCAAAACTTGACTCAGGTGCCTTGCAGCTCTGTTAAAACCACTAATGAGGGTTGCCTAGATCTTTTTTCCAAGCCAAGCTGTTATCATTACTGGAGCAAATTTTAATCGGTTCACCTACTTAATTTTTTATTTTTTTTTAAATCACTGTTAGGGATTTACATACTAGACTGTCCAAATATTTCTTATGATTGACATCTTTCAGCTAAAGCTCACTGATTATGGCCGGACTTAATATTTCCAGACATTGTTCTGCATGAGAGGAAGCACACATACAGTCTTTAACAGGCCAGTGAACACTTGTGTATCATTGCTTACTGCTTCATGCAGCCTTATTCTTGCATCCAAGGCAATCAAGTTGGTGGGGGGGAAGGGAATGTCCTGTTTTTGAGATTGACTGTAGATTGAATTGTCCAAGAGTGAAGTCTCTGATTGTAGATGCTCTGTGGCTACAGTGAAGACTATGCTAATAGACCAGTCTCCAGCACGGCATTGGATTAGTCTGAGCATGATTGGACTTTGCTCCATTATGTAGCTTAATCAATCTGTACTTATAGTGGCATATATGGTTACTATATATATGGCCAAAGGGTAATAAACCAGGTCTCAAACACAAATTTAAGTTACTATATACATACTAACCATATTAAAATGTATGCCGCTTTGAGTGTTTTTTCTGAATTTTCTTTTAAGCAAGATTCAAGTTTCAACATGCTGTTTGAATTGGTATAAACTGGCTGTTTTAACAGATGATGAATCTATCACTTCATGAGGCCTAATGAAATGTGTACTTAATGGGCAGCTATACAAAGTCTGTCCCCCTGAGCAGGGCAATGGTGGTCTTTTAGATCAATGGACCAGTAAAGAACAGAAGTAGCGTGAGAACGTCTGAATAAAATATTAGTCATGTTGTTTGGAGATGGACTTACAGCCGTACCTAATTATATTGCATTTTGAGCTAATTATTATTTGTGTGAGCTTGTAAAAATACATTGCTCATAACTACCACATAATTATTAATCTGACCCGTGCTCACTGACGTGCTTTGGAACAAATCACCCCCGGCCTGGATTCAATACGGATTGGGTTTTTGGTTTGGAGATAACAGAAAATAGTGACAAGCACATTCCGAATCAGTCATCGCCAGTTAATCATGGCCTGCTGGTGTCTTATTAGACAGTTATCCACATCACTTTCACCACAGATCTTTCCACAGAGGTGTGGATATAAAGCTCACAGATCCCAGCCCAACCTTGGAAAGAGTAAAAAAATTAATTAATGTTTACAATATGAACTCTATGAAAGATTGGGTGCATTTAAATGCCAAGGTCTACAACTTGATTTTAGGATTTTTATGACTTATTGGTGGGATTGCCAGAACAGTTAGTTTGGCAAAAGTGCTGAAACAGTTAAGATGGGAATGCAAACATGTAATATCACACATCACTGTATAACAAGCTGTTGCTATTTTGTTTTTTCTTTTTTTAGATCAAATATTCTATCAGAAGCAGATTCATTCATTAATTGCACATACTGTACCTGCAAGTATGGCAACAAGAAGTAGCTATGGGAAGGAAAAGGGTCTAAATTAGGCTAAATCCATGCTATGCATGTTTGGCATGCTGTACAAATTTGGTATCCTATTTTAAAAAAAATGTTATCCAAATGAGAGGATGTAGTAGTCTGAGCACTTGTACGAGTGGCATAGATTAATGGAAGTTTATGAATATAAAGTAATCTCAATATAACTTTGGCACTTGGCTTACCAAAATATTCTGTTTTGCAATACTATGGTGTATATCATTGGCATTTTGTGTTAGGCCTATAATTTATTAATTATGAATATTATGAATAGCCTATGAATCTGACACTAGGGACTGGTTACCCAAAAATCATAATATATATATATATATATATATATATATATATATATATATATATATATATATATATATATATATACACACACACACATACATACACACACACACATACATTTGCAACAAGGGTGTCTAATAATCAATTTTTCTACTAGACCGGTTTAATGGTTGAAAATATTTGTGGAGCTGGTCAGTTTGGATTTTCCAGAGCTGCCTGCTCCTCCCCTTCTCAGCCTGATCTCTTTATATATCCAGAGAGAAAGCATCATTAGCAGACTGACCGCAGGCTCTACCTGAAATACACACCTATCCAGATTGTACTATAAAAAGACTACCACCCAGCCATGTTTTCCAACAAGCTTGATGGACCGCGTCGAGGACGGTCTTTTGACTCCATCAACACGTTTTACGAAGAGAAGAAACTCAACAAAGAGGTAAAATATTCAATATTTATTTTATAGTTATTCAAAATGCTTTAAACATGTTTTGAAATGTGTTAGAATGTAGTAGCTTGTTCCTTGCATTGCTTTACTATGACAAGTCTTTAGGTTAAAGTCTTTTTTTAATTCTCTGTTGCATTTTTATTATTATCAGAGGTGGGCAGAAACATGCTACATTTACTCTGTCACATTTACTTGAGTAACTTTTTGGAAAAAAATTACTTTTATGAGTATGATTAACTGTGGGGATTTTTTGCTCTTACTCAGGTAAATATCTAATGAAAAAAAGTACTTTTACTTTGTTACAATGGGCGACGTTCTTGTCGTTACATTACTGGGTTTAATTCAATGAGTGTTATTAAATGCGTAATTTATTGAGATATTAGATATTAGAGTGATATTTAAAGATTAAAATGACAGCTCCAATTTAAGAAAGTACATTGCGGTACATTTGAGGGATTTTTTGATAAGGTGAGCTTCTCTGTATCATGGTGATGGTCATTTTCAGGGCGATTCTGTATCTTTCGGCTCTTAGGAATTAATAATTACTAGAAAGGTTTCCAGATTTTCTTCTAATTGGCAGATTCATCTAAATCTGAAAAGTGTCCTTAAAGTGATAGTTTAGCCATAAATGTATATTCTGTCATAATTTCCCCACCTTCATTTTGTTCCAAATTCATGTGACTTTCTGTATTTTGTGGAACCCGAAAGATGTTAGACAGAATGTTAGAACTGTCAGTCTCAGTCACCATTCACTTTTAAAATATGGAGGAAAAACATGCAGTGAAAGCAAATGGGGACTAAGGCTAACATTCTAACATCTCATGCATTGTGGTGCATGGAAGAAAGTTATATAGTTTGGAACAACATGATGGTGAATGATGACAGAATTTCCATAATAATAATAATTATTATTATAATTATTAGTATAATAATAATTACTATTATATAACACATGTTAAATGTGTATTATGTAATGGAATATTGGAATGTTGATTAAACGTAAATTATGTTATATGTGGAACTAACTTGTTACTCACTACTTGAGCATTCAATCAATTGAATACTTTCTTACTCAAGTAATTATTAACATGAGTACTTCTAATAGAGTAATTGTTTTTTAAAGTAATTGTACTTCTACTTGAGTTGAGTAATGTTTTTGGCTACTGTACCCACCTCTGATTATTATTATTATTACTACGCATTATTGCTGTTGTTATTGTTATAATCAACAACAAATCAATCAATCTAAATTGAAAACAAAGAACAAAACATATTCCAAGAGGGTTACATAAAACCCATTTTTCTTTGACATTTTGCACTTGTATATATAAAATGTTCCTGGACAAATGTAATACATTAATTGTCAAAAGAAATATTTCTCTAACTTTCAAGATTCTACAAAAAAAAAAAAAAAAAAAAAAGTGTTGTGAAGTCATACATTTAAAAAAAAAAAAAATCACTTGTGAAGCTTCTAGGTTAAAATATACCAATAGCTCTAGAAAACTTTTCTAGAAAGCACACAAGAATAAAAAAATAATATTGATTCTGTACTGGACTCCATTCAATAAACTCTAAAGTTTATGCATTTTATTTAGAGACATAAAAACTGCAGAACTATTGATGTCCTGATGTGCACACATGGATTTAAATTCACTAGATTAAAAAATGAATCATATACAAAGTCACTTTCCTCTAGTGGCTAAACATTTTGAAGAAAATTCAACAAGAAAAGCATGTTAAGTGTCAATACTCCTCTTGATTTCTGATATATTTTATGTGTCATTATATATTTTAATTAGGCATATAGCCTACAGTATGTTCCATTTAAATTACACCCTATTCTGTTCCTTTGTGTTCTGTGCATTTTTCTATGACTTCTATTATATAAGCTTCCTTGAAATATTGTTTATTAAAAGTAAATGTTATGGCTGTTTATAAGAAGAAATTGCTTTTGTTGGGACATGTCCTTACCACTTTTTGAAATAGCTTTTGTCAGGTCAGTGTCTAATGCAAAAGAAAAATCCTCAGTTTTTGAGCAGCAGTTTCCATTTCATTTGTGTGTGTTATAGGCTAATATGTTGTGATCCAGCACTGAAGTTTGTTATTTTTAACGTTATCATGAGTGCTTGATGCGACTGTTTTCAGTGGTGTTGAGTGACAACACCATGCAATGTTCTCTTGTGTATCCAGACACATTCTCTACTCGCTCCACACCTCACGCTCCCTTTCAGTTAAATCGCAAAGCAAAATACAAACAGATGTGTCCCCGCACATGAAATACATCCACTGACGTACGGATGCAATCTACTAAATTAAAAAGTTATATTAGGGTGGATTAGAACCTTGTATTAGCAGCTAAATCTTTACCAAGAGACCAATCAATCATTCAGGCTAAAACTCACTGATCAAACATAGAACAAACACAATCCCAGTATGCACAGTGTTAGATTATTTGTTTTATTTATTTAATTATTTGATCATTTGTCATTATATGCACATAACTTAATTAATATTCATGAGAAAACATAAGATGTATTCTGAGATATTATAAATGCCTTTTTCTATGCATTACAAATACAGTATATGCTGTACTGCAGTATAAAATGTGTTACCGGAAGTTATTTTTAGGTGTTATTATAAACTAAAAAAAGCATATTGGGTCTTGCATTAGTCTTTTCTTGAACCTTTCCATTACTCTGAATTTGCTGTCCACCACAAGGTGCTGGACTAGTTGTGTAACTGTCTGACAAAAACTTGCATGCATTTATAGAAGGGACCATAACTCCATCAGAACTTTAACTCACAGACAGCATTTTGCATCCTATCTAAGCGATTGACAATGATCTTTACATGTAATTTGCATGTGAATAAGGATATCATATTTGAAAAGCATGTCAAAAACAAACATTATTTCACTCACACATAGGATATTGAACAGCTGTTCTAGTAGACAGATTGTCATGCTAATGTAAAGAGATGCCTGAGTGAAACCCAATGATAATACACCTCTCACTGAATGTGTTATAACCTTGATGTTTTTATTTTTTTAAGATGAACAAATCTACTTTGAACAAAACAGATGGGAACAAAGATAAGATAATTTCCTCCAAGAGGGAACATGCTGCAATTGTCTTCTCTCTAAAGAATGAAGTTGGAGGTCTTGTGAAGGCTTTGAAACCATTTCAGGTAGGCTAGATACGTAAATGGGTTTTCCTTTCTTTTATGATTCCAGTTTGATGTGATGGTCACACACATAATTTTCTCTCAATTAAATTATCTAAATTTATCCTATCAGTGTCTTATCAGTATGCCTTTAGGCTCTTTTTTAAGCTTCAGTAGGGTCATGACATACATAAGCGACCCTTCAAAGAGGGAGTAAGTTGTTAAATAACTAGAATTTAGAGCATTGTAAGTGATCATCTATGGATAGTCTTTTGAATGTAAGCTCCTTCTCACTTTCACCTTCTCAATGACATTGCAGTGTAACAACATGACATTGTCGCACATTATGTGTCTACTACTTGTCCAAATACATGTCAAATACAAATTAATGTATTATATATTTTGCATAGCGATTATTTAAACAAATTATTTGGATCAAATCTGAGCTAACTGACAAATTATTTTACAATCATGTTTATAAACAGGACAACCAGGTAAACCTTTTACATATTGAGTCACGCAAGTCCCGGCGGCGTAACTCAGAGTTGGAAGTACTGGTTGATTGTGACAGTGATCGAGAAACTCTGAAAGAAATCGTTCAGCTGCTGTGCAAACAAACAAACATTATAGCCATGGACTCACCTGATACGTTCTGCACTCCTGCAAACGGTACTGTATTTCCAAATCTTTTGTTAAATAAATATGGTATACTTAACACAGAGTATAATTTATTAGTTTAATGTCAGTTGTGCAAAGCAAAGAATTGCACAGAAATCTGCAAGTAACACTTTGAAAGTGTATTAATTCTTCAGATCTTGCCGAGGTGCCTTGGTTCCCCAAGAAAGTCTCAGATCTGGATAAGAGTGCCAGTCGTGTTCTAATGTATGGTTCAGATTTGGATGCTGATCATCCGGTTAGTATTAGGCTATATAAATTAACTTATTATTGATTGTAATATAAAAGTATTTATATTGTTTTTTCATAACTTCATTCCCTTTAATATCTGAGTTGATGTGACCATGTGTACGAAAACCATTTCAGTTTAAAAGTTTGAAGGAACAAATGAACTTTTTTTTTTAAAGAACTATTATTATTATTTTTATTTTTTTCAGGGATTCAAGGACCATGTTTACCGGAAGAGAAGGAAATATTTTGCTGATCTTGCCATGAGTTACAAACAGTATGTTTTAACAATAAATTAAGAATAACTGCATTTTTATAATTATCCTCATAGTATCTATATCTTTTGGCACTACCAGTGTTGGGTAAGTTACTCTAAAAAAGTAATTCATTACTAACTACTAATTACATCTTCTACAGTATAATTGGATTACTGTTTTAATTGCTCTGTCTGAAACATAATTTCATTACTTATTACAAATTACTTTCTAAAACCCTTATCAACCTCTCGACCAGATGAAAAATACAAGGATAAACATGAAACTGTTAAATAATATAAAATCAAATAAATTATTAATGAACTGGCCAAATAATTTAAGAGGGCTGCATTAAATTAAAAAACGTACATTTTAACATTAGACGTTAAATTTCTATTTTAAATTCACTATTGTTTTATATAGAATTGTTCTGCAGTCCATACAATATTTAACACAATTACATCAGAAGTAACTGTAATTAAATTACAGAAAAATTAGGAGTAATCCCTTACTTTACTTTTAAGTAATTTGACTACAGTAATTGTTTACTTAGTAATGCATTACACCCAAAACTGGGCACTACATTCTCTCTCTCTTTCCCTCTGTCTCCGTCTCCCTCTCTGCAGTGGAGATCCAATTCCACATGTGGAGTTTACAGATGAAGAGGTGAAGACATGGGGAGTAGTGTTTCGGGAGTTGAATAAACTATACCCCACGCATGCTTGTAGAGAGTACCTGTGCAACTTGCCCCTGCTCACCCAATACTGCTGCTACAGAGAGGACAACATACCACAGCTAGAAGATGTGTCCAACTTCCTGAGAGGTGAAACTGAACACAAATTATTGTGTATAAGTTGTACATTTTGCACCTTTGCCACAAGAGGAATTAAGGAAAATGATTTGTTTTCTCACCAGCAGAGGGCAGTAAGGTATAATTTATACAAATATGAGAATTCTCTCATTAACTCACCCTTATGTTGTTTCAAACCCTAAAGGAGCACAAAGGAGATGTTAGGCAGAATGTTAGCCTCTGTCACCTTTCACTTGCAATGTATGGAAAAAATGTATCGTGACTGAGGATAACATGCTGCTTATCATCTCCTTTTGTGTTCCACATAAGAAAGTCACACAGGTTTTGTACAACATGAAGGTGAGTAGATGATGAAAGAATTTCCATTTTTGGGTGAACAATCCCTTTAAGTCTTAATGTCTGTATGTGTGTTTCAGAGCGAAGTGGCTTTACCATTCGCCCTGTTGCTGGGTACCTGTCACCAAGAGATTTTCTGGCTGGACTGGCCTTCAGAGTGTTTCACTGTACACAATATGTGCGTCACAGCTCTGATCCTCTATACACTCCTGAGCCGTGAGTAAAAAGCAGATGTGTCTTCATTCTGCACTTCCAATCAAAATGCTAAGAAACTTTTTACAATTATTTAAAGTGGTCATGACATACTCTTTATATATATATATATATATATATATATATATATATATAGATAGATAGATAGATAGATAGATAGATAGATAGATAGAATTGTATTATCTTCCCTGAGGTCCACTTATAATGCTAGCAAAGTTTTTTGGCACCAAAACAGCCATAATATAGTAATATATATTAATTTTCTACCCTGTCTCTGGCCCTTCTGTCTGAAATTCTTGGTTTTAAGGGTTAGGTCCTAACCCTTGTCTGGCCCTTTAAGCCTTCAATGTAAACGCCCACTGTTCTGATTGGCTAAAATTGTGCAGCCCTTCCAATACAGGCATATTTGAAATGCAATCCAAAGAAAATTAACAAACTCCATGACAACGTTATAAAACTACATTTCAGGTTTAACCACAATGTACACCCAACACATTTCATCTGAATGTGTGAAACTGTTACTCAAGCAGCAACATAGACAATCAAACAGTCTTGAAATTTGACATATTACTGAATGAAAGAGCTGTCCAATTGTCCAATTTTAACTGTCCCGTCTTTCAATATCAGTTCCTTTGCAAAACTGCATTTTTTTAAAACAGCACAGCAGCACACAGCAGAGAGACAGAATGGGGCTCTCCATTTTAGAGTTAAAACTTGACACCCCATCTTTTAAAGGCAGCGTGAGATGCATGATAACGGTCAAAACATTTATAAAAAATTTTAGTAGAAAACCATTTGTCAAAAGTTCAAGGACAATTGTATTCCTCATGTCATCACCCCTTTAAGAGATATTCATATCTGTGCCTTGCAGGGACACCTGTCACGAGTTGCTGGGTCATGTTCCTCTGTTGGCTGAACCCAGTTTTGCACAGTTCTCTCAGGAATTAGGATTGGCTTCTCTTGGGGCATCGGATGATGCTGTACAGAAATTGGCAACAGTATGTATTAATGTACAAAATTCTGTTCTAATGTAAAAAAGTTTGCACTAGAATTTAGGTAAAACAATGTGAACTTTTCAGGTCATTTTTAGTGTTAGGTTGCATTTTGGCTGCTTTTTTAAAATAGGGAATATTCTAAAATGTTCTTTTATGCTGATTGTGTCCTGATGAGGTCTTAGTTGTTACAGTATATTGGTGTATTTGCTATTGCAGTGCTATTTCTTCACAGTGGAGTTTGGTCTGTGCAAACAAGAGGGTAAACTCAGAGCATATGGTGCTGGGCTTCTCTCATCAATCAGCGAACTTAAGGTAGACCAGATACCCACACAATCATAGATTAGGTTTTAACTAATTACAATCTAATAAAGTTGTATAACATTCAATGTAAGTTTTACTGATAACACGTTTAATTTTTTCACTTAATTCAATCTTGAATTTGCATTACACATACCAACAGTTAATGTAGACATCTGGCCTTGAAACTCATAGAGTTTGTGTTTTGGTTTGAAGCACTCTCTCTCAGGCACTGCTAAAATCCTGCCCTTTGAGCCCAAAGTCACCTGTAACCAGGAGTGCCTCATCACCACCTTTCAAGAGGTGTACTTTGTTTCTGAGAGCTTTGAGGAAGCCAAATTCAGAATGCGGTAATTCTTGTTTTGTTTTTGTTTTTATACTGAATGTGAACTGTTGTAATTTCGGATCCCTTTCCTTATTATGATGTATAACTTTTACATGCAATTTTCGTTTGTTTTGTCTTTCACAGTGAGTTTGCAAAAACAATCCAGCGTCCATTTTCACTGCGATATAACCCATACACACAGAGTGTATGTGTGCTGAAGGACATGCCCAGCATCAATAACGTAGTTGAGGAGCTCAGACACGAGCTGGACATTGTAGGAGATGCTCTCTGTCGACTCAGTACACATATGGGTGTCTAAGACTATTATTACTCTTTTTCATATTCATACCTCTTATTTTGGAAACTCTCATATCAGTGCACATGTACAGCTGTCTAATCACTGTGTACTTAAAATTCAGCACTACCGTGTCTAATTATTAACATTCTCAGAGTGCAGATGAAATTACATTTTAAAAGAATATTTAATCCAAAAATGAAATTTTACTCACCTTCATGTCACTCCAAACCCATATAACATTCACTGTGCCACGTGTTCAAGCAAGATTTTCTCACCAAAGCCTATCATGTGGTTTCAAAAAACATTAAATATGATGCACTAATTTAATGGTCTACTTTTATGACACTTTTAGGCCCTTTTTTAAGCTTGAAAGTGAGGCAAGACCAACCACAGTTTTCAATAAAACATCACCTTTTTTTGTTCCACAAAAGACAGAAAGTCATATGGATTTGAAACGACATAAGGCATGACTACATTTTAATAGATTTTTTGTTTTTGGGTGAACTAGGCTTTAATGTCTCACATTTTCTTTGATACTGAATATCTTATAATATATATATATTTTTTTCTCATTATTTTGTGTGTCCCTGGGAATTTAACCTATGATGCATTGCCAGCATCTTGGTCTTCCGGTTGAGCTACAGGAACTCCTGCAGGAGAAATCTCGTACTGTTTTCTAGTCTAGCCAATTCAATGAGGGCTCTTGAAACACACCAAGCAAACACCATCATAGCTATTTATAACAGACCTCACACTATATTCATACAGTCTGTATTCACTATACTTCACTCCACTCTGTTTATTAGCAATTTATGATTTTCTAAAGAAAGGTTATGTTTGAAAAGCACTTGCATCACATTTACCAACATTATAGCTGAAGGCATTCTCACATCCATGCTACCTTTTAGAATCATTCAAAATGATTATTAATTATAATTATTATAACTGTAAACTACACCTTATATTACTCTTTGATGCATTAATTGTGTATTCTTAGTCTGTTAGATGTCTTCGTTGTTTTACCCAGCACCAAAAGTAAAACTTAGCATGCACCAACTTCATTATACATGTTCATGAATGCTGAATAATATATTTATTGGTGCTTGTGATATAAATATGTTTATTTTCCACAATGTTTCACCTATTGGCTTCATTCTGTGTATGGACCTGGAATTGTGGTGTGAATATTGTGTATGTGTGTGCATCTGTTTTGTGTTTGGAAGACAGTATTAATGCTTGTTGCTTGTCCTGGGACATTTTTTTTAACAAGTTTTGCATAGTAATTTTGAAACTGGAAGGAGGGAGAGGATCAAAACATATTAAATAAATGCATAAATACAGGAAAATGAATCGCACAGTATTTCTGAAATAAAATATCTTATTACACCCACTCTGATGATGTTATTTGACCTTTAATCATCATGTCCAACAAACAATCATCATCATTATAATATTACATTCCAAAGAAGTGATGACCCCTGAAAACTCACATGCTTCCTGCAGTGAGATACTTTGGCCAGCAGAGAGCAGCAATGCTGTTCTCTTAAAGTTCTTTCACAATTGATTACACAGTAAAATTCAAACTTCAAGAGATAATTTCCCCAAAATAAAAATTCTGTAATCATATACTTATCCTACTGTTGTTACAAAATCAGACTTTCTTTCTTCTTATATAAACACAATCAATATTTAACTATTTCATGTCTGTAACTAATCCCAAGTCATGTTTGTAATAATCCAAGCATATTTCTGAATTGTTTGTACACATTTACTCCAACTATTAGAGATCTTCATATGGTGCATGTGTGTGTCATTATGAAAACATTTATATTTGTTATGATCTCTTAACATCTCTTGTGTTTATATCATATGTATTGTCCTTTATCATAATTATCACACTACATAATATTACCAAAAATAACTCGTGGTGTGTTTTTAAAAAAAAATTATCCCATTCAATACAACTTCAAAATTCACGTCTGAGGTATGAACGTGTGTAATTTACGTTGTAGAACAAATGTTCACCTATCTTCAAGAAATGTTTTTCCATAGACCTTATTTTTCTCGGTTAAAAAACTCCATTATGAAATCCCATAGGGAAATCCAGAGGGAACCCTTAGTGAATTCTCTGCCAGGTTTCTCGACTACAACCTGAACAGTAGTTCACCCAAAAATGAAAATTCTCTTATGACTGACTCGGCTTAAGCCATCCCAGATGTGTATGTCTTTTCTTCTTCAGCAGAACCTAAATTAAGATAATTTCTGATCTGTTTGTACAATTCAAGTGAATGGGTGTCATTAGGTCGCTGGCTGTTTGACAGTCACAAAAGCATAAATAGGATGCATATAAGTATTCCACACGACTCCAGCCGATCAATAAATGTCTTCTGAAGCAAATCGATAGGTTTGTGTCAAAAATAAACCGCTAATTAAAACTTTATTAAATAATAAAAAAAAACGCTTCCTCCTAGCAGTTGACGCATCACAGACCTGCTGCGTGATGGAGCGTTCACTCAAGAAGTCGGAAGCGCACGCTTTGTATACAACAGAGGAACGAATGTCATGCAAGAGCTAGGTCATTTCAAACAGCATCCCAGCACTGGTCAGAAGTAACGATTTAAAGTTAAAAAGTTTTAATTATCGATTTGTTTCTTACACAAACTTAACCATTTGCTTCAGAAGACATTGGTTGATCGACTGGAGTCGTGTGGATTACGTTTATGCTGCCTAAATATGCTTTTGTGACCGTCAAATATAGCCAACAACCTGATGGCACCTATTCACTTGCATTGTATGGACATACAGAGATGACATGTGCTTATAAAAAATCTTCATTTCGGTTTTTCTTGAATAAAGAAATACATACACATTTGGGATGGCTTAAAGGTGAGTAAATCATGAGAGAACTTTCAATTTTGAGTGATCTAATCCTTTAAAGGTGCACTCAATATTTTAAAAAAGTTTAACTCCTAAAGACATACATTGTAATTTTGCAATATATGTAGGAAATCATGACCACTCACATTAAAATGAAGACTCCAGTCATATCAGTAACCTTATAAAAGTTGTTTTATTCTACATGGTGAGGGTCCGCACATGGGTGTTGCCATGTTAGAAACACATGACCAGCTGAATACTACTCACTTTATCTGAGTAACCGTCTTGTTATTTGACACTTTTACTCATTGATTAAAGTAATCATGGTTGATTGTGAATTCTAAATTAAAGGTTCTGTGTGTGATTTGTTTCATGGAAAGGTATGTTATAAAAATGTTCCAACTCCCCGAAATAATACAAATAAGAAATGAAATAAATGCCCTGAGATATCTCACCTGTCTCTGTGACAACTCTAGACTCAGCAAACAAAAATATGTCAGTGGAAAATGACACTTTCTGCCTGTCAATAAATTTGCTCGTTCTCATAATGTTGTAGTTGCAGTGAATTATTGAGGCATAATGCATTTGTATGCCATACTATCATGACAGTTGTCAGTTGAGGGCGATAATTTACTACTGTTGTTTTTAACAACCATTTCTGCTCTGAATAAAGCTCATTTTGGAGTCTTTGGAGTTCTGGGTTTTGGAAAGAGGCCCCCAAAGAGTTGGCAATCCAGCGGCTCAATCTAGAAGTAGAATGGCTAAAATCCCTTACAGCACCTTTATATATCTACATTGCATCTGAAACTATTGATTTTAAAGGTGCAATATGTAATATATTTAATGTACTAAAGCATACATTTATCATAATATGTTATCAGAGATTTAAGAAACATGCTAAGTTGAAATACTGGCTTCTCCGAAAACAATGCTTCAACTAGCACATTCTACTTTGAAATGTCTATTCCGGGCTGGAATTTCTGTTTGTGTTTGCCCTGTGTGATCCCACCCATTGCCCACTCACCAATAGTATTTCCCAGGTTGCCAGATTTGAAACAAGTTAGCGGCCATGAAAGCCAGTAATACGTCTAGCTAACATTGACAGAGTTATAAAAAATCCACATGAGATTGTTTATAATTTACAAACAATACAAATATTGCAAACGTATGTATTAGCTGATCGGCTTTGCTCATTCCTGTTGCGTGGCCTCAACCTGGCAACCCCCGTGAGCTTCAAGTCTGGGGAGGAGGGGGCGGGGGAGATAACCTTCTCTGATATTTTGAATTTGGACTGCAGTACCCATTTTAAATGCTTGATGTCAATGTTACATATTGTTCCTTTAAATTATGCTGCAACCAAGCCGCTAGGTGTCAGTGTAAGTCCAAAATGAAACAAAGGTTTCTGAGTGAGCCTTTAAATATTTGTCAGTTTCTCAGCTACACCTCTCATATCGCTTCTAGTTCTAAATATATGTATTTAATCACCGCAGTCATATGGATTACTTTCATGCTGCCTTTATATGCATTTTGGAGCTTCAAGATTTTGGTACCCATTGTCACTTGCATTGCGATGACCTACAGAGCTGAAATATTCTTCTAAAAATATTTTTTTATTTAGCAGAAGAAAGTCACACATTTGGGATGGCATGAGGGTAAGAGTAAATGATGAGAGAAATTTCATTTTAGAGAGTAATAAATGTATTTAGATTAGATGAACAGTTGAAGCTACATTTTAAGCTTTCTGTTTCATGCAGGTTTGTCTTGAATTTTTGGTCTTAGTCTTCATTTGATGGAGGAGCGGTAACATCAAAGTACTTTCGCCTGTTTTCAGAGCGTTTCCAGCAACAGATCATTCAAAATCCTGTGGAGATTTCTGGTAGGCAGCCACATTAAATATCAGCGATCTTCAGTTCACATCTTGAGATATGTATGCTTTAACATCATAAAAATATCACGAACTATGGAAATAAACATGGAAATATTGATTTCATATTGCATTTTGACAAAATTGCAGATCTGTATGGATTCATTTCGATTTAGCAATGTGCATTTTGTATGAACTGCAGATAGACTGGGCATGTTCAGTCATGCAGTTGTAAATATTGGTAGTTGGTAAGTTAATGGATTTGATGTCAATGAGCAGCAGTGAGAAGATTTACAATTAACAGTGGAAAAGACATGCTCTCATAACCGCATGCAATCCATCACTGAATTGCAAGCATCCAAGAGCATTACTGTCTGTTGCAACAATAAACTACATTTATTTTTATTTTTTTATTAGCTGTAAGTTTTTCTATCTGCATAACTTGTTCTTTCAGTGCATACACTGAGACTGTGATATGTCAAATATATTATTCCAGTGGGGCAGTAAAAGATCTGTAGCACACATGCACACTCCAGTGCTCCTTTTGAAGTAATGGATGAGAGAGAAATAGAGAGTCAGAAGGGGTAGAAGAGAAGAATCTCACCAGAAGAGGAATACAAAGGAATACAGCAAAGATATGCAAATAAAATGCATCTGAATATTTCCTATAAACACACTCTGAACTGTACATTGATAAAAAAGATCATAGGATGACTGAGAAGAGATGTGGATTCTCATTATCTCTTTTTTCTTCAGACATACTAAAGGCTATTGGTCATGAGCTGCAATTATATATAAAAAAAATACAACTTCAAGGTTAATATTAATAAAATACCTTTAAAATTACCATAATACCAGATCATCATAGTAGCACATAACTGAAAAATCTCTCTCTCTCTCTCTCTCTCTCTCTCTCTCTCTCTCTCTCTCTCTCTCTCTATATATATATATATATATATATATATATATTTAGTTTCCCATTTCAAACCATGATAGAAGAAATGTGCTTTCAGGTGATTCTAATGAAAAAAAAACGAAGCTGTTTCTGCTTTCTATTCCTCCTTCCCTCTTCCTTTTCTCCCATACCTCATCCAAGAACTCCTCTATCTCAACTGCCAGCATTCTGAACCACTTAAGCGATTGTGAAGGCTTAATTGGTGTTCATTAAAATTTCAGGGCTGGCTGTTCGGTAACAGGCCATCCTGTGACAGCACAGGAAGATAAAGTAACTATGAGCAGCAACACAGGCCCAGAGCAGAATTACCGCACATGCTCAGTGGCCTTCAGTCATGGTCATCACAGCCAGATAGTTCAAAGGTAACACTTTACAATAAGGTTCCATTTTTCAACATGATTTAACATGAACTAACAATGAACAATACTAATTAAGCATTTATTAATCTTAGTTAAAGAGCTCACACTATGCTAATTTACAGGTTCATAATTTTATTTTTGGGGTCTACTAGAATAGGTTTACATGCTATCATGTTCAAAAAACACATTATTTCCTCATACTGTATGTACATTGCTGCAGCACCTCTTTTCACCCTCTGTCTGAAACGCTCTGTTGTAGTCTCTTTAAAGCCCCCCTTTCCGAAAAGCCCAATCTGCTCCGATTGGTCAGCTGGCCCAGTCTGTTTTGATTGGTTAACATTGGAAATGTAATGTCCCTTACCATAACAGTATTTCAGGCTTCCTGAGCAGCTGTAAACACAATAGAAACTACAGTAACAGTGAAATAATTTTTTGCAATTCCAGTTTGGGCCTGAGACCAATAATGAAAGTTTGGAAGAACGAGCTGATTGACCCAAACTCACAAGCACAATTTGAGCAGGATGTTTTGTAGAGAATTTTGTAGCTTTCTAGAATATAATTTTTAGAATAGAATACTTTATTTTGGTCACACGTTATACACACAGTTTTTTGCATATATACAGTGAAATGTATTAGTTTTCACATATCCCAGCTAAGCTGGGGTCAGAGTGCAGGGTCAGCCATGATTCAGCAACCCTGGAGCAGATAGAGTTAAGGGCCTTGCTCAAGGGCCCAACAGTGGCATCTTGGTGGTGCTGGGGCTTGAACCCCCAACCACTGAGCCACCACTGCCCCTCATCAAGTGCATCTACATAACTACATAGTGCATCTACGTATGTTAGTCATCTTTTGCTGGAATGGGTGGAATGGGAATTGCTATGAGCGGAGAACAGAGGCTTACTTCCAGTTGGACATTACCAGGGGTATTAGAGAATTAGTGAGCAAGTTAGCTGTGTACTACCGTGGATGGCGCCTGTAACATTACTGCTTATAATAATTATATAATTATATAAGACTCTTGAGAGCGACCATTTTGTTACAAAGTTTTAGGTAAAAGCCAGCCCACAGCTGAATAGTAAACCCTTACCAAAACAATAACATTATATAGCAGGTTCACACTTGATCACTATTCATTATAGTAAGAATAAAACCAATATGCATTATTCTACACAATTGTAAGTAAATGTGGGCCTGCATCTGATTAGCAAAACTATTTCAACACAATAACATTAGCTAGCAGGTTAGCAGAGGCCTAAATCTGTGCACTGGGTGTACACCTTAGCTACAACACAAAACTCAGCATTTGAACTCTCAGTTGCAGGTAAATCCAAAAATGATCAGGCATACTTACAGGATATGTTCCTGAAGCACCAGATTGTCCCAACAAAGTAGGAACTGCACCACCTTTCAGGAGTAACCATCTTGAAAATCATTTGTGGTTTTAAAATACATTTTAACCACTGATTCTTCAATTCATCTGCCTTTGAAAGTCCAAACAAAGAGAAAACAGCATCTTCTTGACATGGCAACAACACTAACCCAACTCATCCTGGCGGGGGCGGGGGGGGGGGGGGGGGGGGGGCAAAGTAGTCCCTTGGCAGGCATTATGCAAATGTATTACATGTTGATGTAGATACTTTTCAGAATAAATAGCTGGACTACAAGCTAGGCGTTTTATGTAGTTCAGGAGCAGTGTTGTCTGTGGGAGAGAATAACTCCCTTTTGTGTAGACTTTGTGCTTTTTAACTTTTCAGACCTTTTACATGTACAAACAGCTATATTGCACACTAAAGGAAAGGTAAAATCTGAAACAATATAAACAATTTATAATATAATAAAATCAAAAGTTGCATTTGTTAACATTAGTTAATGCAATATGAGCTAACATAAACTAAAAATGAACAATAGTATTTTATTAACTAACATTATCAAAGATTACTAAATTATGTAACAAACAAATTGTTAATTGTTAGTTCATGATACCTAATGCTTGAACTACTGTTAACGAATAGAACCTTATTGTAAAGTGTTACCAGTTCAAAGCTAAATATTCACCTCAAATGAGCAGCAGAAATGCAGTTATCAAACATGCTACACAGAAACAAGGTTGTCGATTTTCATCTCTTGCACTTGCTTCCACCATGTCTTCACTGTATATTTGCACTGTCCATTTCCACTACAGTAGCATTAGTTACCAAAGCCATCCTTTGGACTGTGTCATGGACTCCATCTATAAAATATGAAAGCCCCACTCCAACCCCACCAGGCCTTTCCTGACTCGGAATTTGCATGACACTCCCCCGGGCATACGGGTATAAAAGGAGCTGGCTTCGATCCGGCGTACTCTCACATGGTCTTGAGACCCTGACCGGGTTATGTGCCAAAGGTTCCCATGATCCCTTTTAGGGATCAGGTGGTGAGCTTGCAAGCACTGGGAGGAGGCAGACCCAGCCTTGTAGTTTCTGTGTCTGGTGTGTGCTTTGCACATCTACTTGGACCGCACACAGAGCTCTTTGTCTGCTTTGGGGGACAGCAGAAAGGGAATACTGTCTCCAAACAGAGGCTTGCCCACTGGATCGTGGATGCCATCATTTTGGTATACCAGGCCCAGGGCGTGCCCACCCCTTTGGAACTATGAGCACACTACAACTGGAGTGTGGTGTCCTCCTGGGCACTAGACAATGGCACCTCTCTAACAGACATCTGTAGAGCAGCGGGCTGGGCAACACCCAATACCTTTGTGAGATTTTAAAATCTCCATGTTGAGCCAGTTTCGTCCCGTGTGTTGACAGGAATGAGCAGGTAAGTGTGCAGGCAGCTGGTCGGGTGTACCACTTGCGCACAGTACCTTAACCCGCCCTGAGGGGAAGACGTGCGCTTTTTTCCCCATGTGAGTTCACGAGACAGTGAACCCTGAATGTTCTTCCTCCATAGCGCTGCGGCTGGCGAATTCGGCGGAGGAATACGTGTGCTAGTATGCCCTGTACTAGCGTAGGTGCTCCACATTTGCCAGTAACCTGTGGTAACCCCTTGTGATGTATTTTCCATGGTACAGTTTCCCTGAGGGCAAATCCATGTCTCCCTTTGGCAGGGTCCTCCAGTCGCCATGCTGTAGAGTTCCTCCCCTCCGGGAAGTAACTTCCACAGGGCTTCTTCCACATGCAGCTGGTAAAACCATGTGACATATTCATCTCATGTTAACCTACCCTTCAAGCAGTATGTGGTCTCTGCGGTGTCTATTTGTCTTTGGGAAAGTACACCTTCCCCAACGCAAATGCATATGGCCCCAGCTGAAAATGTTCACTTTGTGGAAGAAAAAAGAGAAAAGGTTGCAGCTGGCATGGCCAGTTCCCATTGTAGATCGACATTGATACCGCTTATTGCGAGAAAAAAGTGTGCAAACTTTGAGGAAGAGACGTAGTACATGATGGGCATTGTTGTTCCAGAGAGTGTGAGCCATGCTTACCAGCGATGACCAGAGCACAAGTCTTCTTTTAGCCTGCCCTGATTAATGTTTTAAAAATGGTAATTGCAGGTAAAGGAATGTAAATCTGAATGCTTAGGTGGAATCCAGTTGTTCTCATTTGTAGCAGTGGATTTATTGTGCACTGCAGCTTACGTGAGCTGCCGGCATAAACTTTGCCTTTGTCTTGACAATCAAACTGAGAGTTAAGAAATGTGTCCTCATAAGTGAAAGTGGTAAGTGAAACTTAAACACACAATTTCGTGGTATAATATCGCAAAGGCATGAGGCTTTATAGTCTATTATAGTTACAAACAACGTGGAATGATCGCTGACTGTTTGTGCATCCTAATTGCTTTGTTTTAAAGCTACCATAACCACTGCCCTAGAATCAATTTTCATCCAAACGGCTCTGCTTTAAAGCATTTAACGTTCAACATTCGGTTGAATGAAACATGATTGATTCATGTGTAAATACACATTGCATTAAAAAAATCAGTAAACACATTTAAGCAGAGGGATTATAAGACTAGCCATCCACTGGCCACAGCATGATACACAGGGTGAAATACTTGCTCAATTCACTGAGTTATACAGCTGAACTGCTCCATGTTATGGCTTGGAGAATGGGATGAGAACTCTGGATCAGTGGCTGCGAGCAACATTCTACATCATTTGTGTATGCAGAGAAACTTTCTTAATATCTTAAAATGTTCTAAATTTTAGCTTTATAATAAACACGTAGTTTGATGTGTGAAACAAACTGTTTTTATGACATTTTGGTAGCATTAATTATGATCCATTCAAGTTGTATCAATATGCGTGTTTGAAGTTGCGATCAACCAGTGGCATCTCTACGCACCATCACCATAAATATGACGTGAAGACCTACTTTCTAAATATCTGTTTGTTTACTATTGGTTGTTTTGACATGAGTGTTTTTTTAAAGCAGTTAGCATCACCAGTAATGTCTCGTGTATGCAATGTATGGTGTATTTGTATGAAATGCATAGAATAGCAGAAGAGAAAGTGGCTGTGAGAAAAAGTAACGCAAAAGCAAAACGTAAAGTTTTACTTTCCATTAAAAGTAACATTTTAATTAATTTACACAATATTCTAATGAGTTCAAAGTAATGTTACCCAACACTTGTAGTTACATACTTGCGTGACATACAGCTACAGCTTGTTCTATGATGGTAAAAGGTGCACTTAATTTATTTTTTGGAAAATATGTATGCTGATATATCATTCATTTTACTGACACATATAGCAGCTGATAATATACTGTAAATAAGTTGTACCCTGCAATTGTAAACTTAAGGAATTATTGCTAACCCATACAATTAGTTTTGTTCATGTAACTTAATGTATTTAGGTTGATTTGTAGTTGAATATTTAGAAGTTTTTAGGTTAGGATCTCAACTCAGCTTTTATTAGGCTACTGATGTGACTGGAGTCTTAATGTGAGTGCATGGGATTTTAACATATTTTCAAAAGTACTTCTATAACTACTAATTAATTTCTTAGGGGCTAAACGTTTTTTAATGAGAAAAAAAGATACTGAGACATGCACCTTTAAGTGACAAAGTAACTAATCACTTATATTAAATTGATTAATAAGGCAAGGCTGCTAGTTGCATGAGCCAGTGTGATGTTTGGTCTTGCTTTGAGTTAAAACTCTGAAGTCACGAGTGCCATATACACTCAGGAGCACTTTATTAGGAACACCTGTACACCTACTTATTCATGTGATTATATAAAACCAGTAACCTTGGTTTTATTTGCTCTTAAGGCCCTATTTATTTGCACATTTTGCACCTCTTACGAATTAAAATCACTTTTGGAATGACATCCCTTCTCTCTGGTGTGATTCTACTTGTGACTGCTTGGTCCTTATCACAATGTAAAGTTTACCCTGAATTGCTCTCTGGCAATGGAGCATGAGGACTACTGCATATTAGACCATACATGGATCGCAGCTTGGGGTTTTTAGAGTTTTCAAATGTTTCAGTTTGGATGAGCAACTTTTGAAAAATGACCATCCAATCCAAAAAAGTGGAACATTTAATTTTCTTCTTTTAAGGTTTTACACTTTATTATGATGCAGTAATACACAGATGTAATGATTAATGTTTGATGATATAATATCAGAGACTCTCGCCCACGGAATCAAACACAAGTGGTCAAAAGAGACACATTTTAGTGACCAGGTGTAAACAGTGATGTGTCTTGCCTGTCCATTTGTGAAAGGGTCACCCAAAACACATATTAATACATATGAGTGTTTGTAGGCAGTTGAAACATTATCATAGCTCAGAATGGGAGGGGTAGAAACTATAAGGCTGTGGTTTCATACGCACACAAATAGATCCCATTACCATTGGGTCTAGTTTTGTTTATGTACCTTGAAACAGCATTGGGTCTATGTAGGCAGAGGCAGTAGACTGTAATGATACAGTTTCTGACAGAGATTAGCATAAGTGATAATTATGTGAAGAACTTTGTGTTCTGATGTGTTAATGTGTCTCATGAATTGTGGATCCAAATAGCGAGTACAAATGTAACCAGGCAGTGGGGAGGATGGGAGAAATGGACTGCCCTTGAAAGCAGATCACATACTTGTGTTGCTATGGTTACGGTCCCTTTTAGGTAACTAGGTTGCCATAGTGTCTGAAAGCTCAAAGCTCAGCTGCAGAATAAGAAACTGGGGGTACATGCACTCAAACAGAGGAAACACACACACACACACACACACATTCACACACACACACACACACACACACACAGGCATCATCAACCATGATATACGCAAATATGAAAATAGAGTAAAAATGTAACGTTGGGAAAATTTCATATGGCACACATTGTTGAAAGATTCATTTTTGGTAAATATTCAAATTAGCTGTGAATGACAGACATGCAAAGGTTCAGAGATATACTAAAAGAAACTACAGGGTTGTTGCATTTTTTTTTTATTTTCTGCTGAAATCACAAGAAGTGTCCCTAAAATTATTGTAGGTTATCAAAGAGAGTTAATCTCAAATAGTTAATTGCAATTTGTTAGTAACAAAAATGGTAAATTGTGAGCAGCATTAAAAGGTATTTGAAGCATCATCTAAACAGCAAATTCAGTTATATTTAGCTCCTTGTTAAGCTGGAGTCATGCTTATATAGTCTATTTTGACAAAAGAGTTTACATGCTCCCTTTTAAAATGAAAGGTGAAATTGAGATATATTTATTATTTACCATCAACATTATTATTGCAAATTGTGCAGTTTTCATTCATAAACAATATAATCAAATGTATTTTTAATATGTATCTATTAAGGTGGATTTTAGCTACCTACGGATTGAATAATTTTGTTTTTTAACTAGAGTAGGAATTACCAAGCAAAGTTTAGCCACATTTTATAATATATGTAATATATAATATACATGTAACATTTACAAATATCCAAATGCTTGTTGAAAGACTTGGGTTCAACCCTGGTGAATAAATATAAACAGATTAGCAATATGTGAACCTATTTTTAGTGCACAGAGAACCTACACATGAGTATTGCTATAATGAAAAAAGGCAAAAAATAAAAAGTGATTTAAAAATTATAAAAACTACTTTAAAACAATAAAAAAGACTAACATTTTGTTAATTGGGATTGTGCTAAAGAACATTATACAAACCCAAATGTTATATTGTATTAGCATAAAATTGTAAAAATTCTTAATATCTGTTTAAGAGAATTCTGCTTGGTTTAAAACTCTATTAAAACCCACTTTTTGCACATAGGCAGTGAGCTCATGACAAACTAACATGATATAGATGTAATTTTGGTCTAAGTTAAACCTGTTCATCCCTGTTAAACTCATTATTTGCCACTTCAGTTGTTCTGCTGCATGATTCTGCATGCATACAATCAGCTTTCTGTTTCACAAGTTTCACTGCAATTTGGAGAATCTGGAGTGTATTGATGTTCTTGCTGGGTTCAGAAATAGAAAGAGTTAGAGTGTAACAACATTATAAACACACAAAGCAAAAATTTATCTCAAGACACAATCTGTCCACTAACATTTACAACCCAAAGGAATGTAAAAGTTTAAAAGTGCAAACTGCAAACAAAGGCAACTGCAGCAGCACATCAGGGAACATTATAAGTTTGACCCTATTCAAATTCAAAGGCAGTTTTGTGAAACTTTGTTAGTAGATACTTTTGACCATATACCCTTTAAATATGTTACTCTAAATATTCAATAGCAAGCATGTGCAACACAAAAAGCATATTTACAAAACAGACACACAAAAAACACACATATTGAACAAGCATGCACTCAAATACACATTTTACACCACACTACCAAAAGTTGTAATATTATCAGCGGCCAACAAAGAGGGGGGTGGATTGCTGGCAAGTGTCCCTCTTTATATTTAATGTGAAGAAAGACTTCTATATTAGACCTTACATTCTTAACTGTAAATCCAACACATGGATCCACCCATTAATGTACATGACACAGACTTATAGATGGTTATTATCAGGAAGAGGGAAGGGTGTTCTGGGCCATGCACACAGTGGTTGGAACACCACGATTCATGACACACACTGAGTCTGCAGGCTGTTTGTGCCGGCCCTGCCGAGAAACCTCTACAGACATGAAAAAGAAGAGAGACAACAGACGAGTTATTACCCAGACATCTAGAGAACAAATATGGGTGAAGAGGGTGCAGGATGACGTGCGAACGAGTGCAGAAGAGAGATGGAGGGGTCAGGAGGAGTAGGAGGAAGGGATGAAAGGAGACCAGAGGGTGACGTTAATGCAGTCTGCAAGCAGGCACGTTTCCCATGCATCCAAGGCAGGCTTCTGCATCATACCTCATTGTGCAGAGAGTATGTTGACACTGTTGTTTCCGATATTCAAACTTCAGCTTGTTCACAGCATGCAGGTTTGTCATTGTTTCCTTCAAACGTTAAAAGTTTTAATTCATCACCATGCTCATCAGTGCAGGCTGCCATGCTGCTCCAACTGGAGACACGTGTTTTTCCCTTTTCACTCCCTTCCAATCCACCTCTTTGTGCCTGTCAACTTCAGGCCAAAGAGAGTATTGGCACAACCAAAGAGAGAAATAGAAATAATGCAAACTTTCCATTCCAATAAACAAAACAAACAAACAAACAAAAAACTAAGCCCTCTAACAGGTTTCATACAAAATTTATTTCATGCTATATTTGTAGTCATGTTTTCTTGTTTTTCTATGCAGTTATTGTTGCATAACAGTGCATGCATTTGTTTTTCCTCAACGTTCTAAATTGCATACAATTCTCTTATAATGTAAATATACATCTGTATTTTTTGCTTTTCTTTGTATTCGTAGCTAAAAGAAATTAGAGAAAAAGTATGTTAAACATCTTGACGTGATGCCATTTTTCTTGTTTTTGATTTTTTTCCCCCTTCCAAAAATAACACTGTCAAAAGTCTGCACTTGATATGTAAAATAAACAGTTGCTCACTATAGTTTTCCACAGGATCTATTCACTAATAATTATGTCATAAAACATAAAAATAACAACTCATTTTGCTCAGTATTTTTCTCTATAAGATCCAGAATCACAAGCATGCCAGACAGAAACAAAGTTGAAAAGTTTGAATTTACCACATAGAAAGCTTGAGAAAATACAATCTATCTTACATCAGTAACCACTGAAGTGTCTCATTCAGAATTTGAGGTCAATGTGACCAGAGCTTAGTCATATGTGGTTAGTAACAAATGAAAGACATAATGAAGAAATCTGTTGCTGAAGTAAATAACATGTTCTTTGAATATTTCATTATCCATGGCTACATGTAAATTCTGCAAAAGTGAAGAACTCTCCAAAGAAAATATTTGTTTTGTACAGATATTCATAACAGATATAGAATAGTTTCCTCTTTTTTATGTAACACCATGCAGCGCATGCTAAAAGGAACAGGTAAGAGTCCACTACATCTGTCACTGATGACACTGCATGTACTCATTAGTGATTAGAAAACTCATTTAACTTGTTTTTAAGCCAGACATCCATCCATTGCACTCTTCAGCTGATGTATGGTCCTCAAGTTCTTCCTTAAAAAAGTCCCGGTCCATGTGCTCCCTCATTCAATCAGAGTGCATTAAAGACATACTCTTTCTGAACAAAAACATATGCCACTGTGATGACTAACAACATCATCTAGTGTGCTCTTATTCTCTCTACATATACGTCCCTCCTTTGGACTCCAGCCTCAAATCGCTGTGGCCATTGTGAAGTCAAGAATGGCTGGAGAAGGGAACCCAAGGTTTTGTTTCCCCCTCTGAGATGCTGCTCCCTTCTCAGGTCACTTTAAGCACCTCTGACTGCATATACTTAACTAGTGCAGGTTCCTCTTTGCATGGATCTGAAGTAGAAAATACATGGGGGGATGGGATTGCTCAGGGTCATCGTGCCAAAGGGCCTTTTTTCATTCAACTCAGAATGAGGAGAAATTTAAGACTGAGAAAATAAGACTATTTGTATTTTTTGATGTTTTTATCTCTCTCTCAAAAACTGTGATTTGGATTGCTTTTGAAATCCAGAGCAAAAGAGGTTGGAGAAAGAGAGATGGACAGAAATGCACGGACAGAGTGAAAGAATTACAGAGGAAGGAGAGACACTTGCTGTAGAGGCTCTGACATGCAGAAGGAGTTCAGGCTGTGATCTCATTAAACAAGCAAAGAGAGAGGGGGAACACTAGAGCAAAGGGGAAGTAAAAATGAAAAGGGCAAACAAAAAAGCAACAGGTCGAGAATAAAAATGGCTATTGTTGTCTTCCATTTGTGAGAAATGGTTTTATTTAAAAATGTGCTTGTGCAAAAAAGGGACACTTTCAAAATCATAATAAATCATTGAAATTCCACAAGTGGAATTTATACAATTAACACGAATCGATTTAACCTGGAAGGGAGATTTTGCTTCAAAAGACAAAAGTCTTTTTAACAGAAGTTTCCAGTTGAAGTGATCCCTGGATCAATAATGTGCTATAATAAAGCAAGGTATTCATTTCTGATACCAGTTCTTTTATAATCGATAAACATTTGTGACTAGGGAATATTTCAAATTTTCCCTGAGATGTTTTAGACATTGAGGTTTCTCTCTGATGGCTTTGCATGGGTTGAGAGCTGGTAGGTACGGACAAGAAACAAGCAAATCGGACACAGGAAGAGAGGAGACAAAAACACTGTTCCAGAAGACAAGGACCAGAGAACAAGACAGACCAGACCAAATCAAACACTGCAGAGAACAGAAGGCAGCAGAGCAGGAAGAAGACCCAGGGAGATAGCTCTAACTACACCACTGCTCCATTTTTTTAGAGAATGGAGGGGATTGGAGAATGGGATCGCTGCAGGAGAACAGGCGGGCCACAGGACCCAGTAGACATCGACACCACCTCGGCCAGTGTTCGGGCCTTGCTGGTTATGGTGCCCAGGCTTCGGGACTTTTGATAACCTTCAGTTTAGTGGAGAGAAATGTGCACAGGCAATTGCTGAGACACAAAGGTTTTGATTGTGCACTGCTTTACCAATGTCATCTTGCTCCACACAATGTTTTCATACCTGGTTGTTGCTGCTACGGGTCAGGTTTTAAAGGGTTTAAAACTGCATGCAATTTCTGTGAGATGGCATGCACAAAGACCAGTTGGTTAACCTGGCATTAGATAGGGCAAAGAAGGCTGTGGACTGCAAGGCAAAAGACAGACAATCAACCAATCGATCGAATTATGCAGTTTACAGATTCATTGATCTATAAATTCACACTTCAAAATCAACGATAAATTTGACATCAAGGCAACCAAACGATTTATGTCCTGATCTAGTTATATCATTCATCAGGGTCATTTTCCAATTTTCAGCCTGATCTCATGAAAATTACATGACTGTGGTGACATATTTGCAAAATGACATTATGTGGTTCTGCGATTACACATTTTGCAGCAGTTCCAAGGTGAAATGTCCACTGTGTGGCGCTAAAAGCGAGTTACCTTAAACCTAAATCTAATTAATGGTGCCAAAAAAGCAAATGTGAGATGAAAAATGCAATTGCTTAAGCAATCACATCATTTTGTGGTGCTTCTTTGACACTTTCAGCTCATGTGTCGACTTGGATACACTCTAGGACTCATACCCTTGTCCTTTGCATCGCCACTGCAACACATCCATCAGTTAAGCAATGGACAATTCGATCATGCTTGAAAAATCTTGTAAACGCAGTTGGTTATATAATGCAACATTATGTATCACCTTACAAGCCATTCACTATAGCACAAGTGTTTTGATGTCATAAGATAGCATTTTGTGAGGAACAGGGTATGTGTTTATAGCCTGGCAATGTGCAGTTTTATTGATGGTTTGTGTAAAAATAATTAAAACGAGCCATGTAAAATCATTTTGCAATGTAGGTATAGTAATGTGATTCAGTGAGACCAGGCTGTCAATTTTAGGCACTTTTCCATAGTCTATTTGTTCGTGGCATAAGTTTACAGTATATGTCAACTTTTTCTTTGCCTCTGTGCAAAACCAAGTCTTCGCTTTCTCATCCAATACCATACAGGCATCAGGACAGAGTGTGCAGTAAAGCTGCAGGACTGCCCAAACACATGCACAACATAAAGCTACAGAAAAAAGAAAAGTCCACTCCAAAAAAGCACTGCATGCACACACACACAGGCACACTAAAAAACATTTCTATAACAATCACCCACAACCATTAACTTTTACTTACACATTACACATAAAACACAAATACATTTATACAGAAAAGCACAACAACAACAACATATTTGTTGAGAACCATGTGTGTAGTTCTGCCTAGTGATGATGTTGGCTTGAGGTGCATTTGGCTGGGTAGGATTTGAAGTCAAACAGAGCATGCTCACACAGAGCAACATGTCATATGACACAGACAGACAGCGCTATTTGTTAGAAAATGATGACGCACTGGTATGACAAATTGGTAACACTTTTTATGATGGTAGAAGTAGAAAATCTCTTTTGAATATGTCTGGTTTTGCTCTTGGTGTTAGTTATAATTGTTGATGAAACATCACTCTGTGTGTGATTCTTTAGCCACCTTGTCTCAAGTCTATTCATACAGCATGGGTCAGATTAGTTGACATCAAGGGAAGTTTAAACTAGAACAGTGCCATGAGTTTACTTGAGAGTGTGACGGTCTTTATATCACTACATTAATTTGCTGACGTGCTGCACATTCGTTTACATACTCTAAAGCTACATAGTGTGCAGGGGCCTTTATTTATCTAAGGCTGCTGGGAGTGATTTGAACGCTAAGCCGTATGACAGTAAAACAGGAATGGATATCAGGTGGTGACCCTGGCATGGCCATCCTCTGGGCTGTGCGCCCAGCCTAGCTGCAGCAGTGGGTAACCCTGTGGGCCATACGTCGGGCCGGCCGGCTCCGCCCCTGACCTCCCTGAGAACGTTCCGGCTATGGGAAAATCAGGTAGCAAAAGGAAGATGGGAGAGAGGGGGAAATGGAGGGAGATAACAACATAGAGGCAGACCACAGGCATGTACAGTGGTGTAAGAAACAAGTAAAAAACAAACAAACACAAAGAAAACAGAAAAAAGGAAAGATTAAGGTTGGCCCCAGAAGGCAGCTGTATGTGTGTTATATGAGTTTGACATAATGCAGCGTGGTGTGGAAAAAACTTATTTATAATATGTTCAAAAGAGAAGAGGGTTGGAGAAATGTGACTAGTGGAAGGATCTGAGCGTGCAGGGAAGGGTCCTTATACGATACTGTCTGCTTCATCATATTTACATATGAAAAATAGACAAATCATTTTGACAGTAATCCTTAAAAAATAATAAAAGAATTAATGAAACTTTAAATAAAAGATGTAGCTTCCTTGCAGTTTCCTGTGAGCCAATAGGAGTGGGCAATGTGGGCAAGTAAAAGTCTGAGTCTGACTTCCAACTAAGATTCATGAGATGGGAACCTGTATGATGGGAATTTTATTTCTTGAGCACAAATTTGGTCTTTTATCTATTTTGTCATGAAAATGCAGATTTTTGTCTAGTTACAAACCGTCTGTTGTGGGCGCGCTCTGCTTGTCTGTATGACTGGAATGTCTGTGTGTTACGCTGTTTCACTGTACTGTATGTCTTTATTTTGTTTGTAGTGCACCTGATATATTACATTTGTGTAGATGTTTATGTGTGTTGGGCAGTGGCCTAACATGGATGTTAGCTGTTACATACCCTTCCTCACTCTGGTTCCTGTGTTTGTAGATCGTCTGCCAACGTTCAGGAGAAAACACGGAGTGTCTCCCCGTGGTTCGCTTGGGTTAAAGATCTGGCCGTCCTCAGGGGAAATAGCTTGGTCTATGTGGGGACAATCCTCATTGGCCAGTGCTGCTTTAGCTGCTTCACCATTCACTTTGGGATCTTCAAACACATAAGCACATGTAAGAACATGTAGCCACAACACCCAAGCTGATGCATGTGTGGGGTTGTGCTGGACAGAAAGATAACATGGGTCTTTGGCAGCATGGATGTATATGAATGTATGTATGACCAGTGTTGACCATTATGTATGACCAGGAGCATACTCATTCAACAAAAAATTAAACGTTATGCATTAGGGTTTTCATGCTTAAAGCCTAGTGTGACAGCTTCTTATGTCATATTTACTAGTGGGAAACTCACATGAGTTGTAATGTTGGAAAGGATGACAGTGATGAAAAAGATAGTGGAGAGCAACTCTGCAACTCTTCAATTTCAGTGCTGCATTTCAATAATATTAATATGACAGAGCTTAACCCCAACAAATGTAAAGCAAATGACTCACCACTGGCATTTTCTTTATGCAAATTCATTAGAAATTTGTCAGATGCTATGCATTTATAAATCAAGCAGGTTGTGTAAAAGTGATGAAGCTCTATTCACTTTTGCTTATCCACTGGTACAGTGCAAAATAGAGCACTTGCTGTTGTTCATTGTGTACATTGTGTATTTGTATTAGTTTGGTTTCTTTTGCACTTTGTTTCTGACCTGAATGTGTGACATGTTGCAATAACAAATGGCCAATGTAGGATGTAGGAGCTTTCCAGGTGCACTTGAAGGCAGCATAAGAAAAACGAAGCTAATTTCTTATAACCACAACAAAATAATAACCATTACTTTTCATCGCAAGTTTTTAACGCATATATAAATTCTAATAGGGATAAATTAAAATAAAAAATCTTTTAAAATCTTGTACCCAGGTCCAATTGCAATAATCCAAATCTTTATCATAATAAACACACTTAAAGCACACGTATTCATATGTAACACCACACTTAACCAATCAGCAGGGTTCAGCTTTGGCTCTACGCCAAACAATGAAAAAGGAGCGGTGAATTATAGCTCCTGGCCACAATGTAATATGCAAGGAATAATTGACGACTGACTGTTGAATTATTGAAAAATAATGCACACCCGAGGTGGTATTGCAGCCACGACGTGCAGCAGAGTGCATTATTTTTCAATAATTGAACGGGCTTTAGTCAATTATTCTGCTTATACCATGGTTATACCACTGTTCTGATTTCGTCCCTACAATGCTCTTGTGAGTGGAACTACTTTCTTCCACCATGGATTCTCTCGTGAGTAGAACTACTTTTCAGCATTGGAGTAACAAATTAGTGCATGTCAGTGTGCGCATGTGTGTCGTGAGAGATCACGAGATTAATCTGTGTTTGAAGTGGCTCTCGTCAGAAATAACTTCTCTTCAAATTGCCAAAGTGTAAGTTTAAGTATACTTCTCAGTAAATGGTAAATGGTCTGCACTTATATAGCACTTTTTTTAACCTTGGAGGTTACAAGTGCTTTACACTTTGTCCCAATCACCCATTCACCCATTCACACTCATACACCAATAGCGGTAGTGGTGCCATGCAAGGCATCTAGCCAGCCATTGGGAGCTACTTGGGGTTCAGTGTCTTGGCCAAGGACACTTCGGCATGTGGAGTCGTGTGGGCTGGGAATCGAACCGCCAAGCCTGCGATTAGCAGCCAACAGATGTTTATAATCCCACTGAGTCACAGGGATGCGCTGACTTTGCTCCCAAGAGAGTTTATGTGAGAGAAAGAGAGAGGGGGTGCGACAGTGCTTTCCAGTATAGCTTTGGGAGGCTGATTAGGGCAAAATACATTGAAACATTAAAAGTTATTTTGGATAATATACTGTAGAAACTGTTGTATTGATTAAGTTGTGGTGGTACAGCTCTTAATCTTAATCGAGTTGCAACTCGAGTCTATGTGTGTGTGCAAGCGTATGTTTGCGCGTGCATATGTACTATATGTGTGTCAGCATGTGTAAGTTTGGGTGAGACGAGAGAAAGAGGGGGGCACAAGGGCACTTTCAACCGAAAAATTTATAAATGTAGCATTTTATAGCCATTTTTGTTCCTAACCAATTTACTTTAAACAATGTTTTTTTCTGTCAATTTTTTACATGGTTATTTTGCTGTGGTAGACTGTGTATGGTGTGAGTGTGTGTGAGAGGAGAGAGAAATAGAGAAAGGAAGAGGGAGCGAGGTTGCTTTTCAATTGAAATCTAAATAAATTTAGTTTATTTAGACATTGTTTGTCATTCTTATTCAGTGTACTTATCCATTGTCTTTGTTTTAACTGATTATTTTGTTGTGGTAGCCTGTACTGCTTTTTTAAATAACTGAAATAATTTGGCATAGTGATATGGAAACATTATGCTGTCAAGACATGGAACTATTTCATAGCCGTGAATTTACTGGAAAATAATTGCAACCCATAGAACATCCATCAACCAATAAGAATCAAGCATTCAACAGACCCATGGTATAAATAGAAACAGCTCATGGCAACCAGCCTGTTCACCTGTGAGCTCTGTGGCAGCCAAAAGCTTCTGCTCACTCGATTTACACCTCATCGATCAGACCAGTGAGAAGGGAGAACACTGCCAAAGCTCCTCTGGGGAAAGAACGCTGTGAACTATCATATCTCCCACCTGAATTTTCCATTGTATCGCCAACACTGATTCAAGCACGCCCTTAATAGCATATTACTTTCAACTAAATAGCATCTATCAGCAAGTGCAGCCGGGTTCGACTGCGGTTGTTCAAATGGGACATGAGTCTGGTTGGTAATATTACAGTGGCTTCATTTCATTATGGGCTATTGATAGATAGTAAATCATGCACAATCTGTAGACACATACACATATATAGTAACACAACTGCAACTTAAAACATATTGATATCTTGAGTGGTGTTTTTATTCCCCATGTCCTGTTCTTCAAGAGAAATAAATTCACCTCAATACTTTGCATGACCAATTTAGAGTAAACCTCTGACTTTAGGCAGTTAGTGTGTAAAACATCCAAATAACATGTGAGTCTAAACATGATTCGGGCCATGTTTTGAGGTTTTGGTATCAATATTTTAGTGAAGTTTTGTGTGGTGTGTGTACACAAACCCTCAAAACATACACACAGGCCACGTCCACAATAATTCGTTTTTGTTTGAAAATGCATCTTTTTTCGACGTTTTGGCCTTCCGTCCACACTGAGACAGCATTTTTTGAAAACACTCTTCCAAATGGATGAATTTGAAAATGCTTCTTTGCGTTGTAGTGTGGACAGTGAAAATGGAGATATCCGAAAACTATGATGTATTTGTTACATGTGTTTGTATGTCATGTGATCCATTCAACCCAAAATAAATCAAGATGGCTGCCCATGTTGTAGCCCCATTGTTGTGACTGCTATTCAATTTGATTTTTAAAGAGAAATGTTACTTTGTACAGCCTTCACAATGCTTTCCTTCAAAGGAGGTGGGAAGTTTACTCGGAATTACTGTCAGGCGACAGAACACAAGGACAACTGCGTTTCAGACCGCCCATGGAACAGCGATTTTTTTTTATTTTTTTTTTTGCATGTGCATCAAGGGGATTTAAGACAAAGACAGAGCATTTTGAAAACGCCATTTTTGCATGCATCTGGATTAATATGGATGTAGCCTCAGGAAAAGCAGTGAAGTGACACATTTCTTTGTAACTGAGAGTCTGTAAACAGGAAGGGATGGGGAGATGACTCATCTTTATGAGTAGTTTGATGAACACAAGCAACTCATTCTCAATCTCTTGTTTCTGTTTCTTTTTCTTTCAAATTTTGAGGCCCAAAGTTAGTGTACTGTTGTGTAATGCATCAGTAACAGTGTATGCATACATACAATACATATGCATTTGTATCAGCTGTAAGTCATATCCATAGCCGTCATAAACTGTTAAATCCATAGCCTGATATTATTTTACAAAAAAAGTAACTATAAGAGAGTGACAGATGAAGGCACTGTCTACAGAGGACAAAGTTTTGATTGATCTCAAACAGCGACTGTGTGTTAGTGTCACCAAGATGCGCTGAGAGTGTTGCTGTGTTACTCGGGCCAATTGAACAGATGCTTTCGCTCTATGAGGTGGTGATTTTAATGGTTCTATGCCCACAGTCAAATGGATGGAGCTGATAATCAAGGCCTTTCTGCTTTATAAAAATGCATTTAAAATAGAAGCTGTACTAAAAGTAACGGGGGGGGGGACAGAATAAGGGAGAGAAAGTCTGAGGCAGTTGAGCATGAAGACAGTTTCATTGTATTCACTGTCAGTTATGTGTTCCGCACTCAACTAAGCAATTTTACACTTAACAATTTTACTACATTCTTCCTCAGTGTGTGTGAGGTGTGTGTTCTGCAGTACTGTGTGAATAGCACACGAATCGTGCAAGGCAAGTGATTGACTGCAGCTCATTGCAGGGCGCGATTCCTATTGTGTGGTTGCTTGGACACCATTGCCATAGCAACAGGCTCTAGTGCAGTGTAAAAACAGAAAATGAAATGATAAAGAGATGGTGTGAAAACAGAATGCACAATCCAACTTTTCACTTCATCATATGAAAGCTTTGTTTGAAACTAACAAGACAGAATGTTCAGGCAAGTAAATATTGCAGGAAGTACCCTTTCTTTCTCTCTTTCTCTTTGATTGAATTATCACCATGCCCCTCTCAAATCGTGAAATCTTTATTCATTGAATGAATTCTCAAAGTTCAGTGTTTATCCCAAGCGCTCACATCAGTGGGATGGTTACTTCATCTACAGATGTGCTGTTTGTGTTTGTGTGTAAAATGGAGGGGCTACTGAATAAAAAATGAGGTAAGTGAATGGCATACTTTAGTACAGCTTTTATGCAGTATTGCATCTTTATACAAAATTTTATTTAGAACATTGATTCAAATTCACTCCACATTAATTTAGTGCACAGGGACACACCGGATATGCTGTACTTTTTTCTTTTGTGTTTGAAATGGCTGTGATTGATACACAAGCAAAATCCACCACCACTATGTGCAATGTTTAGTTTTTTCAATAAACACATGACAGGTGCCGGATACAAATCACCAAATCACTTAATAAATTCTGGATTATTTTCACTCTGTTTATAATTTTGATGTAGAAACATTAAACTGCAAAATGCAGCCTGATCTCCTGAAAATGATCTGACTGTGGTGACATTTTTGCAAAATTACTTTACATGGTTCCTAAAATGTATTACAGCAGTTCTGACGTTAAATGTCCAGTGTGTGGCTCTAATAGCAAGTTAAATATTCCTCAAATAGATTAGGTTTTTAAGGGTTATTGTTAGCTGATTTATTTATTTTTGCAATTCTGTTTGGTGGTGCTAGTGTCACAGATATGAGATACTTGAGCTTTAAAGTTAATGCTCTGTCGAGTTAACTTACCTCACTACCCTAAACCTTAAAATTGGTTTTGTACTGCAAATTAAAATGCATTATCTTACAAGTCATGCACTATTGTAAAAGTGTTTTAATGTCATAAGGTAGCATTGTGTCAGAAACAGAGCCAAAAGTGTTTAACTGATAATCGGCCATTTTACATGTGAGTGTGAAAGTTAATAAAATGAATTGTTGTTGTAGCGCCTCTATTGTTCATTTTACCTGGACACTGTTGCAATACGTACAATGAGCTACGTAAAATTAATTTAGTAAAATAGGGTAGGTATAGTAACGTGAATCTATAAGCCCAGGTTGGTAAATCGACAAGGGGTTTTAACATAATTTATTATAAATCCTGATTAGCAGGCCGGGAGTTATTTGTTATGCAATATATATATATATATATATATATATATATATATATATATATATATATATATATATATATATATATATAATTCCATCACTTGCAGCCCTGAAATATCCATGGCCTCAAGCATATATGTGGATTATGTGCTGTTAGCTTAGTCCATCTAAAGACTTAGTCTGGATAAAATTATCCAGTTTAGAAATTTGGGAATCCCACTAGTCAGACAAGCAAGTCACTCCCAATTATTCTCCCAGACTAATGAGAGATTCTTCACCTAGCTTGATCAGACACAGCCAAAACAACCATCTTTTCATCACTCTTTCACAGCTATCCACACAATCTATGACTGAGTGCTGTGAATGAAGGCACTTAACACCACTTACTTGTCTGTAAGAATGTTGAGTGCAGAGTGGAGTGGTTTATACAGTATATCTTATTTCAGCCTGATCTCACATAAAAATTGGATAATCTTTCTTTAGCCAAAATCGGTATATGTTGACCGAATTTAAAAATACTGCCTCCAGAGGTTAAAGCAGTAAGTGTTTCAGAGCATATAAAAAGGTGTGACATCCATTTATATCCAGAAGAGGTCGCCAGAAGCCAGTTGTAAAAACAATTGTTTTCAGCTGAACAAGGTGTAAAACAGTGAAGAGAAATGCTTATTTTATTTAATCTACTATTCAACCAAAACCCAAATCTAACCTTAGCCATTAGCAGAGACAAAATACAATGTTAAGGACAAAAATGCAACCTTCTTATCATGCTCATGATTGTTCATACAAATGTGATTATTTCCTCGTTTGATTGGGGACTGAACTGTGGTCTCCCATGCAACTGACGCAACATGCTACCAGTCAAGCCACAAGGGAAATTAATTGTTGTTGAGCTATTCCAAATATGTCTGATGGGACATAGAGCATCTCAGTGAGTCAGCATAATGTTGCCGATCCTAGGTAACAGAAACTTTGGAAAAAGCGTGCCGAATTCCTGTGTGATCATGTTGCTTATTAATGCTGGTCAGTTACTCTGTAAATGTGTCATATTCACATGTAAGTGAGTATGGAAAATACTACTGTTTTTCCAGAAGCAACAATGATTTCAGTTCTCATACACCTCTCACAAACTAAAATTAGATAACATGGATACTGACTATGATGATGTGGTCAACAGCATCTGTAATTTGTTACAGAATAACAGCTGTTCACTTTCTGCCACTCACTCGACGTTGTGTGGAATGTAGTGACACAAGGAGTCTTTCTTGAGAGCCTTGCGTACCCCTGAACTTGAGAAAAGGCCAATGAGGAATTGGCAGACAGAATTTACATGTCCCGCCCCTGGACATACGGGTATAAAGGGAAGCAGCGTGTCTGTCAGTCAGATTTTTTCTTCGGAGCTGAGCGGTTGTGCAGAAGCAAGCTGAAGTTCACTACTGTTCCACTGACCTCTGTTGGCAAAGCACTGCTGTTGGATCTACGGCGCATTACCAGCGGCTTTCTCCCTCTCTGCACGCTGTGCAGTCCACGCCCCTGGGCGCTTTGACAGCGCTTCTGTCTGAAAGAGTATTTTCCTCTAAAAGAGTTTTATTTTCACTCACAAAAGAGCAATACAGACAGACTGACAGAAAGACTGACAGTCATAGACGCTGCCTCGTGTGCCTGGGTAGCGATCACACTGAGGCAGCGTTTATGGATGGTTCATGTACTCACTGTGAGAACATGAACATGGCAGCGTTGTGGTCGCGGCTTTCATTTCTTAAAGTGAATGCCACTTCAGCCGCCCCCCGCACCACTCCTTCTTCCCACGGGATTGAGGATGACCCGGCTGGCGATGGAGGCAATTTGGGGATGGCAGCAGGCTCGGTTTTGCCGGGTAAATCCCCAGGAATCACCCGCCCCCCTGAATGTTCGCTTGCTTCCTTCCGGGCTCGAGGTAAGAGCCGTGTGCGTCTGATGCAGAGGACTCGACTGGGCTGCCACCTTCGGGTCAGCCAACCCAGTTTGAGGCCAATGCGCAGATGGCCGGCATGCTTGCCCGGGCCGCTGTGAGCGTGGGCTTGGACTGGAACAAGTCTTCACGACTTGACGATTGGTACCTTGGCTCAGGGCGCAGCTCCCAGCCACTCACCCTCCCCCATCCCAGGTCGTGGAGGGCACCTTTTACTGCCCAGAACCGGCCTCCTCACTCATCCGCTCTCACTACCCTTGACGGTGGGCGGCTCATGGGTACATGGATGTCCCCCAGGTGGACAGAGCGGTTGCGATCCACCTGTGCCTGAGTACTGGCAGGATCGCTCAGTACTCCCCTCCAAGACCTGTAGGATGACATCGTCGCTGACCTTGAAAGCCTACAGCGCCACCAGACAGGCCACCTCCGCCCTGCATGCCGTGACTCTCCTGCAGGTCCACCAAGCCAAGGCACTTAAAGAACTGCACCTGGGTAGTCCTGACCCCGATATGCTGCAGGAACTGTGCTCTGCCACTGACCTAGCTCTCAGCGAAGGTCACAGCGTGGGCAATCGGGTGGGGGGTGGCCACCCTCGTGGTACAGGAACGCCACCTTTGGCTGAACATTTTCGAGATGCTTGATGTTGACAATGCCTGCTTTCTCATGCCCCTGTCTCTCAGCTTGGCCTCTACCGTGACACCGTCGACGACTTCGCCCAGCAGTTTTTGGTGGTAAAGAAGCAAACGGCGGCTATCTCTCACATTACACCATGGCACTGCCCCATCGCAGCCCGCGCCCCATCTGCCCGCCGAGGGCATCCCCCTGCATTCAAACAACATGCATCTCCACCTCAACCCGGGCCCAGCTCTCGGGCCAAGCTCTCGGGCCTAGCGTCAAGTGCCCCACAGGCGGCGTATGCCCCCCATCTCCAGGACCCGGAAAGCTCCTAAGCGCTCCTGAGATGGAAGACCCGGGCAGTCAGATGTTTGCTCCGGAGCTAGTATCAGGACCACTCCGGGCCAGGAGGAAAATCCTTATTTCTTTATTTTTTTTGCCGCACCCCAAAGTATCCACATTGTCAATAAAACAGTGATTTCCTCACTCCCTGGGTCATCCAGCTGGTGAGTGCCATTCTCACAGTGTCCCGGCACCAAAATCTTACAGTCCCGGTTCCCCGGACACAGTCAACTCACCTCCGGACACACGACTGCCCATTCCCGGCAGGCCTGCGCTGACGAGTTCCGAAGACGCCTTTCCAGAACCTCTTCCTCAGTCTCTAACCTGCCCCCTGCCGGGAACGTGGAGCAAGGTAAGTGCTTTGAGTCTTTTCTCAGCACTCAAACCTTGAGACGCGCTTTTGCCTCCCAATGCATTATTAACTGCTCCCCCCGCTGCGAAGCCCCACCCGGTACGTCAAAAATTATCATCCCTTAAGTTCCCATGGATGCGTGGCTTTCTTTATCCAACCCATCACGTTGGCTGGCCATACATGATTCAATTCGCCAGGCCCCCGCCTCTTTAAAGCGGTATTTGCTCCACCTTGATGCATGCCAAAAATGCCAGCACCTTACGGGCAGAGATTACAACTTTGCTACTCAAGGACGCGATAGAGCCTGTCCCTCCAGCCGAGATGAACAAGGGTTTCTACAGCCCTTACTTCATCATACCCAAAAAAGGCGGTGGGGTGTGGCCAATCTTGGACTTGTGAGTTCTCAACCGGGCTTTACACAAACTTCCCTTCAAAATGCTCACGCAGAAAAAGATTCTAACCTGCGTTCGGCATCAAGATTGGTTGGCGGCAGTAGACCTGAAGGACGCATACTTCCACGTCTCCGCCTTCCCTCGACACTGACCCTTCCTACGGTTCGCGTTCGACGGCCAGGCATATCAGTACAAGGTCCTCCCTTCAGCTTGTCCCTGTCCCCTCACGTCTTCACGAAAGTCGCAGAGGCAACCCTTGTTCTCAGCAGCTCTTTGTCTACTTCGGCGGACGGCAGAAAGGGAACGCTCACTGGGTCGTTGATGCTATCTCTCTGGCCTACCAGACCCAGGTCAACCCCTTGTGGGTTCAAGCACACTCGACGAGAAGTGTGGCATCCAATACAATACAAATCTACAATATCAGGGTTGAGTCTGTCTCGTCCCGTAATATGTCAGGTCCCAGCTGGTAGAACTCTGTAATACGGAAAAGCTGACCGGGTGTTCCGCTTGCACCTAGCACCCTTCACCAAGCTGAATAAAAGAGCATAGTAGAGGCTGAGCTGCAGTGCTAGATCTACCCAATATATATTGTGTAGCATTAATGAATGGACTAAAAATATATTGTCACCTTTTCACATTACACAGCACAAAGTTACCATTCTCAAAAGCCTGCTGTGGCAGTATCATGGCACAGTGATTGTAAAATATGGTAAAATATACAGTTTTTATATACGGCAGGCCTATATCATGGTATTTATATTGAAGGCTACTCCAGAGAACATGTCCAAAAAACATGGTATTGGTTTGGTTTTTGTACTTTTAAGCACTTTTATGTAATGTAAGTGTTTTGATACACTTTTATTTAGAAAGTATCTTTACCTGCAGTAGACAATCGTTCACAGTCAGCACTCACACTCACACATGATCTTCATCACTGGCAAATGATTAAATGCAGCTGCAGGTTTTGTTTCAAAGTAAATGTTCTCTTCATTCAGCGTTGTTTTTATTCTATGTCGTCTAAAGCATCTCGTTACTGTTTTACTGCGTGGCAAAGAGCTTCAAACTATTCAACCCGCACGTTAGACAAATTCATTCATCACGCATAACTTCGATTCACAAGCCTCGTGCTCGTGAGTCTATGGCCGTGTTCACAGTGGTATACTATCCATACTACTCTCACTGTTTTTACCAAACACAAGTATAACAGAAACATTAAGAGTAGTATGTTAGTAAGGCATTTTTTCTATTTGTTCCATGAGGGGCACCACAACATATCATTGGAACACGCAGTGTGCATTTTGGTCAACACAGACTGAACACATACTTATTAGCTCGGAAGATCGGCGTCCCTGAAGCGATGCCACCCTAGGCGCTCACCTATGTCGCCATGACCAGCCCTGCTAAAGTGAAGGGTTTTGTTTGTTTGAGCTCTTCAAGGGATAGTTCACCCAAATATGATCTTATCCCTGGCTTTAAACTAACAAAACAATGCATATTGTGCACATATAAATAAGACGTTATTAGGGCAAGCTGATCAACAAAAACAAGCTGTTGAATGAGTGTGCTACCATTGTCTGGGTGGATGTGATTTATCCTCAAAGGAATCTGATGGAAAAAATATATAGATATACAAAATGTAGCATGGGGTATTGGTTGTTATGCAACCACGGTGCAGACATGTATGTGTTTCTATGCTTGTTGATGTGAGGAGGCTGAATAAAATGCAGTGTGAGGAGATTTTTTAAGTCTCCAGATGGTTGGGCTGTATTTGAATGATTCTCAATCGAGAGATTTTGCACAGAAGTAACATGTGTATTTTTTGGGCTTTAAGGCAAATCTAGAAAGATGGTGAAGTGGAAGGAAACATGAGTTTAATGCCATTTCAGTCCTTAAAGGGACAGTACACACACACACACACACACACACACACACACACACACACACACACAGTATGTTGGTACTACAATTATTATGAGGACTCTCCATAGACATAATGATTTTTATACTGTACAAACTATATATTCTATCCCCTAACCCTACACCTACCCCTAAATCTAAACCTCATAGAAACCTTTTTGCATTTTTACATTTTAAAAAAAACATTGTTATGTATGTTTTTTAAGACGTTTGAATTACAGGGACACTAGGGGTGTCTTCATAAACCACTTTTATAACATAACACACATTACTAGTGTGTTACCTAAAAAATAAGTCCTTGTAAACATCAAAAACCAACTCTCACACACAGACACACACAGACACACACACACAGACACGCACAAACACACACATGCATAATGAACATTCAGTAATTTACTCTCATGTTGTGAGTAAAAATCCTGAATGACTTTGTTTCTCCAGGGAACACAAAAGTAGATGTTAGGCAGAATGTTATCCACAGTCACAATCCACTTTAAAGAAATAATTCATCCAAAAATGAACATAATTTACTCACCCTCATGCCATCCCAGATTTGTAAGACTTTTTGGAAGAGTATTTCAGCTCTGTAGGTTCATTAGATGCAAGTGAATGGGTGCCAGATTTTTGAAGCTCATTGTATAGACAATATATATAATGAAAGTGAATTTTGACTGAAATCCAATTAACTTTGTGGTTAACATCTCCTTTTGAGTTCTATAGAATAAAGACTTACAGGTTTGGAACAGCATGCAGATAAGTAAATTATGAATTTTCATTTTTGGACCATAAAATCAATTCATGAGGAAATTACTTAGAAATGTTTCCTACCTGCTCTGTTCATTTCTAAAATCTCCTCCTGGGCAGCAAGAGAGCAATGGTCACTTGGTGGGCTGTGGTGAGGCGAGCACATGGCTGACTTACAGTAATTAGGTGAGCCCAGCTGGGGGGCACGGGGAATATGCTTGTTCTTTTTCTTTGGTAGCTTTTGCTTAGCCATGGCTAGAGAGTAGTACATCCCAAAGTTATTGACAATGACAGGCACAGGCATGGCAATTGTTAATACACCAGCCAGAGCACACAATGCACCCACCAACATGCCTGACCATGTCTGAGGATACATGTCTCCATAGCCCAATGTGGTCATAGTCACAACAGCCCACCAGAAGCCGATGGGGATGTTTTTGAAGTGGGTGTGCTCGCTGGCACGTGGGTCATTGGGATTGGCACCGATTCGCTCTGCGTAGTATATCATGGTGGCAAAGATGAGCACTCCAAGGGCAAGAAAGATTATAAGTAGGAGGAACTCATTTGTGCTAGCGCGGAGAGTGTGTCCTAGAACACGCAGTCCCACAAAGTGTCGCGTCAGCTTGAAGATCCGGAGGATCCGGACAAATCGCACCACTCTGAGGAAACCCAGAACGTCCTTTGCTTCTGAAGAGGACAGCCCGCTCAGGCCCACCTCCAGGTAAAATGGCAGGATGGCCACGAAGTCTATGATGTTGAGGGTGTTTTTGATGAATTTCTTTTTATCTGGACAGAAAGTGACACGCATGAGGAACTCAAAGGTGAACCACACCACACACACACCCTCGATGTAGGTTAGGTAGACCACTGTTTCTGTCTCCTGGTTAATCCTGGTGCTGTTGTCTTGAGGGTTAAAATATGTGCGGTTAATGATGGGGTTGAAGGCCTCGTGTGTCTCCAGGCAGAATGTGGTTATGGAAACCAGTATGAAGAACAGCGAGGCAAATGCCACCCACTGCAGCAGAGAGAGAGAGAGAGAGAGAGAGAGAGGGGGGGGGGGGGGGGAACAATATTAAAAAGAAAGACGTTTGTATACATCTAAAAAATATTCCTACAGATGCAGGAGTGAAACTAAGGTATTAGTATTAGTATTTTAAAGGGCATCACTTTTTCCACTTTGCCTTTCTTATGAAATAAAATATCCTTATATATTCATATACAGCATTTCCTTCACTGGTTTAATCTACTGCATCCACACTTAAAAATGGCAGCAACATCCAAGGCTACTTGATTTATTTAATTTTTTTTACTTTTTAAGCTTAAGGTTCATAAAGGCATAGTGTCTGACTGGGGCTGTATTATTCTGCTTAACCTCAACAGAGTATTTGAAATCTCTTCCTGAGAGTGAGAAGAAAGCATTGTGTGTGATAAAGTTACAGGCAAACAAACAGTATTGAAAATAATCATACTTTCCAGTCTTTCTCTCCAACTCAAGCTAATGTAAAGCTCATAGAATAGTGACTGAATAAATGTGAGATCCATGGTTTTGATTTCACTATAATCTTTAGTAAGCACACACTCCAACACTGGGACACCATTGATTTTCCTTTAACTAGTCAGAAAACTTGCAAGAATAAAACCAACCAGCAGACCAAACCCAATTAAGGAGGAACAAACCAAGTTAAATTATGAAAGAGGAGCACTCCTTGTTCCGACAAAGAGATAAACAATCTCACTCTCTCTCTCTCTCTCTCTCGCTCTCTCTCTCTCGCTCTCTCTCTTTACAGTTTGATGATATACACTGCAAAGTAAAATATAATAGCAATATGCCAAGGAATCTCTTAGTCTTATTTTAATTTAAACATTCAAGCCTTTTTTTGTCTTTAATAATCTCAGTCACTCAGCTACATAATGGTGGACCATAGCTCTTCTCTGAAAGGGTGGTGAACTGATCTTACAAGATCTATCACTTCAGTCTAGTCGATCAATCTGTTGAGCATCAGTTATCACCAGTGATGTGAGAATAGAATGCAGGTCAATGTATCACAAATCAGTATGGCATGTTTAACATCTGCCAACATTTAAAACCTTTGAAGTATTTTATTACACTCAAGAACTAGAATACCATATACCATTAAGAGTGCAATGTACCCGGCCACTTTTTCAGCCAAGTTGGCTCCGGAAGTACAATCACTGAGCACTTTATTAGGAATACCTGTGCACCTACTTATTCATGCAATTATCTAATCAGCCACATATGTGGCACCAGTGCAGTGTATAAAATCATCCAGATATGGGTCAGAAGCTTCAGATAATGTTCACATCAACCATCAGAATGAGGAAAAAAATGTGATCTCAGTGATTTAGACCATGGCATGATTGTTGGTGCCAGATGGGCTGATTTAAGTATTTCTGTACTGCTGATTTTCAACAGCCTCTAGAATTTACTCAGAATGGTGTCAAAAACAAAAACCATCTTGTGAGCATCAGTTCTGAGGATGGAAACACCTTATTGATGACAGAGGTCAACGGAGAATGGCCAGACTGGTTTGAGCTGACAGAAAGGCTAAGGTAACTCAAATATCCACTCTGTACAATTGTATCAGAATAGCAGAATAGCATCTCAGAATGCACAACACGTCAAACCTCGAGGCGGATGGGCTACAACAGCAGAAGACAACATCTGGCACTTTATTAGGACTATACTACAAATTTATATCACGATTTGATGCAAAAAAGTATTTGAAAATCTGATAAAAAGACAAAGGTACAAGACTTAAATGGTCTTAAGATCATTCATAAGGGAATGAACTACAATCCCATGAACCATTGCAAATTATGTAAATATTAATTCTTCACAATGTAATTAAACCATTGATTAAAAGGGGACCTATTATGCAAAATTCACATTTACATGGTGTTTGTACATAAATGTGAGTCAGCAGTGTGTGAACACAGCCACCCTATAATGTTAAAAGTCCACACACACCTCTTTCTTATATTTCTATTAATCAAAAACAGTGTGTCAAAATGAATGTTTTCGCTTCACATTAGAGCAGGCCTCACCCACGACTGGTGACGGACTCCACCCTATTATCATAGATCCTCCCCTGAGTGATCCACACACAGTCTCCCATTTGTTTCCACGCTGGAGCAGATACAGTGAGAAGAATAATGTCTCAGCTTCTTAAGCATCATTAGTGTTGTTGGCTGTAAAAATGAATGTACTCCCGGTATCAGAGCCACTGAAGACACAGTGGACAAGTTTTGTTTATGAAGGAAATGTGCCCCAAAACATACAAAAAATTATGTATGTTTGTGCAAATCATTTTACACCGGATTGCTTTGTGAAAATAAAATAAAAATATTGATTCTCAAGCATGGATCAGTACCAACTGTTCGTGTTCCAGCTTTATATCCTGAAGTATCACATTTAATATTTTGTGAATGTTTGCATATCGCCCTTCCGAATGTGACTGTTAGCTGATTCCACGGCTAATGCAGCTAAAGTTACCATTGTCTCTGATTGTATTCACAGAGACCAGAGCTATGTCTGGGGCGGGGAGCAGCAGCTCATTTGCATTTGAAGATTCCACCCAAAAAAAGAGGCATTTACAACATGGTAAAATAAATGATCCGTGGGGTATTTTGAGCTGAAACTTCAAAGAAACATTCTGGGGACACCTGAGACTTATATTACATCTTGTAAAAAGGGGCATAATAGGTCTCCTTTAAAGTTGTTGATTATAAATATAGAGACAGTATATTTTAAGTTTACAGCAAAAAATTATATAATTAGTTTGAGAGCAAAGGGAGAAGACGAACACCATAGTCTCTGTGGTTGTGGTTTCCGATTCTCAAGTGTTGCTTGAGCTTCCTAGAGTATTGCAATTCTCGATGACATCACAAAGTGTGCACACTTCTTAAAGGGGAATGACACACTATAATATTGCCTTAAAGGGGAATGACACTCTATAATATTGAGCACTGATGTTTTAACACCATCTGGCTTCATATATTTTACTGTTAAAAAGACATGAAGAATGCATCCTCAAGTTGTCATCAAACCATGTGATGATGTCTTATCATGTTCACAACATTTTTGATTAAAGGGTTCCTTGCCTGTTATTGTGCACTTAAAGGTAAACAGAATGGTCTGCATAACATGGCCTTGTGCAAGCCTCCTCCATCAAGTCCCACGCATGAAGTCTTACAGCAAGACCACATGCTCGACATCACCAATTTCAGAAGTGGACCTCAATACAGCAATACCAGAGCTCAGCAGAAAGATCTCACTCAGACTATATCCACACAGTCAAATGTTTGGAATTGACAACTGTATTTACCGACAGGTTTAAGTATCAAATAGTCCCATGCATACAGCAGCAGACCAGAGCAGATCTAATAAAGTCCGTATGAACAGATAACCTAACTCAATCCTATTCTTGCGATTGTCTTGAATAATGCCTGCAACAACCATAGTGAGAAATAAAGATAGCAAAAGACTTTATATTGGGTCTCTAAGTATTTTTTTGTTAGTTTACTGGTCATGTGATTCCTGTTTCCTGTTTTCCCTCCATGTTCATGTGTTTGTTTTCATTGGTTTATTGTCTTGTTAACTCATTATCAGTCTTGTCATGTCATTGATTCATGTTTTAGTATCTAGTTATCTTGTTATTATTTCACTCGATCTACTCGAGTGAAGAGTAGATCGAGTTCTACTCGAGTAGTTCTACTCGATCTTAGCGCTGCGTTCGACACTATAGATCATAAAATACTCTTGGATCGACTACAAAACTACACTGGTGTTCAGGGACAGGCATTAAGCTGGTTTAGATCGTACTTATCAGACCGTTACCATTTCGAAGATAACGTCAGTAGACTATGGAGTGCCACAAGGATCTGTGTTAGGCCCTCTATTATTCTCAATATATATGCTGCCACTTGGTAAAATTATAAGAAAACATGGAATTAATTCCCACTGTTATGCTGATGACACTCAATTATATATCTCATCACGACCAGATGAAAACACTAACTTATCTAACTTGACAGAGTGTCTTAAAGATATAAAATGCTGGATGAAGCGTAATTTCCTGTTATTAAATTCCGATAAAACGGAGGTATTACTTATTGGTCCAAAAAACTACCCACAAAATCCCTTACAATACAACTTTAATTTAGAAGGATGTCCTGTTACATTATCCACTACAATAAAAGACCTGGGTGTTATACTAGACCGCAACTTGACTTTCGAAAATCATATTTCATCTGTTACGAGAACAGCCTTTTTCCACCTTAGAAACATTGCTAAGCTACGTAACATGCTATCTGTTTCTGATGCAGAAAAGTTAGTTCATGCATTCATGACCTCGAGACTAGATTACTGTAATGCTTTATTAGCTGGTTGCCCTGCATCCTCAATAAACAAGCTACAGTTAGTCCAAAATGCAGCCGCTAGAGTTCTTACTAGGTCAAGAAAATATGATCATATAACACCGATTTTATCATCTCTACACTGGCTACCTATTAAGTTCCGTATCAATTACAAAGTATTACTACTGACCTATAAAGCCCTAAATGGTTTAGCTCCTGTGTATTTAATGGATCTTCTATCGCCATACAATCCATCACGCTCTTTAAGATCACTAAATTCGAGGCTTCTGGTCATACCTAGGATATCTAAGTCCACTAATGGAGGGAGGGCGTTCTCACATTTAGCTCCTAAACTCTGGAATAGCCTTCCTGATATTGTTCGAGGCTCAGACTCGCTGTCCCAGTTTAAAACTAGATTAAAGACGCATCTCTTTAACCAAGCATTCACATAATGCTTACTTTTTATACTACTGCTGAATCAGTTATAATGCATTAATATTATGAACATCAGCTATGCTAATTACTTCCCATCTGCTTTTCTGCTGTTATCTCGGGACGCCAGTCCCAAGGTAAATAGCGTTCGTCAGCTCCAGTTTGTATCCAGCCTCTCACGGAGACTTCAGATGCCCCATCACCATGGACTACGATCTTGAAATGGGATACATAGACTAACTATTGCCAACAAAAGCCTTCATCAGCCAAACAAGGACAATTGCATCTAAATGAACTTCTGGAATTTAATCAAGGATGGACTTCAAAGACACTGGTCACTAATCTTGCAGTTCAAACACAATCACTGTCTAAATACTGACCCTTAACACTTAATAAGTTTAATAATTTTTTAAATCATGTTTTTTAACTATAAATAATTCTTATTTACATTATTCATGATGTTAGCCAGAGGGGAACTGGCCCCCCACAGTGAGTCTGATTTCTCCCAAGGTTATTTTTCTCCATTAACCATCATCTTTTGGAGTTTTGTGTTCCTTGCCACAGTCGCCTTCGGCTTGCTCACTGGGGTTATTAATACAATTATTATTTAATTATTTTTAAACACGATAAAGAATCATATCTTATCTAATTCCAAAACAGGGCTCCAAACAAAAAATCAATTAAGGAGCCATTGGCTCCTATAGGGGGAAAAACAGGCACCAAATATTTTCATTTTTAACTCCTTCCATTCCTTTTCGTCCCGCAGCTCGCATGCAAGAAAAACTGCACGTGCTAACAGTGTAGTCTGTGGAGCATTCTTCGCAATTATGTGATCACATGCATTTTTTATGCTTGTTACTGTCACCGTGTTTTCTCACAGTCTCTTTTTTGAAATGGTTAGTTCCTGCAATGAACTCCGTTTTCCCCGCTATTTCTTTGATATAAACTTTTGTAATGTATTTCGGGAAATGTAATGCAAATTTTAAAATCAAAGGGAGTAAATTTTTACTGTCGCCAATGGCGACCTTGACAGAAATTACACTCGCAAATAAATTTATTTGGTCGCAAATGCGACCATTTTTAATCGCAGTTTGGAGCCCTGCACAATGATGATGATTTATCGACTTTATAGACATTACATTTTTATCGTCTGTTAATGCTGAACTTCTGTAAAGCTGCTTTGAAACGATGTGTGAAAGTTGTGAAAGTCAATAAAATTGACTTGACTTGACTTGACTATTTCAGTCTTGTCATTGGTTGTTTATGTCATATGTCATATGTCATATCCTTGTATATAAACCCTCATGTTTGCCATGGTCCTTTGTCAGGTATTGTTAATGTAACATTGCTTGGAAGTCAAGTCAAGTTATGTAAAGTAAAATCAAGTCTAGTCTAGTTCATGTTTCTGTTCACAGTTTTTGGATTTCACATTGATGTAACATCATCATCATCTTCGTCTGCCTATTATTGCCAGCATTCGTTACAAAACCAGATGAATAAATAACTATAAATGAATGTACTCCCCCAGGTTATTGTTGTAAACATGAGCCTTGTCTGAATGGTCGAGGAGGAGGTGTTGCTACAATTTACAGTGAAATTTCTGGTATTACTCAGAGAACAGGATATAATTTTAAATCTTTTGAACTAACAATGCTTAATATGACACCGCCAGATATGAATAAAAATTCTCTGTCACCTTTTGCCCTTGCTACCTTATATAGATCACCCAGGCCTTACTCTGGTATCCTTGGTGAACTTGCAAATGTTCAATCAGATCTAGAAATTAATGTAGATAGATCTTTAATTGTTGGTGCCATTAACATTCACATAGATATTGAAAATTACACATTGGGATTAGCATTTATCGATATTCTCAACTCTCTTGGAGTCAGACAATATGTGACAAAACCAGCTCATAGCCATAATCATATGCAAGATTTAATTCTGTCATATGGATTTGATGTTGATTCTACAGAAATTCTACCGCAGAGCGGTGATATCTCAGATCATTACCTCGTCTCTCGTTTGTTGCGATCAGCTAAAGTCACTCAATCTACTCTTTCAACCACAAATGATAGCTTCACAAATAATCTTCCAGAATTGTCTCACATACTCAGTAAGCCAAAAAGTTGTAAGGCGGGGTGCTAATGTGTTTGCATTCAAAGGCAAACAGCAAATGTATGATCTTTGAGAAAATCAACAAATTAACTTTCTCACAATTAGCAATTCTTCCTGAGGCACCCCACCCCACTGAGCGAAGACTGCAAATTCACACCTCATTGTTGCCCTTCCACATCTGTCCCATTCTCTCCCCTCTCCTCAAACTCACTGATGTAACAAAAGACCATATCTGATGTATACAAATAATGTAACTAGTGTAAAATGTTTGGTATCATTTAAAATGTCTCAGTGCATCTGGTATAGTGTTCTTTTTCCCAGGTTTGTAAAACTTAATGATAACAAAGTTATAAGGTCTTTGCCAAATACTGAATAATTCTGGAGGTCTATCCCCCTCCTTGAAGGTTTAACACCAGGAAGTCAAGAACCCATTCACCCCCAAATTCTCATTGTTCAAAGGATAATACCATTTGGTACACAATGTGTATTCTGTCTGGATATTAAAGGAAGGCTGGCCCAGAGCTCAGGGTTTTCTGTAGTCAGATGATCCCACACCTCAATATGTGTAACTTTAATAATAGGAATCTGCATTCAGATTTCCCATGCTTTGAAATTACATGTAGTTTTCTCAACTGCCAGGTATGTTCTTTGACTTGTTTCTGTAACTTGTGTTTTAAATCCTACCTGGCAAATAAATTGTTACTTTTTGATTTATTCTGTATTCCTCTGAAATCATTTATATCAATACTGGGTCTTTAAAATAGGAGAAACCACTCTGGAGGAACCAAGCAGGAGAATACCATTTTAAGAATCATTTATATCATAACTGAAGCTTTAATGTAGGAGTAAGCCACTTAAAGACTATCAGTTTGAATTTCATTAGAAATTCATCAAAAGGTAAATGAGCAGAAGAGGATTCAGATTAATCAATAACTTAAAAGATTAAAATAAAAGAATGAACAGTAAGTAATTAGAGTCTTAATCTAAATTATAGGTCAACATAAAATTGGAGTCAGATTAATATAAAATTGGAGTCAGATAAAATTAATAACGGTATGAATTTGTAAAGTGCAAATTATTAACAATAATTGCTTTACTTCAGTGCTCAGAAAAGACAGAACAATGCAGAGACCTTCAAGGGGAAAAACTATCTATTTTTAGCAGTTTTGCCTGCCTTTTTACAAAGTCTAGAAGAACTTGATGTAATAACAGAAAGTATAAATAAAGAATTATATAGCACTCTTGATTGTGTTGACCCCCTTCATTTAAAGAATATGAAAGAAAAAAGCCTCGCACCTTGGTACAATGATCACACTCATGCTCTCAAGAGAGTAGTTCGGACAATGGAGCGCAAGAAGAAGAATACAAAATTAGAAGTATTTCGTGGTGCATGGAAGGATAGTGTCTGTAGCTACAGACAGGCACATAGAAAATAACCACAACAACCCTAGGTGTTTATTTATCACTGTGGCTAAATTGGTTAAGAATAAAGCATCGACTGAACCAGATATTCCATCGCAGCACAATAGTAAGGACTTCATGAATTATTTACTGATAAAATTGAAATAATCAGAAATAAAATTGGAACTATGCAATAAAATTTCACAGCACCTTAGAAAACAGTTTCTCATAATTTTGCTCTTGAGCAACTTCAATCCTTTGCTGTCATTGGTCATGAAGAGCTAACAAAACTTATAAAAAAAATACAAAGCCACAACATCTATGTTAGATCCGATAGCAACAAAGCTCTTAAAAGAGGTTTTTCCAGTAATCTTAGAACCTCTTCTTAATATTATTAACTCCTCACTATCTTTAGGACATGTCCCAAGAAACTTTAAAATGGCAGTTATCAAACCGCTTAATAAGAAGCCACAGCTTGATCTTAGAGAATTGGCTAATTACAGACTGATCTCAAATCTACCATTTATGTCGAAAACATTAGAAAAGGTAGTGTTCTCCCAACTATGGTCATTTTTACAGAGAAATGGAATATATTAAGAATTTCAGTCAGAATTTAGCCCACATCACTGTAAAGAGACTGCACTTAGAGTTACAAATGACTTGCTCTTACCATGTGATTGCGGCTACATTTCTTTTCTAGTGCTTTATATCATGGTGCTGCCTTCGACATGATATATCACAGTTAATCCAGGATGAACTTCAAAGACATTAGTCATTAATCTTAAAATAATAATAATAATAATACATTTCTTTAAAAAAAAAAAAAAAAAGAACCTTAACACTTAATTTACAAATTTAAATCATTACTTGCACTGCACATAAATAACTAATAATGGCATTATATTCATGTTGATTAGCCAGAGGGGAACTGGCCCAAACAGTGAGTCTGGTTTCTCTCAAGGTTATTTTTATCATTAACCAATATCTTATGGAGTTTGTGTTCCTTGCCACAGTCGCCTTCAACTTGATCACAGGGGTTCTAAATACAATTATTTTTTACATATTTGATTTATATGCACAATTTACAATCATAATTAATCAAACTACACAATGATCACTCTAAGACTTTATAGATATTACAGTAAAACATTTTGTAAATGCATGATTGTTGTGAAAGGTGCTATACAAATAAAAATTACTTGACTTTCTCACTCACTCTCTCACAGGTGCTTGCTCTCCCAGCTCATCAGTCCTCCATGCAGTGGATTATGGGCATCAGATTTACACCCAAAATCAGTCATTGGGGGAACAAATGAGTGAACAAATGTAGGGAATGAGTTGTTTACTCATTCAGACACCACAGCAAAATAATCTACACCCGAAATAGTGTACTATACTGTATAGTGGATGGGGCTGAGTTAGGACAAAGCTAGATTCTTTATTCTTTTTTCTTGCAGAAAATTCTTTGGGTTTTCCCAAACCGATCTCATGAGAAATCAAGAGTTCATTCGTAAGAAGAGTTACAGTATACACCCACCAATGAAAGATGCCTCCCTTGTGTCGTTGTAGTTCCCAATGTGGCATTTATTCTGTGTTAAACCAAACCTGTGTTTTTGTAACTTTATCCCATACTCCAAACCCCATCCCTAAACCTAACTATAAAGTGTAACACCATTCCCTACCCTGAGCATTAACATAACCACAATACTAATGTTAAAAGGCCTCATGTGTATTGCGGAAGAAAGTGACACTTCTGAACTTGTGTCATGAAGCGTATGTGATTAGTTGATGTATAAGTTGTACATTTTCATACAAACAAAGAATAAATATGAAAGTTGACATCACTTTAATGCTGTGTTAAAACTCATCTGTAGTAATATAATTAGTATCAGACTGGTCTTTATTATAAGAGTAATACCCCATTTTTGTAAATGAAGATAAGATGAGCTTCTACACAAATGAACCAAAACATTATGACCACCTGCCTAATATAGAGTTGGCCCTCCGTGTGCCGCCAAAACAGCACTAACCCGTCGAGACATGGACTCTACTAAGACCCCTGAATATGTCCTGTGGTGTCTGACACCAAGACATTAGCAGCAGATCCTTTAAGTCCTGTAAGTTGCGAGGTGGATCTGCCTTCTGTCGGTTCGGACCCATGCGCATCGATGTGCCTTAAGCACCCCAAACCCTGTCACCGGTTTGTAGTTTGTCCCTCCTCAGACGACTGTTGGTAGGTACTCACCACCAGGAGCACCCCACAAGCCTTGTCATTTCAGAGATGCTCTTACGCAGTTGTCTGGCCATAACAATTTGGCCCTTGTCAAAGTCGCTCAGGTCTTTCATCCTGCCCATTCCTCCTGCATTCAACACGCTGAGAGAACTGATTGTTCGTTTACCATCTAATCTATCCAGACCTTGACATTCGGCTTTGTGATGAGATTATCTGCATTATTCGCTTCACCTGTGAGTGGTCATAATGTTTTGGTTCATCAGTGTATACAATTTGGTAAAAAGTGCTAAGTGACCCCTTTGCCAAAGCTTTTCTGTAACACTGCATTGCAAAATGGAGAGACTGTGAGGGGGAGACAGAGAGTGAAGGAGAAGGGATGAGGCTCATTCAAGTGTCTCAGAAATAGCACACCATCCTCCCCCTTCTCCTTTACATCACCTCTTACTCTCATTCTCTGGTTGTACCTCTCTTCCCGGAGATGAAAGCATGTCACGTTCTCTTATGTAACCAAACACTGCCTAACTGTGTCCACCCACATCTGGGACTGAGTCTGTATTTGTGGAATCATGTGTTTTTGGTCTGTGAGGATGGCCTGAGTATATTTTGTGTGTGTGTGTGTTTGTGAGTGTGTGTGTGTGTGTGTGTGCGGTTTAAGTGGATTTTTTTTAGGTTACAAACTGGTAATTACAAGGGTATTATGCTATAAATGTTGTTTATGAGGACATTTATAGTGTCCCCATAATTTAAATAGCTTAAAAAACATATTAAACAATGTTTTATTGAAAATGTAAAAATGCAGAAAGTTTTTGTGAGGGTTAAGTTTAGGGGTTGTGTTAGGTTTATGGGATAGAATCTATAGTTTGTACAGTATAAAAATCATTATGTCTATGGAAAGTCCTCATAATGATAGGTAGACCATAGGTGTGTGTGTGTGTGTAGCTGTGAATGTTGGCACTGCTGTGCTTTCATTTTATGGACAAAAATGTCCCACTGGGGCTTGATAGATATGACAGCTGGGGACTCCTGATTATGTTCTACCAATTTATGGCCGGCTGCATTAATTATGAAGGAGCATGTAGCAGAGATATTTTCTCTGGTTACTTTTTTTATGAAAACTAAAGCAAACAGAAAATAGAGATTAAAATCACGCTTTTTCACCATTTATATCTACTTATATTCCGAACCAAATGTTATTTCCTATATTGCATGTGCAGTTTTTACTTTATATCATGATTACTGTAGAGACAATGCTAGTCTAATCATGTAAACATTTTACAATGATATTTCTGGAAATATAAGAATCTGAGCACCAAACAAGTGAACCCATATTACACCACAATAAGGTAATCTTTTTATGCCTGTTTTAGGATGACCTTTTGTGCTCTATATCAGCAGGACAACTCTAAAGAGACCTTCCCCATACATGAGTAGCTCTCCATGGGTTGCACAGTAGTGATGAAATCCAGCCATCAGAGACCACTACAAAGACTATAAATGCCACAGGTCAGATTTTTTTTATGTGAGAAATGGGATGAGAGTGGTTGGTCTTAACATGCTGCTTATAGACTGTGCTTATCTGAAGCCAGCAGCTCAGTTATCAAGAGCACAATATAGTAAACAAAATATGAATCTATTCTCAAGGACATCCTTAGTTATTGGAAGTTTTCTGTTCAGCTCCAGTCTAAACCCATTTATTCCTGTAGCTCATTCCTGTAGTGTAGAGCATGGTGCTAGCAATGGCAAGATCAATGGCAAGACCTGTCAAAACATGGGACAAGACCAGAGATTGTAAAGATTGTAAAATCTCGCAAAGGTATTGGGTGTTGCCAGCCCGCCACTCTGCAGATGTCTGCTAGAGAGGTGCCGTTGGCCAGTGCCCACAAGGTTGCCATACTCCTTGTAGAGTGTGCTCGAACCTGCAAGGGGGCGGGTACGGCCTGAGTCTGGTAGGCCAAAGTAATTGCGTCCACAATCCAGTGGGCAAGCCTCTGTTTGGAGACAGCATTCCCTTTCCACTGTCCACCAAAGCAGACAAAGAGCTGCTCAGAGTGTCTAAAGCTCTGCGTGTGATACAAATAGGTGCGCAAAGCACACACTAAGCAAAACTAAGGCTGGGTCTGCCACCTCCCAGGGCAGCGCTTGTTGTAAACTATTATTTGTATTGTCAAGCCGGTTTCACCTCCTCCTTTCCATTAAATCGCTCTACACTGGTGTCCGTCATGTGGGTTTGTGTCTTTTGTTTAAGTTTTTGATTAAAATATTATTTATATTGCCAAGCCGGTTCTCGCCTCCTCCTTGCCCGTCAAAATCCCTTTACACTGGTGCCGAAACCTGGGAAGGAGGAGGCAAGAACCGTCTTGAAAATGTAAATAATATTTTAATCAAAACTTTCACGAGCAAGAAATCCTCAGTGTCATTAAAAGTACATTCCCTCTGTACTATGACACAGGAAAGTCTTATAAAAGCAGCACATACATTACCAATATATACTTTTTACATCTTATATTTTAATAAATTTTCAATTAATTTAGGTAAAATTAATATAGCCAAATATAGGCTGCATAACAGTTACTTCTGATTCGAGTGCTTATCTCCATACTTTTTTATTCAAAATGTGGGTTATTACATGAAAAGCGGAGTTTATAATCAGTCTTTTCAGTTGATTACTTTGCAAGTTGTAGTCGCCAATTCACATACACACCATCAAAAGAGTCTTCTGAAGAGAGCATGTTAATTATGCATTATATTATGCATCTTTTTTAATTATTCATTATAAAAAGAGAGTGCTGATTGATATTTTTTTGTGAGTGATTGGTCACATGACACCCGATCCCGTAACTGAGCGCCCATGAGAAAAAATGAGAAAACCTGTGCTAGCCAAGCAGATGCAATTGATAAGAATAGGAATGAAACGGATAGCTTTCTCCAAGGGCCTGTTGCACAAAATGGGCATTGCGCACATATTTTACAGCAAATGTAGTTTTTATAAATACTGATATGTGTGGGAAATTGCGTACGCGCATTTCAATGCCCATTTTGTGCATATGCAGCGTTTTTACATGAGGCCCTTGGAGAATGTTATCCATTACCATTCCTATTCTTATCAATTGCATCTAACTGGTTACCACAGGGCTTCTCAAAAAAATGTAATCTGGAGGCTGCCACCTTTACTCATGGGCACTCGTTTCTGGGATCAGGTGTTATGTGACCAATCACTCAATAATATCCATAAACGCACTCTTTTAATACTGAATCTCCACTTTTGTGTGTTTTTGCCATACAAAATCAACTTCAATCTGTCTCTTTCTAGTTTCTACTAACATAAGAACTTCAATCAGTTAACAGTGCATTAGTAAGACTAACTGAGGACAGTCTGTCCAAAATATACTGTACTTTCTTTCTCTGTGCAAATCACATGTCTCTAAATTATGTATGCTAAACTTCAGGAAATGCAAACACAAACACAGGACAGTTCTGAGAAGACCAGAGGGATAAAGGGATGCAAGCCACATCCTCACAAACTTTGTGTGCATGTGTTCTAGCATGCCTGACAGTGAAGCCACACAACAAAATTTAAATAGCTTGCAATAATTCATAAATGTATATCACTCAAGCCTTGAATTGCCTAGCCTGCAATTTCAGTAGAGAGGTCATGTGTACAGAATGGAGGGCTATTAAGTGTGCATTACAAACTGCTATGGCTTTAATGTACAGTGAATTTCCTCTCCTCAAAACAGAGATAAGTGGTTATTTTCACTGATGGGACATTAATGGGAAAAGGGGTTCTAGGCTGGCCACTCAAGTAGTGTGAGGAAGCAGTTCACTTCTTTAATATTGCAACAAGCATACTGAAGCCTACTGGGCAAGATCTGACACCAGCTCATTTACACTTCTTTCATCACAAACCTCACAAATTTTTACAGACCTTGGCAAAAGCTGAAAATACAACTCAGCAGGGCTGGTCAACCCATTAGCTGACACAGGTGAGCACCTAGGGTGACATCACGGGGGCCGATCTACCGAGCTAATAAGTATGTGTTCAATCTGTGTCAAACAAAATGCACACTGTGTGCAGCTGCATTTAATCGTTTGCCAGTGATGAAGATGTTTGAGTGCGAGTGCAGCCTGTGAACAATAGTCAACTGCAGGTAAAGTTACTTTATATATAAAAGTGTATCAAAACACTTACATTACATGAAAGCACTTAAAATGACCAAAACCAAACCAGTACCATATTTTTTGGACATGTTCTTTGGAGTAACCTTCCATATAAATACCATGATATAGGCCTTCTGTATATAAAAAGGGGACATATTTTATTTACAAACTGGTAAATACAAGGGTCTTATGCTATAAATGGGGTTTATGAGAACATTTCTAGTGTCCCCATAATTCAAATTGCTTAATAGACATATGTGGCAGCGGGGGCATGGTCAAGCGCCCGTCCGAAGGGAGAAAGCAGTAAGGGCGCTTGCACCTGAGCTAAATTATGTCTAACACCTGTCTCTAATTTCAGTGAATACGGGGAGAGCGGCATAAAAGAGCACCAGTGCCTCCAGTCGAGAGAGAGAGCTGCCAGTCCAGTGTTGGAAATAGAGAGACTGAACCAATTTATTAGATTATCAGTTAAAAGAGTTTATGTTTAGCACTTACACGTTTTTGCACTACCCCTGTCTGTCTGCAACCCTTAATTAAAGAGCCTACCTTTGTGTCGAACCCTGTTCCCGTGTCCACCCTCCTGTGAAGTCCTTACAACATACTAAACAATGTTTTTTTGAAAATGTAAAAATGCAGAAAGTGTTTTGTGAGAGTTAGGTTTAGGGGTAGGGTTAGGAGATATAATTTATAGTTTGTACAGTATAAAAATCATTATGTCTATGGAGAGTCCTCATAAGGATAGCCGCACCAACATGTGTGTGTTAAATACATTGTTCAATATGTACAGTGGTGTCCTCATGTCTGAGCAGTGGCAAATTCTCAGGGCCAGCAAAGCCTTCTTTGCTGACCTAGCATGCCAAATAAATACATATTTTTCATCATTTCATTCTCAATCACGTGGCACGTATTCATGTATTTTTAATTGCTTTCCATTCATAATTAATCAACAAACAAATAGAGAAAAATGTAAAGTTTATCCAGTCAGAATGTATTCCTTGATGCTTACAAGCGAAGCGTGACAGCTGATTTACAAATCGCATGCCCAAAGCAGCGAGTGAGTCTGATCTCCAACCCTCAGGCCTTCAAAATTTCCACAAAATCCCTCAACAGTGCAAATGAATGTGCATCTAATTTCATATTGTCAGATTCAACAGCCAATCAAATTGATTTATTTGTGCTTGGTGGGTGTGATCTTTAGGATATGTCCCGGTCGAGGCCTTATTGCTGGCCTTGAGTGATGCAATCACGCTTTAAGTGATGTACGTAATTTGAAAGCGAAGAGTGCGAGATGCGGACCAGTCGGCTGTCACTGCCACATCACCAATGAGAAAGATCCTTATGGATTTAAAAACTTGAGATGTTCTGCATGATCATGCGATTGATTAATTAAACAGGAAAGGAGGACTGATTTCACTTCAAGCAAATTGGTAAGTGCTTTTTACATTGTTATAGCAACATCAGGAGTTTTGTGTAAATTAGGCTGCTTGAGCATTCAGTGTCGGAGCAAGTTTTGAAAAGTAGTGCTGTGTTCAATTCAACTCAGAAAGTCGGATTTTACAACTTCCTACTAGGAAAAGTGCAGTAGAATGGATCTTGAAGTCAGAATTACAACTTGTAGGCTCGTGCAGAAATTCTCAACTCTGATTTCGCCGAGATGCAGGGGCATAATGTCACACGAACATGTCGAAACTCAGGGAGATATTCAAAGTAAGTGATAAACATTAATTTCATTAAGAAATATCAATAATTGAATTTGTTTCCACATTACATGATATTAAAGCTTGTTTAACAAAGGGCTGCGGAAACAGGTGTATAAAACATTATAATCTCTTTTGATAATCGTACACCTGAAGCACAAATGCTAGCGCTGCAGCATTGTTTATCAGTTGGGTTGCTAGGAGACATCTCTAATGAGAGAGTCAAACCTCTGCTAAACTAACGGGAGCATTGCAGTTCCAAATATGGGGGAAAGGAATGCATTTTTATGGTCAGAGATATCAAGCAGGAATATCCCACATCCAACTTGAATGTAATGCAGCATAACCGTGTACCCTGACGAAACAACATTTATTGCACGTTCATTTCACAAAACAATCATGCTGCAGTTAAAATTAGGCTTGCTTGAGCATTAAGTCTTGTTACAAGTTTTGGCTTTCGTGCGTGGATAAGTTTTTAAAATGTCAATTGGTATTATTAGTTAGCTGGGACATAAAGTATGATGCCCAAAAGCATAGGGTGTCTTATTCATTGTGAAACTGTGTATTCTTAATGGCACGAACCACACCGAAGGCCTAGACTTTAAAAACACAGCCTGCCACTGTGTCTGAGAGTACATGTGGTGTTTAAAAATGTTTGGATAAAAGAAAGAAAATGTTTGATTAGATTTATAATGAAAAATGAAAAATATTTAAGATTCTGCACATTTTTATAGGTCACTTATCAATTGTAGGCAAATTTGTGACATAATTGTGACCCATATTAACTCAAAGTCTGTGAGTCTGAGTTTTACACAAACTGTGTGGTGAAAATCATATAATATGCAACGAAAAAAGTATTTTAATGATCTTCAGCTAAATTCAGCTAAATTGTATGGTTTCATGGTAAGCGGTAAGGACTGTGTAAATATTCTCCACACAATACTAAAATAACACCCCATGAAAACAAATTTATCAAGTCAGTCACTTAATTAACAAGTTAAATAACAAAGTTTGCATTTGCTCATGAATTCACCATTAGGCTTTCAATGACAACAGCATTGTTTGGTGTGATTGCTTTTTAATGGGAACAATTCTGTCAACACAACTGAGCACACGTAAGCAGAAATGTACACATAGCATGTGCCCTTCACACAAGAGTTTGCCTGATCCTGGCTTTTATTCACTGAAATTCTATATAGACCAGTATTATAGTATGCATTTTGCCACATGCCATGTCTCGTCAACTCCATGCAAAACACAGATGGCAGGTCATTTAAAAGAGATTATGTAGCTTTATTAAGACTCCACACAGTTCTTTATAATTCGGTTTACTATATAGAACAAAGATCTCTGACTTCCTGACCTCTTCCTCATATAGAAACCACACTATGGGCAAATACTATGTGCTGCATTTCTAATAATCTCTGTGGAAAATCAGAACACCCTTCACAGATTAAAATCACAGGCAAGGCAATCCAATAATACTCAAAACTTAATGATTATGAATGATAATAAGATTATCATTAGCAGTTATAATTCATCCAAATACATTTCTGTGGAGCTAACATATGACCAAATCTGAATGAGAAGGGCATCCCATGTTCAATGACTTTGTCGGCATAATTGATTACCAGAGATATTGATTCTATTCTGTCTCCCATTTTCAAACTAATGAATTACACCTGCTGGATTTATTTGGGTTGAGAATCATGTTAACCCACTCATTGGGGAAAATGGGGACTTGCTTTGCCTCAATAAAGCACCCAATATTGATTGTTTGTGGATGGACAGTGGTCTGGCTAATCTGCAAAGAATGCTGATCATTACACCATAGAGTGCATTATAAGAAATGTAGCTGCTATCTTCCACTTTTCAAAAATACACATATTTTGCCTTTTTGAAAGGGTGACCTTCTCTACTTAATGCTTATAGGCAGAATGGATAGCCTAGTATGACAAGCAGTCCTTCAATGATCATTAGAACATAAGGACATAGATGTTTGTGTGGCTGACAGGTGGCTGAATCTGAATGACATGTTCAAGCAAAGCCCATGTTCAATGGCTTTGTCAGCATAATTGTCTCTGATATCGATTATGTTCTCTTTTCATATTCAAACTAATTACCCCTACTGGACTGTTTGGGTTGAGAATCATGTTACCTTGCTTATTGTAGTCAAAGGACAAAAAAATTAAGTCCAATTACCTGCAAAACTCTCAGCGCATTAGACGAAGCTCATAACATAGATTGCATGTGGACAGAATGAATCACTAGTCTGACTAACCTGCAGTATGTGCTGAACTCTGTCAACCATATAGAGTGCATTAAATAGAAATGTATCAACTATCTTCCACTGTTTTCACAAACACACCTATTGTAATCTACCATGTTTCTCACAGAGGAGCCTTTTCTCCAAATTCAATTAATATCTGCAGACAGTCTTTTGTTTTTGAATAAAGATAAGACAGAGGTGATTGTCTTTGGTCCTACAGAAAATGCTGATGTCAGTAATGCTGATTGTGGAAATCTCAATGCTTTCCTCTCTCCTCAAGTATGGAACCTGGGTGTCCAGTTTGATAGCCAGCTGAAATTTGACAAACATATTCGTGCTGAGGTTCCAATTTCTTTCAGCTACGTCTACTCTCTAAAGTTAAACCCTTTTTGTCTGAGAAAACATTGTAGATAGCAGTTCATGCTTTCATCACTTCTCGTCTGGATTACTGTAATTCTCTCTATTGTGGAATTTCTAAATCTCTTTATGCTTGTCTTTAGATAGTTCAAAATGAAGCAGCAAAATTTCTTAAAGGAGGTCGGAAGTATGATCATGTTACCCCCATTTTAAAATCACTTCACTGGCTGCCGATTCAAGCTAGAATTGATTTTAAAATGTTATTGTTTGTTTACAAGTCATTACACAACCAAGCTCCCAGTTACTTATCAGAGTAACTACATCCTTACAATCCACCTAGAAGTCTGAGATCCGGTGATCAATATCTCCTCGATGTCCTACGCTCGAGGCTAAAGTGTAAAGGAGGGAGAGAGAGCCTTTCGGTTGTGGGTCCTATTTTATGGAATTGTCTGCCTATCAGTATCAGATTGTCACCTTCATTATCTGCTTGTAAATCTTCTCTTTTGAATGGCTTTTAATAGGTTGCAATGTCCTGGTCTTAAATTGTTGTGTGTTTTTATAACGTTGTATTAATAATTTTGTATTGTACAGCACTTTGTTCAGCCTTGATGCTGTTTTTAAATGTGTTATATATAAAAAGAACTTGAACTTTTATAAAATCAAATAGTAACTTAAAGCTACACTATGTAACTTTTTTTGTTAAAAAATAACAAAATGTTATTAATGAGAGAGTGTGCAAATACACTTTGATAAACCTATAATAATGATATTATAAAATTGCATACATACGTCATTCGCCCGTCATATCCATACACAGAGAAAATAAGATCGGCTTCTGTAGCGCGTGTGTGGGAGTAAATTAAGCTGAAAGTTTGTTGTCACAATAAAGCAGGACAATTGACCATGGATCATTCAAAACACAAACCTCCAGGGAATCACTTTGTAAAAACAAACTGCACATATATCGTGGCACAGTTTTGTGGCCCATTCTGCATAACGCGGTGGCTCATTTCAGCTTAGTCCCCAGGTACTCCCCATGGCCAATCTGCCCCTGAACGGCCCCAAAGTGCGTTGGCCCACCGGAAAAATGCCAGGTATGCTAGATCACAAATTCAGCCCAGACCACAACCAATACAATGTCCTTCCACAAGATGCATGTAGTTTTATTTTTTACCTGCTAGAAGGCCAAAATTTACATAGTGTAGCTTTAAAAAAAATAATCACAATTCACATAACAATTTTAATCACTCATTCAAGATACTCTGGTGACAGTTTCAGATAACACTAAGAAGCATTAGACAAATTCCATTAGCTGAAATGCAGATACACCTGCCTTCAGCAAAATCCATCATAAAATCAGAACTCTTTGCATTTGGGTGCCCCAGTTTAAGTGTCTATCTGTCCATTTTCATGGCCCATGGTATAAGGCTATTTACAGTTGCTGTGTCTCTAGAGCCACTGCCCTGCTGCTTTTTAAAAGGGTGTCCTGCTCTACTTACTGCTCACAGACAGAACTGGCGAGGGGGGAGGGGGGGGGGTAGTCTGTAATGAAGGGTGCCCTGAAAATTGTGAGAAATGGTGGAGCAGTGTGTCTGTTTTAAATTGTATTTATTGGCAAGTGAGTCTTATTTCTCCATGGTTATTTACTTTGTGAATCAAGGTCTGCTCTAAGAGACTTAAAAAGGTTTATGATCTTACCTTTGGCTTATTATCTCACCGTTTGTCTATGAGCATGTTAAGCAGTCCCTCACTCTTTCTGTGTCCCATCTGAGGAGATCATTTTCAGTCAAATGTGCCAGAAGTTAGCCTGCATACTGTATTGTGTCAGAGTACTCCACGCTATCTCTCTCCGGTAATTAAAGGGGTCTGGGCTCTGCTCTACAACTGCAGTCTAATTAATGTTAATCACTGTAGGCTTCCTCTGGGGCTAAGCTCTATTCTGCATTCACAAAGCAAAACTCTGTTCTCACTCTAAGAATCAACTGGCAGTTCAGAGAGGCATGTACATCTGATAAAATATATGGTATGTCTATCTTAACTCTAGTCATGCCACCTTATCATTCCCAGGTTAATCCCATTAGTATTCACCATTAGATACCACTACAGGTGAACAAGCTCCAAACACAGATTAGTGAAAGATTGGAAAAAAATTCATTTATACAGTAAATGAAATCTAGATTGGACTGGTAAAGGTAATTTCCACTTTTTTATGGCTGAATTATCAAACCAAACAAATATGAAATAACAATTGACAGTGAATGTCACAGTGGAGTACATAAAGTCATTTTAGAGCAAAAATGCAACCTCCAAATCACTGTCACTGTATATGTGAAATTAATTCACAATTCCCATGCATGAGAAAAGAACCAGAGTCTCGAGAGATCATGGTTTTAAATGTATAATTTATTAAAATACAATAAAATTAAATAAATACAATAAAATTTACATATTAATTCCATGAATTCAATATTCTATTATGCTCAAAGTATTTTTAAACATTTGTATGTCTCCAAAGTGATTCATACGTAAAGGAGTTTCCTATTAAGATTAATGCTGTCATAACATTGTTATTGTACTTTCTATGTCTATACTAACTTGCCACGATGTCATTATTTTCACACCGTTGTGGTATCCACATTCAAAACCAGTAATACCGTAGGTTGGACACTCAGTGGTGCTATGGTGTAATTTCCATTGCTAAATAGCCTACACAATAATGCAAGGCAGCTTGATATAAATCTTTGAATTGTATTTATTATTTATTTTAACTAAATGAAAATAAAACTGAAAAATTAAGTGCAATCAGATTCAATTGTGGATCACATCATTTCCACCATTTCTAACGAGGTGCTTGTTGTGCAAATGCCAAAAAAATTCATGCCACGTTTGCCAGCAGTGGGTAACGCGGCTTGTTTTCTTTCCACGGGAGATGTCACTCTTTTATGGGAATCATACATTCGTTTATTCCGGTATTGATATTGGTGCCAAACTCACCCTTGAGCTAAAACAACGCAATACACAACAAGCAGAATGCAGGACAAGCTGTCAGCTGTCAAAGAGGTCCATCTAGAACATAATTACATTGGGAAACAATTGAAAAACAGAATTAATACTATTTTTATAGAAAACGCTTTACATGATGAAAGTATTGATTTCTCCTTATATTACAGATTTTTAAAAATGCCGCAGTTTTTCTCAGTCATTTGAGGGTATGTTTACATGACAACGATGTACTAAAAACAGAAAAGTTTTTCCTTTGCATTTATTCAAAGTTTTGCATACGGACAACAACATTGTCAAAGCGATTCCCCGTTCACACAGATCCGTGAAAAAGACCAAAATCCACTGCATGGTATTATGCATGCCAGGCCAGTAGTTGGCGATGTCACTTTGTAAAGAAACACTATGTGCCTGCGCACATAAGTATTCTTCCACAGAGCGGTGAATGCAAACAATGAAGTCTGGATGGAAGATGAGGTTGCATTAGTACTACAAGTGACCCTGGACTTTAGCAATCCACCTTTTTAAGGACTCCAAATGTTGGTCTGTTCACCTTGGAGGCAAGGACGAAGTTCATGCCTATAGACTGAACACGTAATATGCGTGCACATGATGCCATCGTTTTCACAAATTAGCATTTTTGCATGTTTAAACAGAGACGATAACACATTTTTAAACGTGTGCGTTTTCAGGGTTTCATGTCAATTTCTCTAAATTGGCAGCACGTTCGGGTGCAGTTTGGGTGCGAGTTGCCAAACAGGGCAAACCGCGTCCCACCTCGCATAGTTATCGCTGTCAATTAAAAGTAACCTTGTCTTTAAGTGCGCATACACAGTAATATGTTGATAAATAACTTCTGGCTTTCAATGCCTCATTTAGGTTTATTTATGAGTAGCAAACTCAAACAAGTTTTTAAACTCAAGCAATTCTATTAATTTGGCTATTGAGGAACTGTTGTCATTAAGTACGTTTCTTGCATAATATTTTATCTATTTTACCGGTATAAAATTTTGTGTTGTTGAGTATAACCAGTAACACCGTATAGGCTACCGTAGCAAGCCTAACGCAAAGACTTGCTAGAACTTTTAGACTTGCTAGAACAACACTGTACTGTGCATTCAGAAAGCATGCAGACCCCTTAATTTTTTTACACATTTTGTTATGTTGCAGTCTTATGATTTAATAATTTTTTTTTTATTCCCATAAATTTATACTCCATACCCCATAATGGCAAAGCAAAAAACTGTTTTGTGATAACCAGCTCAAGGAAGAGTCCTGGCTGTTCCAAACTTCCAAACTTCTTAATTATGGAGGCCACTGTGCTCTTGGGAACCTTCAATGCAGCCATTTTTATTTTATTTTATTATATATATATTTTTTGTAGCCTTCCCCAGATCTGTGCCTGGACACAATCCTATCTCTGAGCTCTGCAGGAAGTTCCTCAAGGCTTGGTTTTTGCTCTGATATGCATTTTCACCTGTGAGACCTTATATAGACAGGTGTGTGCTTTTCCAAATCATGTCCAATCAAGTGAATTTGCTACAGGTGGACTCCAGTCAAAGTGTAGAAACATCTCAAAGATTATCCAGAGAAATGGGATGCACCTGAGATAAACTGAAATTAATGAAAGTTAAAAGTGTCACAGCAAAGGGTCTGAATACTTATTTCAATGTGATTTTTTTATTTTTAATACATTTGCAAATTTATCAAATATCTGGTTTTTGCTTTGTCATTAGGGGGTATGGAGTGTAGATTGATGTGGATAAAACATTATTTAATGCTTTTTAGCATAAGGCTGCAACATAACAAAATGTGAAATAAATGAAGGGGTCTGAATACTTTCTGAATGCACTTTATGACTACCTACGAACACCAATGAGATCAGATTGTCATTGCATGGATGACATATCTGTGATTAAGTCACTTGCCTTGGAAAGTTGTTTCCAAGAGAAAAAACTTACTTCTTCAAAATATAAGCTGTGACATTATAATCAAAGTTAGCATATAAACAAGTGACTCACTAAGGGAGATAGATAGGAGAACAGATACTTAGGATAGAGAAAAATAATGAAATGAATGAATTAATTTTTTATCATGACCACAGGGAAGACACAAAAGTACTCATTAAACAAAAATGAATTTAGGGAATAAGAAAACTCTTCAATCTTTCATTATCTCATTACATAAAAACACACATATTGAATAAATCCACTTGTATGTACCAAAAAAAAAAGAAAAAAAAGAAGAAAATGTTCGGTTACCGACTGTCTCCAAATATTCCTATATAATAGACAATGCTATAGAGCCAAACAACTATCACTTTCCTAGAGTAAATTAGATATTTGAAAAGAACAAATCCTAGAGCTGAGTTTTGGATGTCACTGGGAGCACCAGAGACATCCTGTTTAAGCTGACGCGTTTAGTTATAAAACTGTATCAGGTGTCAATAAAGTCTCTGCTTTTAAATCACAGCCATGATTAATCACACATACAGGGACCTGTAATACTATACCTGACCACTCCCTATCCCAAACTCCTGAAACTTTGTACACAGAGTACACAAATAATGCCTGGTCTTAACAGCCACACAGACACACACACCCGCACATTGTTTATTATCACAAACAGATGGTGTGTACGTATACTGTAGACTTTGGTTGGGCATATATGATATGTAAGGTCAAATGTCAAAATACTTTGTGCACATTATTATGATTAGGTAACCTTATGTGCCTTTCTGTTTACCTTATATACTTAGTCAATAAGACCAAAAGCCTATTTGGTAAGAATAATAACCAGAATTTAATCATAAAATGTCATGATAACAGGTTTTTCCTTAGGTGAGTCTCAAATTGCACTATTCTACATCATTTTGTATCGCAAGTGGAGTGACTAGTAGGTTTACACATAAAATGCAACAAAAATGTACTACAAGTTCCTGGATGTTATATTTCTTGAACCAGAGTGTGGAATATTGGACACTTCATGCACTCAACCGTTGCGGGTTGCCCTATGTAGCAGAATAGGTGGAGTTACCTGGCCGTGATACTGGCCTGTTAAAACATTTGTAATAAATAGTGCATGTAGCAACTAGCAAAACTTCTGTGAGGACAGAACCTTTCAAATGTGAGTTGAATACTTTACCATGACTCCACACAGTGGGAATATATACATTATTTGAGATATACATTTTTAACTGAGTTTGGCTAATGTGCTACAGCTAGCAGCAATATATCACATGAATTTAAAACATTACTTCCATTAGCTGAAAATTGGCGAATGCTTCTGTGTACTAAAAAAACTCAGTGGTGAATTTTCAGGGCCAGAAAAGCCTTCTCTGCTGGCGTAACATGCCTAATAAATAAATATTTTTTCATACTTCCATTCTCATTTACCTTTGTGCCTATATATTTCAATTGCTTTCCACTCCTAAATCATCTACAACCTAATAAAGAAAATAGAAAAGTTTATCCTTGATAGAATTTATAATAAATAGAATTTATTCCTTGATGCTTACAAGCAAAGTGTGACGGTTGGTTCACAAATCACATGCTGAATCAGCGCATGAGTCTGAATTCAAACCCATTCAGAAATTCCACTGAATCCAAGTATGTATCTGCTGCCCGGAGACATCCAAATTGGGGCAGAATCTCTAAAAGAGGTTGGGGGTACTCAAGAAATGGGTGTGGTTACTTAAAAAGGGAGTTGTACCAACTTCAAATGGGGGCATCACTTTCACTCTTGGTTAAGGTTAGGGAAAGGGTTAGGTAAGGGGCTCCCTATATCTATAATGGCGGTTTGGATCTGCCACCCCTTTTTGGAGCTCTGCCTGCAGCTATAGACTTCTCACAGAATCCCTCAACAGTGCAAATTAATAGGCATCTAATTTCAGATTGTCAGATTCATCAGCCAATCAGATTGATTTATTTGTTCCAGGTGGGTGTAGTCTATAGGATATGTCCCAGTCAGAGTATGTGAGTGGAGTGAAGCTGTTAAATGATGTAATGGATCATGCTATTGGCAGTCGATTGCTTTGGTCGTGTTTTGGTCCTAGCTGCTCTGTTTTAATTTTTAATACAGTTGCTGAGCTGCACTCACATGTCTGCCTTTTATTTTATGCCATACTGCTGCATAAACATGGTGTCAGAAGATGCCTAGTACATTCATCCTTTAATTTATGCTGTAATGGCTGATTCTGTCCATCTCTTTGATTATTTTAGCTGATAATGCTGCAGGTGTGCCTCGCCCGTCTAGCTGTGTACCAGCCCACATCACGGCTAATATACCTGCGCCATTACCAATGAACATGAATGGAGACTGAGCATTAATTGGGATTTATTTAGAGCAGAGTTTGTGGATTATGCGCTGGTCATGGGCCTGGCCGAAAAGACCAGGGAGGTCCAAGCTGCCACATTGAGAAGTGTGATGGGATCTGAATGCAGACATGTTTACCGGCACAATTTGAATCTCACAGCGGCACAACAGGGAGATGTTAAAACCATCCTAGATGCATTGGAAGCATACTTTAAGCCTGCCAAAAATGTTATTTATGAGCGGTATGTGTTTGGCTGTTGTAAACAGGAGGAAGGGGAATACATAGACAATTTTGTGACCAGATTGAGAGAGAAAGCAGCGATTGTGATTGTGATTATGGTGGAGTGAAGGATGAAATGATTCATGACAAAATCATACTGGGCATTACAAATGAAGGCACCAGACGCAGGTTGTTAAGTGAAAAAAATTTAACACTGCTCACAGCCACTGAGATGTGTCACACAGCTGAACAGACCGCTATGCATATGAGAGCGATGGATGCGGCATGCATACTTCCAGCCGAAGCGGTTCACGCTGTTGCTAGGAAACCATTCAAGCCTAACCAGCGGAAGCAGAGTAATTCACCAAGACTTTTAGACATAAGCAAGACATGCCGATACTGTGGTAATGTGCATTCAAGAGGCAGGGATCATTGTCCAGCATACGGCAAAACATGCAGACTCTGTGGAACTGACAATCATTTTGCTAAAGTGTGCCTTAAAAGCAAAAGCAGATCTACAGAGGGGAAGTTTCACTGCATTGAAGACTCCATGGAGGAGTCGGTTGGGGACAGTGATGATGATATTTATACAGTTGAGTCCATTAGCACAGTGCACATGAAAGGGAAGAAATGGTTTGTTTCACTGGTTTTACATAGCAAGTCACTGCGCTGTCAGTTAGTTTCAGGGGCAACGTGCAATATGATGAGTTACAAGGACAAAGTAAAGTTGGCACCACACACACCACTACGCTCCAGTAACGGCAAACTACGGCTATACTCAGACGAGTTGCTGGACTCTATGGGTTTTTTTGATACAGAATTCTTGGTCAAAGGAGAGAGATACCAACTGTCATTTGAGATAGTACAGACAAGTCAAAATCCACTTCTCTCAGGCTCTACTTGTGAACATCTAGGCCTGATGCAGTTTACTATACCAGATGACGTGCTCAAGATGTAACATTTGTTAAGTGACAAATACAGTGATGTAAACTTGCCTGTGTAATCTCTGTTTGGTGAGGTCCACTTTGAGCTGGATCCCAGTGTCACACAGGTACAGTGTGCCCCCAGTAACGTTCCAATCTCCATTAAAGCAACTGTCAAAGCCCAACTGGATGCATATCAGGCAGAAGGTCATATTACAGATGTGCCAGAGCCAACAGACTGGATCAGCAACATGGTGATAGTAAAAAAACAGACAAGCTGAGGATTTGCTCTCATTATATAATGCCAACTCTGGTGGATGTGTTAAACAAACTGCCTAAAGCAAGGATCTTCACCTTGGTTGATGCCAAACACGCATTCTTACAGTGCAGGCTGGACCAATGGAGCAGCTTCATGACCACATTCTGGACCCCTTGGGGCAGGAAACGGTGGCTAAAGCTCCCATTTGGTGCCTCAGTGGCTCCTGAGGTGTATCAACGAAAACAACATGAACTGTTAGCAGGTCTAAAGGGGATTGAGCCCATCGCAGATGATATTCTTGACGTTGGCTGTGGTGACAGAGACCATCAAGCTGAAAATTATCATGATCTCAAGCTTCAGGCCCTGTTGGAGCATTGCAAAGAAGTCAAGCTATGACTTAGCTTAAAAAAATTACAATTTAAGCTCACCGAATTGAAGTTCCATGGTCATATCCTTTCATCCACTGGCTTGAAGCCCGACCCAGAGAAGGTGAGGGCTATGGTGGACATGCCTAACCCTACGGATGCCAAAGGTGTACAGCGTCTCATTGGCTTTGCTAATTATTTAGCCAAGATCATGCCCAACTTGTTGACTGTTTTCGGGCCCCTCCAGTGCTTACTTGACAAAGACACCCCTTGGCAAAGGCTACACAAACATGACAATGCAGTTCACAAGCTTAAATCCCTGGCCACGTCAATGCCTGTGCTACACTATTATGATGTTACTAAGCCTATCACAGTACAATGTGACTCCAGCCAAAGTGGTCTTGGGTGCTGTCTTATGCAAGAAGGACAGCCTGTCGCCTTCGCTTCAAGAGCACTGACTACCACAGAAAAAAATGATGTGCAAATCGAAAAAGAGTGTCTCAGTATCGTCTTCGCTTGCCAAAGATTTCACCATTACCTGTATGGACAAGAGTTGGTTACAGCAGAGACTGACCACAAACCCTTGATTTTTATTTTCAGCCAGGAACTTCTCAGTGCAACCAATCGGCTTCAAAGCATGCTCATGACACTTCAAAACTACAGTCTTAAAGTTGTCTACAAGCCAGGGCCTAAAATGTACATTGCAGTGACATGTTGAGCAGGGCAGCTGCTGACTGTACAGGTGTTGTGTTACAAATTTATTAAATGTTTAATTTAGGTTCCAATACCATAGTATCTGTTAAGCACGAGATTCCTGCCAGTCTTGTTTCAGATTACTGAGACTCTCACCCTTTGTATGAGAGCATGGGTGGGGAAAGTTTAGTATCGAGCGAACGGCTACTTCATTTGCATGCTTTGTTCATCACAATGTAAATCCCTCCCCCTAAATGTATATAAATTGCAATGTAAAGTTCCCTTAGTTCAGACTAGATTGGGATGACTACAGCGACGCACAGCGAGTTCTCAATAAAGAAACCTGCTTGAAAGATATCCCAACGTCTCCTGGTCTTCGCTTCTGAGTTTCCTACACTTTAGAAGGAATAAGTTCACAACACAGGCAAGGAAGCAGTTTACCAGCGGCATGCCATATGTCATCTGCAGAAAGAGCAGCAAGATGTACAACTCATCAACCAAGCAAAATATCTGAATGTAACGGACCAGCAGCTGAAGAAAATCAGGGAGCATACTGAAAGGGATGATGCACTGCAGACCCTTAAATGCACTGTCCTTGCAGGCTGGCCTGATGAGATGAAATAAGTGCGCAAGATGGCATTTTTTACCGTGGACAGAAATTTATTATCCCCAAGTCACTACTTCCAGAGATGCTCAAGCGCATACATTCAAGCTACATTGGAGGTGATGCATGTTATCGTCAAGCCCGTGACACAAGCAGAAATCAAAGACTTTGTGAGTAACTGTTCGACTTGCAGTGAATTTGCGAACAACCAACAGAAGGAAACCATGCTATCTCATGACATCCCCAGTAGGCCATGACAGCTCATTGGTATGGACATGTTCAATCACAGACAAAAGGACTACTGTATCTTCTAATTATGGACAATTTCTCTTTCTGATCTATCTGCAGAGACAGTCATCAAGCGCTGCAAAGCTCAGTTTGCTAGACATGGTCAGCCAGATAAAGTGATCACAGATAATGGCCCTCAGTTTGGTGCTCCTTTTAATCGCTTTGCCTCCAGCTGGGAATCTGAGCATGTCACTTCTTCGCCAAGACATCCTAAATCAAATGGAAAGGCTGAGTCAGCTATCAAGATTACTAAGAACCTCCTGCGCAAAGCCATGCATGACAGTACTGACCCTTGGAAAGCAATCCTTCATTGGAAAAAACACCCCAACTGAAGACATGGACAGTAGCCCTGCACAAAGGTTAATGTCAAGGAGACTGAAGACATCTCTTCCAGTAACAAACAAGCTTCTGAAGGCATGTGTGGTAACTGGGGTTGTTGAGCGGCTTCACCACCGAAAGCAGTTGGCAAAATCCTATTATAACAGGTCAGCTCATGATCTGCCAGAGCTGAACACAGGAGAGGATTCATATGAAGCCTCTTCCAGGGGAAAACCTGTTCTCTGGAGGGTCGGCACCTGCCTTCAGAAAGTGGCACCACGATCTTATCTTGTGAACATGGGTGGATCTATATATAGGCGAAACAGAGTGCACCTAAGGGCAGCAGAGTCAACCACCACACAAGCATTAGACAGGACTGAAACCGAGTTGCCTCTTACGCTGGAAGGGAGTGGTTCTTGTGAAGCCCAAGTCACAGGTTTCACATGACCCCATCAAAGCCTCATCATTAGATGGACACACTTACACTAGGGCTGGCTGATTGTCCAAGTCACCCAAGAGGCTTGATTTGTAATAAGCTTGGAATGCTGCTGTGGCAGTTTTGGAAAGGAAAATAACTGTTAATGTAACAAGGACTCTATCGTCAGTGGTACTTCAGGTCATTAGTGCCTAAAATTTGAAGTTTATAGCAGTTGCTTAAATGTTATGCAGCCTAAAGTTTAAATAGTATTTTGCTCTTATTTAGTTCTTATTTGTAAAATGGGTATTCTTTAGTTAATGTTTGTAAAGGGGGATGTTACGGGATGTAATGGATCATGCTATCGGCAATCGATTGCTTTGGACGTGTTTTGGTCCTGGCTGCTCTGTTTTCATTTTCAATACAGTTGCTGAGCTGCACTCACATGTCTGCCTTTTATTTTATGCCATACTGCTGCATAAACAGGAGCTGCAACAATTTCCCCTTAGCGCTCAAAGCATTTTTTAATCACTCCGCTCCAGCTCCACTCCAGGTTGTCCAATTCCTGCTCCTCACTCACTCCTGGATTAGAGAAACCCCGCTCCATGTTCGCTCCATGGCAAAATTAGTGCTACTTCTAAACTACCTCTCCACTGTAAAGTTATTTCAGTATGTTTTTAATATCACAACATTCCATTCAGATGGTGTATTAAATGAAAAATAAATACACAATACTAGAAGAAAAGCTACAATGTGCTTTATTAGAACACTAACATTAGCCCAAGACAAAAAAAAATGTGCTTACTTTTGAAACACAATGGCAGCATTAATTAAAATAAATTGATTAAATATTTTTTAATTAGAATTATAATTAAAAATATAAATTACCAAACATATTTTTTTTATAAATTACCAGAACAAAAACAAAACATTAAATTAAATCAAATTAATAAATTATTAATTAATAAATATTTATTGGCCTATAATTCTGTGAACGAAAAAAAAACATTGTCAGAATGTTCTACACTTTTTTTTTTTTGTATCAAAACTAGATAACACTGCAAAATTATATATCTAATGCAGTTCAATTTTAGAAATACTAGTGTTTGAATTTTTTATGATTTTAAATCTTCCTCTTTTCACATTTGCTGAGCTTCTTCATCTGCAAATGTATAACGCATAAATTAGCCTATGGCACTAAAATAAATTTAGATGGTAATCGATTAAAGTCAAACTATGCAATATTAACAGGTTGATTAGTTCAGTTGGTGTTTTGCATCATTAAAAGTTCAGTTCTATTTAATGGGGGACATAATAGCCTACAGTTAAGATTGAGATGCATTAGATTAGAATGTTGATATGGTTATTCAGGTATTTAATAGGGTACATATGTATTACTGACCTTTAGATTTTCTCCCCACATGTGAACGGATTATCATTGTGTTTTTTGGACATGTCTTTATGATTTCACAACAAACCTTTGATCGTGGCAATCACCTCCCCACACGTGTTCTCCTTCACCATCCCGTCATTAACTTTTACTATATGCCATTTGATGTAAGAATAAAGAGACGAGACACACGCATGTAATTAAGTCAAGCTTTACCGCAAGCTTATCTCAATAATAGGGAGCGTGAAAACAGAAAGTGAAAGTAATCTTCGCACTGGAGGTCGAACATTACCAAGTGCTGCTAGATTTGAAATTAGTATTTTTTTTTTAGATTCTTTCTGGTTATATCAGAAATTCCATCTTTTCTTCATGCCAATAGTGTTTAACACTATTTAACACATGGTGAATTATTGCAATAAGGTCAGTAAACGGGTGTTTGTCCATGATAAAGCATTAGTGGAGTGCTCTTGGAGCGAGAGAAAACAATGACGCTCCAGGCAAAATCATGCCGCTCCACTCACATACTCTGGTCCCAGTCGAGGCCTTTCTAGCTAGCCTTGAGTGATGCAATCATGCTTAAAGTGATGTATGTTATTCAAAATCAAAGAGCGAGAGATCAAGCTCACTGCAACTATTGCAATTGAGAAATAGATCCTTATGGATCCTTATTAAAAACCTGAGATGTTCTGCATGACCGTGTGATTGCTTCATTAATTAAACAGGAAAGGACTGTTTTTTGTCACACTTGGTGAAGTTACAGCAGTCACTACTAGATGACTCTTATGTGCCAAATCTCCAGTCTTCCCTTTAATTAGCAGAGAGCTCGCCTGCAAGTCATCACTAATGATTAGTTAAGCAATTTAAACAGTGCTCACCCTGAACTCTGTCGTCGCTCTCTTTGTTTGGATTGCTCATATTTGTCTATTGAACTCTCTGACTTCTTAGACTGTGCTAACTTTGTATTTAAGTGGATAATCTGTGGGACCCACAGAGACTTTGAACTGTGCCTGCTTCAGATCATTATTTTGATGACTACTTTTATGAACTTTGAGTCTCTACCTTGAATCTGATGTTGGATTTAGTTCATCTGATGTTACCATGTGCACTCGCCTTGTGGAACCTTTCTGCCCTATTGTCATCTGGATGCTATTCATGTTGTCTCATTAATTTGGAAGTTTTTGTTCAATAAGCACAGTTCACCCTTCTGATAATGTTCACTTCAAATAAATTAGTAAGTGCTTTTTACATCGTCATAGACCAATCCTTTGCTCAGTCCTGCTCCAACATTAAACCCAATGTGGAGATAGCTGACCCAACAGTCCTCAGAAAGTTACAAAAAATTTAAATTGTCTGGATAAGCTAAATGAAGTGCTGTGCTGCCCTAGTGGCTGTCAAAATCGCAATGGCACTAACCGAAGGCTTCACTTTTATTGGATTCCAATTTCAGAGCTAACTGGACTAAGAAGGTCATTACCAACTCACAGTTTTGCTGCAAACATTTAATTACAGGAATGTTATTAACTAAGCTAAGAATATTTCTGTATTTATGATGTCTTTGTGTCATACTTTCATAAATCAATAACTATAAACATGAGCAGGGCTGGACTGGGAAGAGAAATCGGCCTGGGATTTTACATGGCAACTGTTGAACGGGGGGGTCGCTGACACATATCGCGACACCGTTTTGTGGTCCATTCTGCATAACGTGCCGCCGTTTTGTGGTCCATTTTGCATAACGCGGCACCATTTTGTGGTCCATTCTGCATAATTCGGCGGCTCATTTTTGTTTATCGCGGCCAAACCCACCGGCCCGCTCGGTCCTCCCGATGGCCAGTACGGCCCTGATCAGCCCTGGGGAAATGCACATGATGACATCTGGATATATGCCAGGTTAATGCTCTTCAACATAATTTGATGAGTGATTGATTAATTACCGCTAAAATGATCGGTTGAAATTTTTCACCAACATCTTTTACATAAAATACATTTTACCGCCTCCTTTCATTTGGTGGTAATAGCGCAATATAAATTGTGCATGACAGAGTTTTGTGAATGAAGCGCAATCTTTAATGAGCCTAATTTGCATATAAAGGAGGCTTGTTTGCATGCAAAGGAATGACAAAGACTTCATTTAAATATTGAAGATGCAACACATTTTCTGCACTGATTGCTCCCTCTAAACGTGATTGTGAGTGGTTAGTAAATAAGATGCAGGTATTTGTGCTGAAATGCCACACGCAAAAGTGGTGCAACTGTTTAGTGAATCTGCCCCTCAGTGTCGGTTCAAGTTTTGAAAAGTAACTGTGTACCCTGACCAAACAATTTATTGAAAGCTACATTTGCTTGATAGTGACATATTATATGTCCATAGGGTCATTGTGAAACAGTGTTTTCTTAATGGCATGAAACACACTGAAGGCCTGGACTTAAAATGCATGGGCCAGCACAGCAAAAACTTTTTGTGTTCAATTTTGGATGATACTCCACTTTGAAAATAAGTGCATTTGGGACACCGCTCTTGTTTACTCTGTTGGATCTTTAGTAAAGGGTTTCCTCCTAAACAACCTTCTGATGTCTCTATGGCAACCAAGATAATTTGATGAGCATTGTTAAAATGTGTATGAAAGTTGTAAGATTTCAAGTTTAACAAGAAATTCTGCCCCAATACTCACTTAACACTCTCCCCTTCTCCCAATTTTATGCCCCAATCTGCTGCCTCTTACCTGCTATTACTCTCATATTCAAGTCACTTTTGAAACACTTTCTCTTTTTAAAAAACAATTGTATAATACCATCAAACCCAGTTAATATAATCAATTCAGATTAGACTCTATATTAGCACAAGCATGCCTGGGTCTTGTTCAATTCCTTATTAGCCTGTTTTGAGATTTGCCAAGGGGCAGGTAGGGCAACAGTCATGTGGAGTGAGTGGTTAGGAGTAAAAAGGCAGGAAAGTGCTGTCTGCTCAGTATTTGTAAGAGTAATTAGAACAGTGGGTGAGCGGGCCAAGGCTGGAGGGAGTCTGCTGAGGAGAAGGTGATAATGTGTGAATTCTCCCTCCCTGCATGTACAGAAACAAGAGTAAGTATAATACACCTAAGGTGGTAAATCATTTCATCATTTTGTGAAAACAAACTATATACAAAGCCAGGCCAAAATGAAAGACTGGAAAAGTCACTATAAATGTACAAGGCTCACATGCTTCAATTACTTGAATTACCAGACAACAGCACAATTGTGGCAGTTTGCTCATATCCATTATTTGATGCTATTCGAGTTTGTTAAATAAGCACAATGCATAATGATGCTAATTTAGATAAAAAGTGTGTTTGATGAAATGTATGACAATGACTGAAATACTCAAGACACAATGTTATTTTAGCATACTGCACATGCTTAAACTAGATAGCAAATACCCCGTTATTTTACTATATCTTTTTCTTTGTTTAAAAAGGTGTTGCTAAACAGAGACAGATATGGTGACAAAGTGAGAATTGTCCTGCTTTTCACAAGAAAATGGCAAGTCTAGATAAATCCCTAGCAACAACTATTCTCTATCCTAAATGTAAGGGGCATCCATTGGGAGAGCTGGGAGGTAGTTGGAAGTCTGGGAGACATGCCGATTTCCTAATGCAGGAATGAGCCAGCAGGTGCATTCACCTATCGATCAGGGCATTAATTACCAACACTTTTCCTGTTGTTGCACAGGGCAAGGTCCAGTGGTGCCTGTAATAGCCAAAATGACCTCCTGGGAGAATGGGACATTATGGGAATATCACATTGCAAAACAGAACAGAGACATGAGCACTGATGGAAGACTCTAACAGTGAGTAAATGAAGATGCCTTTTATTTGCATCATTTATCAGGTTACCTGACTGAAATGTGGCATTATTTGTGGTCTGGCTTGTGTTTACCTGGTCCAATTGTAAGCCTGGTTTCCTCCAAACTGGTAGCCAAACATTTGGGAATTTAAAAAAACGTCTATCTTTCCCTTGGTGTCGCTTCATTATTTTTATTTAATTCCAGTGAGTTATGTTGTATTCATATATAGGCCTATCTTAAAATGATTAAGATTTTATTTGACCATAATTTCCTTGCCTCTAATTAGTGAGTGAAAGATTATTATTATTTTATTACTTTTAAAACAGGAATTCATTATGACCTAATATATGATGATGACTTTGAAATAGGATCAGGTATGCAAACAGAAAAATTCTCATCAGAAAGCCTCCCAATAAATTTGTCATGTTTTCTGGCACCTCACGAGGAAGACCAGCTTTCATAATTTTCATTAGAGCTCTGAAACCGTTACCATGACAACTTATTCCCAAGAAATACACTGTAAAAAGCAGCATATCGCCTGCCAAGGACATCAAAATACCAGACGCCTTTGGGAACCCGACACAAACATCTGCCATATGAAAACAGGATAACAATTCTCTCTTTCACTCTTTCTCTGTCTCTCAATCATATACTCTCTCTCTCTCTCTCTCTCTCTCTCTCTCTCTCTCACTCACTCTCTCTCTCTCTCCCACTCTCTCTCTCTCTAACACACACATACACACTCACATGCAGGGAACAATACACGTAATAAAGGTCAGAACCATGTTCATTGTGTGTTGTGTATAGACTGCAGTTCATTCAGATGTGTGACTCACTTTTTCATTAATTCAAATGTGCTGAGTAGCTGATTCAATGCTCTAATGCTAACTCGCTCAGATCTGATTCAGAGTTTATGCGTCAAACATGCAAAACACTTCACCGCATACCCGAAATGAAAACAGTAATATCCAAGTCAGGCAAGTCACAAGACTTAGATGGCTTCATTAAATAAATAGTTGGGGAAAGCTTTTTTTTTTTGGTCATCAAAACAAAACTATTTTGCGGTGATTTCAAACTATTTTATGAACTGCTCCTGTATTTGTAAAGTATTTCATATGTGACAAATTCAGTGTTGTTAATAGGGGTGGATCTACCGGGGTGGCATGGGGAGGTAAATGCCACCCTTAAACAAAGCATTGCCACCCCAGCATAAGTAACAAAATGTATTCAATATAAATGTGAGTATATTATTGTTGATTTTGACAACGTGTAGGGGTTAATTCATGTCAAACTGCCTAAACGCTTACCAAATGCACAAAAGACTACAGACCCATTGACTGATTACAGCAGCAACCAATCCCGTGACTGTTTACAGCAACTGCAGTTCCAATCACAGTATCCACCAATTGCCTACCTACTATTGCATCATGTAGTGTTTGGGCTCTCGCGGGTTGATGAGCTTATTTTTTCAACAACAATGACAACATGGACAAATATGTGGAAAAAAAAGAGGTAAAAGATGAATTTCTCAGTTGTTTGTACGTATTCACTGAATGATTATTAGATACATCGCTGTCAGTTATGAGTTGAGATGGGTCCTCACCACTTTTTGAAATAGCTTTTGTCAAGAATGTGAATAATCCAAATTAAACATCTCCAGTTCTTGAGTTGGAGTTTCTATTTCATTTGTGTGTTTTGACTGGTGATCCGGCAATGGAATGTGTTGTTTTGAATTTTATGATGCGTTCATTGCGGCTTTTATCAGTGTTGTTTAGCATCAGCAGTTTTTCAGCAGCTTGTGCTCTTTTCCATGTCCCCCATTTTCAGTGTTGGGGAGTAGCTAACTACATGTAGCGACACAACTAACTTAACAAAATGTTTCAGTAGCTTGACAGTAGCTCAGCTGCTTTTAAAACAGAGTAGCTTTTGAAGTAGCAAACTACTTTTTCCAGCAAGTCACGGTGTAGCATGACCAAACGCTACATCATGTTGGTCCGATTATAACTAATAGCCTTCCTTATTGTGTAGAAGCCAAACTTTTACTGGCAAAACGTCCGATGATCTGGCAGCATACTTCTGTCTGCTGATCAGAATCAGGCAGCGCTGTCTTCTTCATTTGTAATGGCAGATCTCAAACAAAAATAGTGAATTACCACCATCTACTGAGAGTTTATTACAGCTTACTTGGATAAGAAGAGATTGTCTGATGTTTAATAAAAGAACACCATTTTATTCTTCATTGAAACAAAGAATGTTATAGAATTCAAAAAGTTATTATTGCCATTTGAGGGATTTTGTTTCTGTTCTAAATGTGTTTATTTCAAGTGAATTATTATTATTATTATATTTATAAATATATAGTATTTCTTAGCATTCAATTAACTATTATTTTCATGTAAAATAAATTAAATGATTGGTAAAAGAAATAATTTATGGCATGTATTATCAAGCAACAATCTAGGATGACGATATGTCTTTTTTTGGACCTGAACAAAGCGAACAAATATTTGTAGAGCAACCTCTGTATGTGACCTGTAAAGCTGGCACTTGCAAGTCAGAAAATACAATGAGCATGAAGCCCTGAGTCTTTATTCACATATTATCCACACTAAATAGTACGTGACAATAACAAAAAATGCCAACGCAAGGAGATTTTGTAATAAAAATGTGATCTTTAGGGAAGTAGGCTACACCTGGCCACAGCAGGACTGAAGAGAAGTATATTACAAAAAAATATTTTTGAATGGTGTCTGATATTTTTTTGTTTTTATTTTATACTGTTGTATTTTATTTTATGGCCATTATTAAATGTATTAATGTTACTATTCATTGAATTATTATTCTAATATTTATAAATATACAGTACACATAATTATAATAATTACTATCATGCAGAATATGCATTAAATACATTTAATATATTTAATTAAACGCATTAAATGGATTTAATGAATACATTTATTAATAAATGTCATCAGTGTAAATTTTGTTATTAATATTATTGGTTTGATAGTAACATAATTTTTTTTTTTGCCTCATTAAGTAGCTTCAATGTAGCTAGCTACTTTTTGATAGTACCTTGTATTGTAGCAAACTACTTTTTCAAAAGAGTAGCTTGACTGTAGTTTAACTACTTAAAATTATGAGTAGCTTGTAGCTTGTAAAACTACAGATTCAAAGTAGCTTCCCCAACAATGCCCATTGTGATGGTCTTCTCGAACATATTGTTTGTTTGTATGTAGTGTGTGTTGTCTTTTTCTCTTTCTCTCCCTCTCTCTTAATTGCTCTCAGGTGTGGGGTATCCAGGTGAGCTGACTGTTGATGGGGCACACTGGTGCGCAGTGTATTTCCTCCCTATATAAACAGTGTGTTGCATGGCTAGGTTGTGTGAAGGCAGACGGTTGTTCGTGAACTGTGTCTTTACGCTCATGGGCACTCAGGTGCATTCCGGATTCCCGCTGCTGGAGCAGAGAGTTTGTGGTTGTCGCTGTCTGAATTTGAGAGTTCGCTGTTTTTCCATGAACAGAACTGTTAATAAATGTGTCTGTGTTTCCGCTACTCTCATCTCCCCGCATCTTTTATTGCATTTTATTATTAAAGTGTAAGACCCATCCTGACGTACAGATGCAATCTTGTTTTATTAAAATTAAAAGTTGTATTTGGGCAAATTAGAATCCAAAAACTCTAAACACTAAAGGCAAAATATTGCCACTAGATCAATCAGTCATGTTATTAATTAAAGTGCTGATCTAATCTCAGCAAAAAAAGAAACGTCCTCTCACTTTCAACTGCTTTTATTTTCAGCAAACTTAACATGTGTAAATACTTGTATGAACATAAAAAGATTTAACAACTAAGACATAAACTGAACAAGTTTCACAGTTATGTGACTAAAAGAAATGGAATAATGTGTCCCTGAACAAGGGGGGGGGGGGGGGGGGGGGGGCATTGTCATGCTGGAGGGTCATGTTAGAATGAGCCTGCAGGAAGGGTACCACATGAGGGAGGAGGATGTCTTCCCAACAAACAGCGTTGAGATTGCCTGCAATGACAACAAGCTCAGTCCGATGATGCTGTGACACACTACCCCTGACCATGACGGAACCTCCACCTCCAAATTGATCCCGCTCCAGAGTACAGACCTCGATGTAAAGCTCATTCCTTCAACGATAAACGTGAGTCCGACCATCACCCCTGGTGAGACAAATTCGTGACTCGTCAGTGAAGAGCACTTTTTGCCAGTCCTATCTGGTCCAGTGAAGGTGAGTTTGTGCCCATAGGCGACGTTGTTGCAGGTGATGTCTAGTAATGACCTATCTTACAACGGGCCGCCAAGCCCTCAGTCCAGCCTCTCGCAGCCTATTGTGGACAGTCTGAGCACCGATAGAGGTATTGTGTGTTCCTGGTGTAACTCGGGCAGTTGTTGTTGCCATCCTGTACCTGTCCCGCAGGTGTGATATTCAGATGCACCGCCCCAGTGCTGGTGTTGTTACACGTGGCCTGCCACTGCGAGGATGATCAGCTGTCCTTCCGATCTCCCTGTAGCGCTGTCTTAGGCATCTCACAGTTTGGACATTGCAATTTATTGCCCTGGCGACATCTGTAGTCCTCATGCCTCCATGCAGCATGCATAAGGTACATGCGTAATGTGCATAACATAATTAATATGCATGAGTTTTGCAGCACTAACCCCCACAGTACAATTTTCAGTTCAGTTTATTTTTATTTAGACCTAACTTTGTGTTAATCTTTACTTTCAAAGTTATTATTCAAGCCAGGCACGGACTGGCCATTGGGAGAACCGGGACTTTTCCCAGTGGGCCGGTCGCGAAATTGGGCCGCCACGTTATGCAGAACATGCCACAAAACGGTTATGCAGAATGCTCAACAACTTTTGGGCCAGTTTCTACGTAAAATCCCGGTCTGAATTTTCATCCCAGTCTGCCCCTGATTCCAGCTATTACCAAGGTGATAGGCCTACAGGATTCTATTAGCAGAATAACATGAGAAATGCATACATTTTCTATGGGTAAACTTAACAAAGTTGGTGACGTTTAGTCCAAATAACCAGTTCTATATGTGAAGCATAGGAACATTTAGAATTTGTTGATGTGTTTAATAGACAATGTCTTGGTGCTCTGGAGATAGACATTTTACTTATTTTTTATTATGCAAATATTATTTTTTTACAGTGCGCTTCTATTAAACAGTCATTAAACAAACAGGGCAATGTCAAATCAGACTGGACTTGTTATCTTAATGCCCTTGTTACAAAACACAAATACACATTAAACTAAACTAAAGCCCAACAGATAACGTTAAATTACAGAGAGACATCTAGCATCTCAAGTCAATCAGATGTAGCCTACTGAAGAGAAAATACCTAAATAAAATGAATAAATATGTACTTAATGATGTTGTCGGCTTTGTGTGTCTGTGTGTTTTCTCACAGCAGCATGGGCATATAAATAAAGAAAAGGCTTTGCCTCGTGATGTATTCTTTTAATGTTCTCCCGGTGTGATTAATTTGAGCACGAGCACGCCCGGGGCGGGAAAGGGAGCTCACGGCGCGTGGCACAGCAGTATTGCCAGCCTCAGAGAAGCTATCGATCAATGCTACACGACGCCTGGAATGACTGCACATGTTTCCCCCAGGATGAACAAATCAGGTTTCTTTTGATACATCGCAAATGAAAAAAACGCTAAAGCCCCACGGAAAAGGATCACATTAATATAAAGGCAACCAGTTGCAATTTTTTTTTTTTTTTTTGCTTTTTATTTTTTCATTAATGTGCATTGTGATCAGCTCTCAGCCTTTAAGGGCATTAATAGTTGTGGCAGTGACTAAAATAAAGAAAAAGTGTTTCATAACACTGCTTCAGTAGTTGATGCATTGTCCATTGCAACACATAGGCTACTAAAGGCTATTGCAAAAATGCATACTTGCCTATTCTCAATGCCACTTTAAGACGCGTTTATCACTCACTCACCCTTGCATATTTTGAGGAATATGGGTCTTCAAAGAGTGCCCAAACACGGCGCTGCCAACGTTGACACAACCCAGTAGATTTGGCGTCAGGTGAGTCCCCCAGTGACAGCCGTTTGGTCATCTCAAGTTCCTCATCTCCATCCCCTGAATCACCCAAACCATCTCCTTCCGTATCGTCATTGCTCATTTCAGCTGGCCCTCCACCGAAACTATCCAGGGCTTCTTCGGCCTCCCGGTGCTGCCGGTACGTCATCCAGCAGCACGGCTCCACATCTGTCTCATCGATTCCCCAGAAGGCCAACTCTTCCTCGTAAAGAGGACCACAAACATCAGCGGGGCAATGTAACTTGCCAGTCCTATAGTAGTTAAGAATGTGTGCAAAAACTCCTGGGTGGCGGTCAAAGAAAAACTCGTCAATCTGTGCGTCATAATCAAAGTGACTGTGGGCATCGGGCTCGGCGAGCCAGGCTAAACGAGTGCCAGGTAGAGTGCGCAAGGTGCTGCGGTACGTCTGGTGTCGAATCCCTCCCACGTTAATCACAACACGGTCTTTCTCGTCACCCTGGCCCATCTCGTCGCTCAGGCATGTCTCGAGCACGGGCCAGGTATTACAACGCTGAAAGACCAGGAGGGTGCATGTGCGTAATTGTTAGCAGTGGAAGAAATAAGCAGAGAGAAGGAGACAAAAAACTGAATCAACGCAGAATATATAATAACATTGTGGTCCATAACATGAGCTCCAGCAAAGGTGCGAGGTTGATGGGACGCGGTGTGCCGCTGGTGGCACAGTAACGTGTGTGTGGTTCTGAACGGACAGCTCCAGAGTGCACTTTCCTTCCGCTCTCCTTACACTCGTCCTGTCTACAAAACGAGACGCATGCACTGCCCTGATTCCCAGGAAACGCCCCCTCAAATCCTACAAAGCAACAGAGGGACCGACGCTAAACTGTAATGGTCACATTTTAGACGTTGTTTCTCAAGCAAGTCGATATATCTAAAATCAGAAGCCCTTTGTTCACAAGCTCAACAAACATCACATCTAGGATATGTTTTTTTAAACCACTGGATAGAAAAGACGTCAGCTTTGAAGTGAGATCGGGGGTCCTTTAAAATCCTCTTTTTCCACCAAAAATGTACACGTTGGTGAGGTCCTCTGGTGTTGTCCAGTAGCGATTGGTAGCTATCCTTTGTAATTGCACGACGTTGACTGTATATTTTCAGTCTTCCGTTGCCTGTGTCTCTCTTGGCGATGCAAGTAGAGAAACTCGTCACTCCTGCGGAGAGACAAAACACGAGCCTCATCTAGATCCCAGCGACGCGCATGCGCAATTGCTGAGTGGCTCAGTAGACGGTGCACGAGATTATATACTGGGATGGTTTCAGACGGTGAAAAGCATTGTTCACAGCTCTACTCATGTAATAGTGATGAGAAGACCTTGAGCACAGCACATCTATGACAAGCCTGCTAATACGCTGCGCTTTCCCTCATTATCCTGTCTCTGCAGGTCCCTTCGTGAGACAATAGACCAACAGAAAATGGAGTGTTAACATAGTACAGTAGGGTACAACGGGGCTAAAGGCACACCTTAAGGGAAAATAGCTGTTTTTCTGGTCACAAATTGCATCAAGATTGAAATTTTTCTTTGTTTATTTTTATTCAATATTGATAAAGCAACATCATTTGCGTGAAAATAATTAATAACGGAAGGATATTTAAATTGAGTTTTTTAAAAAGGCAAAAGGCTCCCTCATATGGGGTAAAAGGTAAAAAGGTCGCTAACAGCACCTTTAATATTAAATAAAAATACTTTTTTATTTGACATGTTTCATTATTGATACACCAGAAATAAGCATGTTTTTAATTTAGCTTCGTTTTACACTATGTGTGTAAACTGTAATATGCAGAATGGAGGTGACTGTTAAAATGTAATCTTTGGAAATGTTTTGGAACCACTGTTATATATGTATAGAACTGGATCGCTGACGCAACGTCAAACTGCCAGCAGGATGTGAAGCCACCGGAAGTGTTCAAGCTGTCATTTTTGTATGCCCAGAATGTCATAGAGCATCAATGACTGACAGACGAAAACACCCCCATTTCCTCATCTCTGACCTGCGGATACAACAGTTGCATTTCACCCTCTAGTGACAATCATGTTTAATTTTAAATTAGCTTGTTATGAATAACATTCGTTAGGGAGAAGAAATGCGCGGATCGTGATGTCAGAGCATTCATCTGCCCCGGTATTCAGCCTGTCAATGCAGCACAAATATCACCAAAGGAAAATTGTCCACAAGTTGTAAAGTAAGTATTAAAAGCTGTAATATTTCTTTGTTTTGGGGTGACAACATGTCTGTTTGCCTCTGAGGGTCCTTAAAAAGTCAGATTTGCCTGTTGTCATAGTGAAGCACTCGCTGTTGTCATAAATGGATACACGCTATAAAATACATGTTTGTTTGCCATTTAAACTTAGCATATCAGTTTAATTTGGACCAGCTTTGCTTAGCGTGTGATAGAGGGAAAGAGCACGTGCTCTTATTCAAATGACCATGAGAAAAAGGCACTTTTTAATGAAAACATAAAACAAATAACTCTGAACATGCACTTCGATATTCACAATAAATAAGTCTGAAAATGTCTGTTTGTATCTTACCTCAGTTTCAGTGAACTTATTTACATTCAGCTGATCTGCTGCTGAAATTTGTTAGAGGTGGATAATGTTTGATATAGATACACATAACTCACTCAGCCTTTCAAGAAACAAGAAAAATGTATAATAAATAATAAATAATTACACGTAATCCCATCCATAATCGTCAACCGCTTATCCTGTGTACAGGGTCGCGGGGGGCTGGAGCCTATCCCAGCTAACATTGGGCGAAAGGCAGACACGTAATCCCATAATTATTAAATAATTACATGTGTAGAACATTTGTGTTGTACATGCAGTTTCAGATATAAAATCGGTGATTGAATGACTAATGTTTATTCTCTGAAATTAGATGATATCCTATTAAGTCAATAGAGACATTGGAATGTTTGGGAATAGCAATATGGCAGCACAGTGGCTTCACTGACATGAGCATTCATTCATTCCATCCATCCATCCATCCATCATCAACCACTTATCCTGTACAGGGTCACAGGGGGGGCTGGAGCCTATCCCAGCTAACATTGGGCGAAAGGCAGGGTACACCCTGGACAGGTTGCCAGTCCATCGCAGGGCCACACATATACAAACAACCACTCACACTCACACTCACACTCACACTCACATCCACACCTAGGGCAATTTTTGGAGACATCAATTAACCTAGCCTGCATGTCTTTGGATGGTGGGAGGAAGCCAGAGAGAACCCATGCAGACACAGGGAGAACATGCAAACTCCACACAGAAAGGCCGGGGCAACCGGGGTTTGAACCCACAACCTTCTTGCTGTGAGGCGACAGTGCTAACTGCTGCACCACCGTGCCGCCCCATGAGCATTCCAGTTATATATATATAAAAAGGCTTGAAATATATATATATATATATTTTTTTTTTTTTTTTTTTTTTTTTTTTTCCCAAGCCTTTTTTTGGTTGTAATCTTGATGATTACGGCTTCCAGCTCCTAGAAATCAAAAATCCAGTATCTCAAAATATTAGAATAAAGAATTTATAATACAGAAATTTTGACCTTCTGAAAAGTATGTTAATTTATGCACTCAATACTTGGTTGGGGCTCCTTTTGCACAAATATAATTTTGATTTCCATGAGCTGTAAATCGTAATCCTCAAGATTACAACAAAAACAGGCTTGAAATATTTCACTTGATGTATAATGAATCTAGAATATATGAAAGTTCCACTTTTTGAATTAAATTACAGAAAAAAAATTATTTTTCCACAATATTCAGCGACTGGTGGCAATGCTTTGAATTTCGGTAAGCACAGACCGAGTTTAGCTCAAGAAAAATCAACCTACTTTTTTTGAATTCACTGTAAGATCTGTCTGTTAGAACAGAAGTACTCAGCCGCTGTTACCTGAGGCCAGTAAACAAAACAGGTATTGGTGACTGCCTGTTCAGTTCACGTTTTGGTGTTTTCGAATCATTATTGCTGACAGCTTAAAGGCAGATTAAAGTATGTGCTTCATCTCAGAGGAGACATAATAGGATTTATCACAAATTACCTTGGTCTATTGAGGAGGAAAAGCAATTAGGCTTGAGAATAATAACAAAAAAAGGTAATGTCCACTTACAGATTCTTGCAGCATCTCATGGGTATCACTAGCGTTTCACTGTCAGAAACCCATTAACCCTGATGGGGTGGGGGTTACGATTGGTAGCAAAACGTTGTACTGACCTCGGCTTTCGTCTGCTGCCTGTTAGAGCAAGTGAACATTCATTGCAGATTCACACATCAACCATCAAGAAAACACACTACTTGACAACAAAAATAATGATAGGAGTCATAGTTTCAAAATTCCATTAATAGGTGAATTAAAAAAAACACAGTACAATGAACACAGCATGCATGGATGTAAAATATGTTGTAGTATACTTTCTATTGTATACTTCGTAGTACTTTGAACCGGTGACAGTGGGCGGGGAAATATGCTATTTCAAGAGCATTAGTGACACCTAGTGGGGAGTCTGACAGTGCAGAGCTGGCCTTGGAATTTCATGCTGATAACAACAAGCTTATACAATTATTGTTTGGTTTTATCAGAATTTATAAATTATTATTTTAGTAAATGTAGTCCACACAGTTTACGTTGTCTGGTTTCACAGCTCCTCCTTCCATTTCATAGCCTGCTATTGTGAGTGGCTTCTTCATAACAACAGCATCAGACCAGATATACAACAACATGTTCACTAATAGCCTTCATTTATACTTGAAAACAAACAGTATGTTCAAAAGTTAAGTATGGAAAAGAAGAAAAAAAAACAATACAAAGCAAAGCAATGGACCCTTTTAACAGCCGTTATGACACGTTTCCGCCTTCTTTAAAAACGTAAATGTAGCAAACGTTTAATACATGTAATTTTAAAAATATTTTGTGTAAATTTATAACATTATAATTTGTATTATATTGCCCTGGAATACATTTTTAAAAATCAGTTATCACAGCTGCGATGAGGCTTCTAACACAGCTTCTGAGGGACTGACAGAATATGTGGCATATTTCTCTCTTTTTACTGCTGTTATCCAGCGCTCTGTATTTGTATCTGTGATCCCCAATTCACAGACATTCAAGTTTACCCAACTATGACGACTTCCGCTTCATGAATGCGGACGTATGAAAAGGGTCCATACATTTGGAAACAAAATAAAACAGCGGATCCCTTTTATTTTTCGATCTTTACTGAACGGTGGGGTAGCCAAAGTACAGTTGTAACACTTTTTGCTGTACTGCACAAATACAGAGCAGAATAAACATTTTCAAATTAAATATATAATTACGCCATCTTTACGCCATTTTTCTAAATGTTGCACTAATTAAAACATTTTAGTAGGGTAAACTATTAAACTAATTGAGCTAATAAAATATTTTAAATTGGAGTCCACTATGAGCCAACTAAAAAAAAAAATAATTCAGTTAATACTTTGAAGAAAGAAATTAAGTGAAAAAAATCTGTGAAACTAGTTTCTAAATATTAATTTAGTGAGATGGCTTAACCTTTTTTTTGTGTGTGTGTCTACAAACAAAAGAAATACCAAAAACCTGCATTAATTGATCATAAAGTGCATCCAGAAAGTATTCACTGCGCGTCACTTTTTCCACATTTTATGTTACAGCCTTATTCCAAAATGGAACCTGATGGAGCTTGAGAGGTCCTGCAAAGAGGAATGGGAGAAACTGCCAAGAAAACAGGTGTGCCAAGATTGTAGCATCATACACAAAAAGTCTTGAGGCTGTAATTGGTGCCAAAGGTGCTTCAACAAAGTATTGAGCAAAGGCTGTGAATACTTATGTACAAGGGATTTTTTTTTTCTTTTCGTTTTTTTTTTTTTTTTTTTTTTTTTAAATAAATTTGCAAAGATTTCAAACAATTTTCTTTCACGTTGTCATTATGGGGTATTGTTTGTAGAATTTTGAGGAAAATAATGAATTTAATCCATTTTGGAATATGGCTGTAACATAACAAAATGTGGAGAATACTTTCCGGATGCACTGTATATTCTACAATTAGTGTTTGAAGACAATGAGTGCTTTTGTAGCAACTGTCCCCATGACAAGTACAGTTTTAACACTACCTCAAGTCAGTTGTAATGTGCTAAGGTGTTCAGATTTTTCAATAGCTGCCTCTAACTTGTGGAACAGTCTTCCATTTCATATCAGGTCTTCACCTACCTTTGCCATTTTATATCCAATTTAAAGTCTCATTTTCATTCCTTAACTTTTGAGGTTGTTTGAGGTTTAAAGTGATTTTAGGTTCTAGCTGTGTTTCCTGTCATGTTTGTTTCTTTTATTATTTCTGTTATTTATTGTTTAGATGACTAATTATTTCTTGTAGTGTGGTTTCCATCTTCATTGCTGTTATTCTTGTGTATGCTTTATTATTGGATATATTACTATTGTACAACACTTTGGTCGTTCTTTAAAAATAAACTTGTCTTGACTTGCTAAATAAGGCATTATACCTAATAAGTGAAATATACTGACACATTTTATATTCCGTGATTGTTTTCAAATATTATGATTGCATATATATCAGTTCTATCACATTAACTGGAAATACTCTCATGGTTTCCTAACCCTGATACAAGGCATCCTGTGACATGTAACACACATGCAAACAAACAAAAACACATTTACAATCAAATTTTTGGACTAATTACTTAGCCTGTTCATTTTCACTGCATAATATTCTATCTATCTATCTATCTATCTATCTATCTATCTATCTATCTATCTATCTATCTATCTATCTATCTATCTATCTAACTGAAGGAAATCTAACAAAGCTCTAGGAGCATTTGCTACAATGTTGCTTATTTTTTTTCTGATTGTCTCTGTGACCATACACCCTATGTACCAAAATACATTAATTGAAGACAGATCAATAATTATAACAAGCAAAGTTTCCTTTTATGGTCATTCAGAAATAATGATTTATTCACAGTGAAGAGGAGTAAGAATACACAGAGAGAGGATGTTAATGTAATGATGCATACAGAAAATGAAGTTCAAACTTACTCCATTACAACTGTACTCGGTGTACACAGTTGTTTCTGAGGTGTTGATTATTTCTGTGTTTAGCGGGATGTTCAATGTAGTTACAAGGCTGGGCTCGAAGCACCTTGAGCAAATGTACCTAGTTTTACTTTTAACTGTTTTAAAATCATGAAATATGTCAAATATATATATATATATATATATATATATATATATATATATATATATATATATATATATATATATATTCAGATTTGGGGAGTAACAGAATACATGTAAGAGGATTACGTATTTAAATTCACATTGGATCATAATTTCTTTTTTCTAGTAAGACCTTTGATATTAGAGCAAATCATATTCATATTCATATTCTTGGTAATAATTTTTGTATTGTTTTCCTGTAAAAATATCTAAAAATCTTAAAAACAAGATCAATTTGATTTATCTTGTTTTAGAAACAACACTGCATAAGATATTTAGGTTTTTCAGAGAATGTATTTTTAACATGTGTATTTTGTCTTACTGCATTGAGTTTTTATAGTCAAAACAAGTGAAAAAAATCTACCAGTACTGAAGAAGTAATCCAAATTATTTACAATAAATTACTTACATTGAGTAATCTAACGGAATACGTTAAAAAAAATAAATGTTACAGCACGTATTCTGTAATCTGTAGTGGAATACATTTACATACAAAAGTAATCCTCACAGCCCTGTATGCATAAATAAATATTCTCTAAACACCTCTATGATCTTTTCAGCCACCAGGTGGAGACATAATCAGACGTTGCATTATCTGTTTTCTTTTTACCTACATTGTTTTCAAGCCATCATTATCGTTATTTAAAATGTAAGCCCATTAAGGTGTTAAGATGATAATCACTATGTAAAAGAGCAAGAAGCAACATTATTGCCAGAGAGGTGAAAAGATTTAAATTTAAATGGAACTGGTTATGGATCAGCCATTTGTTTACCGGTCATAATGTTGTTAAAAGTTGACGGATGAAAACGGTCTATAATGTATTCTGAACGGAGACACACTCAAAAATAGTATCATTATTATTATTATCGTTGAATGTGTCTCTGTTATTTGGCCGTGGGCAGGGAGGAAACTGGGTGTTGCCCGTTTTTTACGTCGACTAAATTAAGAGCAGCACACGGACTATAACACGCGCGCGCGCACTCAGATTTGAGTTCAGTCTGCGCGAGCATTGCGTAACTTCTACTACAGTGAGACACTTCTCCGGTAACCGGCTTTGAAAAACGTCTGATAGAAACCGACACCATGGGCGTGGAAGGCTGCACAAAATGCATCAAATACTTGCTGTTCTTCTTCAATTTCATTTTCTGGGTAAGTGGTCATTCACCTTGTGCTATGGTCTTGTGTCTGGCCCTAGAGACGCCATTGGTTCTGATTTTCCTTCATGTTTTCAGTCGTTGTGAACTGCCATTGTAGTCGGAAGAACATTTGCGCCGCTAAATCTAATAACGGACAACCCAGATTATCGTGCACGTTATGTCTTTTAATAATTTAACTAACTGAAAATTATACTTTTTTTAAATACAAATGTTTTATGTTAACGGCACATTGGATTATATAATAAGCAGTACAAAAGGATAAACAGTAATAGCGATAGAGCCGTTTCTCGTCAAAGCGAAAATAACGTGGTCACGGGCGGAATAGTGCAGCAACAAGACCCCTCTCTCTCAGTTACCGCCCATTAAAACCTCCCAACAAAGAGTTCTCCTATGTATATTATAACTTATTTCACGTCTATGTTATTGCTGCACTATTAACTAATATGCTCTCCCTTGACACTATGAAGTCATAAAGGACAACAGTGAGACAACTGGCGTTGTCTGATCCCTCCCGTTCGTTTTTGACTGGAAAGGACGCAAAGTGAATTGCAATCAAATATTCCAGACAGCTAAATCGCTTAAAGAGGTTTTGTCTCATTATGTCATTGTTAATAGTCATGTAGTTATAGCTAAATACTGTAAATCTGATAAGTGTTGACCACTTTTAATTTCAAAATAGATTTTTCTGACACTCATTTCCAATCTTCAGTAGTAGAATCCATAACTGATATGAAAGTACAAGCACGCACATATAAAACTTAAAGGAGGGTATTCATGGTTTAAAGAGCTGGATTTGACCCATAGCTCATATAACGGAACAGATTTTAAGTCTATGCAAATAAAGAGGCTGTTCACAATTATAGAGTGTTCCTGTATTTGTGCCTTTTACAGCACTAAACAATTCAAGGAATATTCCGGGTTCTATACAGCATGCATTCAAGACAGCATTTGTTGCATAATTTTGATTACCACAAAAATTTTGACTGTCCCTCCTTTCCTTAAAAAAAAAAAACTACAATCTGAGTTACAGTGAGGCACTTACAATGGAAGTGAATGGGGTCAATCCTTAAACTTATAATTTGCACTGTTTCAAAGTATAGCCACAAGACATAAATAATACACGTGTTAACATAATTTTATATCAACAAACCCTAAAACCATAAAATGACTGTAAATATTAAAATGTAAAATAATTTACAACTCAAATAATACATTAGTTTTAACAGAAGTGCTTTTTGTAAAATAATAAACTTCACATTTCTGCCTTTTAAACCCTCCAAAAATTGGCCCCATTCACTTCCATTGTAAATGCCAAACAGTAAACTCAATTTGAGCTTTTTTTTTTTTAAAGAAAAAGTTGGACGAGTCTAAATAAATTTTTGTGGTAATCAACATTTTGCCACAAATGCTGTCGATTGAGCTTAACTTGTATATAGGATTCCTTCAATGTCAGTCACCATGGCATTTACTGGGTTGGAAATATACAAACAAAGAAATTGGTTTATTGATCATTAACTTTTTTTAATTTAGTCTCTTGGTTCATAATTTATCACCAGAGAAACTGAGAAGTGCATTGTGTTTGTGGTAATTGTGTAAAAAAAAAAAAAAATAGCAAAGGATGTTAAAACTAAACTTTTCTTCCTTTTCTTCCCAGAAAGCAGCATCATAAACAATACAACTGGAAACAAATTATGAGTAAAGCTGCAGTCTGAGGCACAGGTCATATTTCAAGACATATTGAGATTCAAGATTAAATCTTTTAGCCAATAAGAACTTTTTGTGTAATAAAAAACCCAAAACCAACCAGACAAACTAAAAGCTAATGGGTTTAACACCCATTCTCTTCTGTCCCAACAGGTAGTCAGACTCTTCATGTGTGAACATGGCAAAACAACATGATGGCCAATTAGGGACAGGACACTATGCAATTTACTTAGTTAGCTTAGATATATAGATAACTCAGATATGATAAATCTGAGAAATATTGATATATTCTCAATTTTTTACATGATCTCGCCTGAAAGAATTACCCTTCGTCATTGTTCTTCAACAAACTATTTAATCTGAGCAGCATTCATATTGTAAAACTGTATATTATCTTATATATATTAGAGTCTCATAAACAAAATGAGCCTGTCTTCAAAGTCTGTTTTTAAAAATGCGCATTCTAGTTTTTTTTTCATAATAGCCAAGCAGTGCAGCCAGATTTTTTGTCGTCTTGAAAGGCAGAGCCTTAATTTGACTCTGTACACCGGCAGCGATTTTCTGAGAAAAAGGCTTACAGGAACCTCATTTTTTGTTAGATCCTCATTTTTCTGGGTTGTCATGGCACATTTATTATTGTTTTTTAGATGGTAAAAACATGTTCAGCACAAAACATTTCCATTACTATAAACTTCAGCTTCTCTAACTTTAAAAAATAACAACATATATTAATTCTACTTGAGAAATAAAGCCCAAAGTGTCTTTCAAAAGATACTACAACTGTGTTCTTATGCCAAAGGGTCCAGTAAATACAACCATTTAAGTTCAGGTATGTCATTTTCATGGTTTGTGCTCAAAAAGGTGGTGCGTATCAACAGGATAAGCAGAAAGTTGTGGTTACTGGAGGTTGGGTGCAGGGGTTTGAAAGAGGATCTGGTGCTTCTACCTCTGAATCTTAGCATGGACATGCCAGACATTCTACAACCACATCTCACTGGGTCAGGGGGCAAAAATAGAACCCTCACCACAGTGGTGGCAACAGAGTGGAGATGTACGAGAGGCTGCTCTGATTCTAAGACCCTTTCACAGGGTGATAACAGTGTGTGTGTATGTGAGAGAGAGAGAGAGAGAAGTCTATGGGTGGTATGACATCAATTTTGACATTTTGCAGGAAACATTAGTTTTTTTATATCTCATAGGGATGTCATGATAAAAAGTAGTTTGCACCAGTACAACTAAAATTTCACAATTCTTGATGCCAGTTTCAGATTACAATACAGATATCACAAAAATAGATAATATGCAACTGACCACTTTTTTAGCCTAGTTAAAAAGTTAAATAATACATTAAAACAACTGCATATTTCCTTCAATAGTTTTTCAATTAAGTAAAATTGCTTAAATTAATTTCTTTCAAGGAGGGTGATAATGATATTTTCCCCCCAAATATTGTTTTCTATTTTTCCTGAATTCTGTTTTGAAGTTTAATTCAACTTCAGCATTAAAATGGTGTCTAATCAAATTGAATTCATAAAACTATAATAAAATGAAAAATACCAGTTGCTTTTCATCACATTTAATTTTTTTATTATTATCAAAGAAAGTGCTTCTGTAAAGATCTCACAGCATAATCTAAAGCACAACATCGGTCTTATTTGAACAACAGAGCATAACAGTATATAAAGGAAAACATTGATAACAACTTTTCAGTACAACAGCACTCTTGCTTGTGAGATAGTGTAAACATTATTATCATTATTAATGTGAATACACATTTTAGTGAATATTACATTTTACTATAACTTATTAACATATTTCTGTAGCAAATTGAATTAAGCTTTTATTGACAGGCTTTTCAATTTGTGTGTGTTTCTAATGGTAGCTTCACACCTCCAGATAAGCAGTTGTTTAAATGGCCCAGTGTGATTATTAACATGCAAAATGCTGCGATTTAATAATATAAACATAGAATACAGGCACTCCAAGCATCTATTACAACATGCACAATGCTGATTTTAACATATGAGCAATTTCATACATTTACTGTAAAGCTTGCAGAACATGCAAACCATTTTAAAACATATTTATTCAATTAACTGGCTTCCTTTTGCAGTTTAATAGTCATACTAGGACTTCACATGATTTCATTTAGAATAATTGTGCATTTATTTATTTCCAATAATTTTTTGAGCATCTGAAAGCTGTCAGACAGCACGCGGGTATTGGATTGTGTCAGTGCTCGGTAATGCAAGTATGCATAAACACTGTTATCATGACATTTCATCGACTTGGTACCGAATTACTGGTACTTGACTACTTTTGATTAGGGCATTGGTCTTTCTACATGTGTTCCCTTTTTTGTTTATGTTTATGGCTGACTTCTTGTGCTAATTTTCTAGAAATAGAGTGAATTTAAATAAAGAGAGAAAAGAATGGGGGGGGGGGGGCACCTCAGGAATAAATTTAAGACTAGTCAAGATAAACCTGGAACAAGTGTCTTTGCAGTTCAGTTACATAAGTCTTCATAGAACTGTAATTCTGGTTTGGGAATTCTAACACTAATTGTACTTATACAAATACTAATATTTGGAATACTAATACTAGTAATGCTAATGTGCGGATTTATTATCAATATGATCTCTTAGGCCTGTGTACTAATTATTTTGTCATGGCTATATGGATAATTTGTTAGCACTTGCTAGTAGTGCATGAAAACTGCATTGTTCAGCCTTGTGCAACATGATCACATGGGAGGTCATTATGTTATTTACCTAGGATCGACCACATTATCCCGACTCACTGACAAGCCCCATCTCCAATCAGACATTTTTGCATCTGCTTGGACTTGTTTACTTCCCTTGTGGCTTGACCAAAAGCATGTTGCAAAAGCTGCGTGGGAGACCCGGGTTTGTATCCCGCATTGAAACCAGGAAGTAATTGCGTTCAAGCGTGATTCGGAGGATCAATTTTTTCCCCATTAGCATTCAATTTTTACACTGATGGCTAGGTTTAGGTTGGGGGTTCAGTTTATAAAATATGCATTCTTCTTCACTGTACTACATCCTGTACAGCTGAAAATAGCTAAAATATGGTGCCATTCCATTGACATTTTACCCGAAAAATGGAGCTTATACATGCCCACATGCCCAAAAACGTACTACTCGGGCACCAAAATTAGCTAAAGAAAAGTCAACTGCCAAATTCACTGTAAAGCCCGTTGCACACTACGATTTTGGCCACGATTCTGCCATCTGAGACAAATTTCGAGAATCCTAAAGGATTTCTGTCATCATAGGGCAAAATCAGCAGTTTTACAATGTTCAGTGTGACATGCTCATTGATGGCCGATTAATAGCCTTTGCGATGATCTTTAGCCTCTGACGAAGTTCTGGCAGTGTCAGTTATTTAACTTCGCAGCTGTATAGTAGGACTGCTATTACGGCCGGATGAGATATTCCGTTCCTCTTTCGCACCCCAACTCACTTGGAAATAAACCTGCTCCGTGTCTGCACCATAGCAACATTTGTGCCCAGTTATCACTCTACTCAAGCTCTTTCAATGTTTTTACTTCATTTGATTTTAGATAAAAAGTTTTAATAAATAATTAAGCAGAAAATACTTGGAGAAAAGTGTAACACTTTTGCAATATTTTATTCTTAAAATGCTTAAAAAAACGAAAATAAATGATTGCATTTTCTTAACATGTTTTTTCTTTACATTTATCATGCATTTTCTTTACAATTTATTTGTAATTATTATTTTACTTTTAATACATTTACTATAAATTTCACACCACTCAAATTTCATAACAAAATTAACAATTTATATTGTTAAGTATTTCTGGGACGTTTTAGTCCAAATCAGCAGATACAATTGGATACAATAATAGAAATCGATATCATGTTTGTGTGTTTTCCGTAGGAAATTTGCAAGCGCGATATATTATTAGCCAATTTTCAGAATTTTGCATGGCCAATAGGTTTTGACACAGCAACGCCCAGCCTTGGCGTTGCTGTGTCCGGTGCTTGCTCTTTGCATCTACTTGGACCGCACGCAGAGCTTTAGAAGCTCTGAGCAGCTCTTTGTTTGCGTTGGCGGACAGCGGAAGGGAAGTGCTGTCTCCAAACAGAGGATCGACCACTGGGTCGTCGATGCCATCACAATGGCATACCACGCCCAGCACGTGCCGCCCCCTGCTGGCCTACGAGCCCATTCTACCAGGGGCGTTGCGGCTTCTTGGGCGTTTTCCCATGGTGCCTCTCTAGCAGACATATGTAGAGCCGTGGGTTGGGCAACACCTAACACCTTTGCGATGTTCTATAACCTCAGGGTTGAGCCAGTTTCGTCCCGTGTGTTATCAGGTGACACAAGCAGGTAAGTTCGGGTCAGCTGGCCGGGTGTATCGCTTGTGCATAGCACCTTTCCCCTCCCTTGAGGTGAAGACGTGCACTCTTTCCCCAGTTGCGTTTGCAAGAAGTGTGAACCCTGGACATTATTCCTCCCTAGCCTAGCGGCCGTCGAATCTTCGGGGAGGCTTGCTGCCGCCCCGGTGCGGGTGTCACCTGGCCCCCATACTGAGGTAAGTGCTCCACATGTGCTGGTTGTCCCCCTGGGCAACCCTGTGTGTTGTATATTCCGCAAAATTGTTTCCCTGCTGGCAAACCGCATCTTCCTTGGACAGAGGGCCCTCTGCCCTTGGCCGGCGTGTTTGTAGTAACTCCTCCCCCCTTGGGTAGGATCTAACACGACGCCTCTCCACACGATGTGCTTCTGCTCCTAACCGGTAAGACCATGTGTGTATTCCACCTAACCCCCCCCCCCCCCCCCCCCCGGGTGTGGTCTCTGCGGTGTCCTCGACTTTGGAGGGACACTCCCCAGCTTTGAGCATATATTTGGCCCCCAGCCGAACTTTCCGTTCCTTTTACAGGGGAGAGCAATAGAGAGAAGGCCCCGAGTGGGCCAGCCGGTCCTTATACTTCTGAGCAGTTTGCCGTTCCCCTAGGTGCAGGAGACCGCTTCATGCCTGCCACCGTGTTGGGGGTAGTTATGCGACGACTTGCTGCGCTGGCTACGAGGCACACAGAGGTCTGCCCGTCTCGCACCGGCAGTATGCGTTACTCGGTTCAGCTCTTGTGGCGTTTTCCATGGGGACCCCTAGTGTCAACTCATCGACACTACGTTGAGCGAGTGACAGACGGGGAATGTCTCGGTTACTAACGTAACCTCCATTCCCTGATAGAGGGAACGAGACGTTGTGTCCCTCCGGCCACAACACTGAACCAACCACTGAAAGCGCCGGGTCTTTGACTCGGCTCCTCAGGGTGATACCTGATGTGGATGTGCATCATCACTCCTTTTATACCCGTATGTCCGGGGACGTGGCATGCAAATTCCACACGCCAATTCTCATTGGCCTTTTCTCAAGATCAGAGATGTCTGGGCTCCGCAGGAGTGACCCCTAGTGTCAACTCATCGACACAACGTCTCGTTCCCTCCATCAGGGAATGGAGGTTACGTCAGTATCCGACAACAAACAAACAACAAACCCAGCGCGAGAGAGTCGTGAACGAATTACTCTTTTGAACCTGGTCTTTTTCATGAATCACCCGAAAAGAACTGAAGGTTTGAACACAGGAGTTCAGGTTAGATTCACTTTCTCAGCGAATCAGCCATCAGTGAACTCACAACTGAGAGTGCAGACATTTCAAAATAAAAGTTCCATGTGTACCACCTAAAAATTGTGTACCACTTTTTTTCCTTCTAGTAATTATTGATTGGAATTGGAATAGCACAATAAACTGCATCTGGGATTTCATTTAATTTGCACTCTTGTAGTCTCCGTGTCTGGTCCATCTGTAAAGAAAGACTAACACAATATTAATTTTATTTGAAATTATATTTATTTATATTATGTAATATCCATCCATCCATCCATCGTCAACCGCTTATCCTGCGTACAGGGTCGCGGGGGGCTGGAGCCTATCCCAGCTAACATTGGGCGAAAGGCGGGGTACACCCTGGACAGGTCGCCAGTCCATCGCAGATTATGTAATATATATATTTTAATATATGTATGAGAATATATATATATATATATATATATATATTATATATTACCTGCAAACATTCATAGATGCTCAAGACAACACCCTTATACGTATGTATACTATCATTTATGTAATTATCTGTAATTGTAGATTCTGAAGGGCAGTACTAAATAAAAAAACTTTTATCTCTTATATTTGTATAAAATATGAAAGGGGTGTGAATATTTGAGACAAAAGTGAATGCAAACTTACAGAATATATTTTGAGAAGATAAGTTTGCATTCACTTTTGTCTCAAATATTGTGCATGTGCGTGAAACAGACTGGATAACTAATGTCATAGGAAGGAGCCATACACCAACAAGTCAACATAAGCCCCGCCCTCCGCCCCGTCACACTGTGCCTGATGGTTCTGGTCCTCAGTGTTCTGTAGCATCGGCCAGAAGGCAACCGTTTAAAAATGTAGCAGGCTGGGTGAGTGGGGTCCAGAGTGATTTTACCAGCCCTTTTCCTCACTCTGGAAGTGTACAGTTCTTGAAGGGAGGGCAAGGGCCAACCAATAATCCACTCAGCAGCCTGAACTGTCCTTTGTAGTATTCTGATGTCTGATTTCGTAGCTGAACCAGACCAGACAGTTAATGAAGTACAGATGACAGACTCAATGACTGCTGTGTAGAACTGTGGCAGGTAGAGATGGTATTCCCCAGAAACCTGAATGACTCCACTGCTGCCACAGTGATGTTCAGAATGGTGAGAGGGGTCAATGTTGGGGTGTTCCTCCTAAAGTCCACAATCATCTCCACTGTTTTGAGGGACAATAATAAAATCTGCGTCGTACTTTACGAGATCATGATGATAAAGTGTCTTGTCTCCATGTAAACCTCCATTAATATGTACCTGCATAACCTCCGATGATGCCTTCATTTATTTCCAAAGACGATGTTTCATATGCCAGATCTGCATGTCTGTTTACTGTACACCGCTAAGAAAAAGAAAATGCTCTCTGACAAGAATAAGAATAATGCGTTTATTACTGTATTTTGTCAAGATGAAACAAGATGCAGCTTTGGTGCAAAGAAAGTTGAAGCAGCATTTTACCAGCGGTTTTCTGCTCTCTGCTGGTTGTTTAAAGTTTGTGGAGGTGTCAGATGGCATGGAGGACTGTCTGTGTCAGCACCTGATTTAACTAATTCTGCCTGCGCAACGGTGTGTAATGAAACAACGGCAAAATGCGATAAACAGAAAAAGTATACATGCTCCGAACCACTGCATTTATGAAAATAGTCATTAAAGATAATAATATGATGAAATATATTGCCAGCCTGTAAAATAAAGCTGCATAATGTTGTATTTTTTGTCGCTAAAAAAAGCTGAATGTGACTTATACCGGAAGTGGTCCACATTCTAGACTGTAATGGCGGCGCCCTAGTTATGTAGGAAAAATAAGGTCTGTACACGGATTAAAGAGAAAGCAGCAAAACATGAAAATGGGAAAGCTGCTTTCCAGCCTTACACAGCTTTCTGGTGTCCATGTAAACTAACTTAATTTCACATTCTTCAATTGCTGCAGTAACGGATTTCCTGTGTCTATGTAGTTGCCAAACGGATTTCCTGTGTTTGTGTAGTTACCCAAATTGCATTGCATTCAGTGCAATAAAACAAAGTTTTAAATATTTTTGACACCACTTTAAATGCTGAAATGGCATAGCAATTAGGCCACCTGTCACAAGTAAATAAAACGAATAAAATTACAAAAAAATGTAGGGGGATATAAACATAATAATTTTCCTGATTGCACTCTGCAAAATTGGCTGATGTAACCTCCGTTCCCTGATGGAGGGAACGAGATGTTGTGTCCCTCCGGCCACAACACTGAACCAACCGCTGAATGCGGCGGGTCTTTGGCTCGGTTCCTCGGGGCGATACCCGATGTGGATGTGCAGCGTCACTCCTTTTATACCCGTATGTCCAGGGAAGTGGCATGCAAATTCCACACGCCAATTCTCATTGGCCTTTTCTCAAGATCAGAGATGTCTGGGCTCCTCAGGAGTGACCCCTGTGCATATAACAATGAAACCTATAGCCTTAAGTCTGGTTTATACTCAACGCAGCCACTTGTTTGTGATGTTCGAGATAGATAGATAAATGTTAAAAGTGCAATGTTTTCACAGTGAAATTACCTTTTACAGCTCTGCAGTTCTTGTTTAGAAAGACAAATAAGCCTATTTATCCACTACCATTTGTACACTGAATAAAAAGCTCTACAATACACTAGAGTTTGGTTTCATTAATATATAATTGAACAACTCATGTTATTTTATACTGCGTAAAATAAAAGCATTTTTATTAGTGTTTAAATATAATTGGAGTTCATACAGTTATTTCACTTAATTCACATTAATTTAATAAGTTGAATAGGCTATAAAATATAAAATACTTGTATTTCCTTTCGCACTGACAAATGTCATTTGGAGAAAAGTGCAACTGCAGAGCACATCAAATATACATGCCATGCTGCGCACGGAACCTGTTGCAGTGTCAGGTGGAAGTATAAATTGTTTTTTTTTATGTAAGTTCAGATAATACATTGAAACTTTGAAACTTGAGAGGGGACAGTGTCCTTGAATTATGTCTCATCCAAATTATTGTTGCTCTAGACATTCCCTGTCAGCAATAAATCTGTCTTTTAAGGGGAATCTCCATTTACTCAGATATTCCTGAACTCTCAGTGAATTTAATGTGAAACTGCTCTCTGCTGAGGATGAGTTGTGGAGTCTGAGGAGGTATAGAGCTTCTCCATGTGCCATCATTTCAGAACCTTTCCCTTTGACTGGGATTCTACACTGCCTGGCCAAACAAAAAGTTGCAGTTTGGATGTAAAAAAGCAAATACATAAGAGCCTATGACTGGATCATTATTGCAGTGATTAATATGTTTTAGATGGCAACAATTCTTTTTACCCTAACTGATGCAGTGTGTAGCTTCTCATTTCTTAAACAACCATGTCAGAAGATGTATCCCATGGTCGTTGAAAAGATGTTACTCTGTTTCAGAAGGGGCAAATTTTTGGACAGTATCAAGCAAAGAAAACAACTAAGGAGATTGCTGAAATCACTGGAATTGGGTTAAGAACTGTCCAATGCATTATTAAAACCTGGAAGGATAGTGGTGAACCATCAGCTTTGCAGAAGAAATGTGGTTGGAGAAAAATCTTGAATTATCATGATCGGAGATAACTAAAACGTTTGAAGTCGCATCGTACAAAATTGACAGTAGAACTCATGGCTGTGTTTAATAGTGAAAGTAAGATTATTTCCACACTCACAATGCGATGAGAATTTACAGGATTGGGACTATATATCTGTGTGGCCACAAGAAAGCCACTTGTTAGTGAGGTTAATAGGAAAAACATTATTTCAATTTGCTAGGGAGCATAACAATTGGACTGTGGAGCAATGTAAAAAAAGTAATGTGGTCTGATGAGTCCAGATTTACCCTTTTTCAAAGCGATATGTGTGCGTCAGGGTAAGAAGTGAAGTGCATTAAAGAATGCACCCCTCATGCATAGTGCCCACTTTACACTCCCTGGAGGCAGTGTTATGATCTGGGGTTGCTTCAATTTGTCTGGTCTATGCTCAGAAATGTTATGCAGCAATAAAATTAAGTCCTGAAAGTACTGATTGACCAGGTTATCCCATCAATGGATTTTTTTCTTCCCTGATGGCATAAGCCTATTCCAGGACAACAATGCTAAGATTTGTCAGGCTGAAATTGTGAAAGAGTGGTTCAGAGAACATGTGGAATCATTTTCACACAAGAATTGGACACCACAGAGTCCTGACCTTAACCCCATTGAAAGTCTTTGGGATGTGCTGGAGAAGACGTTACAGAGTGGTCCGACTCTCTGTCATCAATACAATATCTCTGCCAAAAAATGTATGATGCCACAACGAATGCATGCCATAATCAAAGCTAAAGGCAGTCCAACTAAATATTAGAGGATGCAACCTTTTTTTGGCCTGGCAGTGTATTTACTCAGTTGCTAAGCAGCGGGCTGCCTAAGCTCTGAAATGGGCCTATCTGGCATTTTGTGAGAGTGAAAAAGACAGAAGGAGAGAGTTGGAAGGATTTCTTTCTCTCACACATTTGCCCTCTCTGGAAAAGCTTTTTTTAATCTTTTGAGAAGAAGAATGTTTTTACTCAGAAATTGTTTATTGACCTCGTCACAGAATATCCTAGCATCACTTGATATTACATGAAGAGGTACTAGTGTTTTCATTGTTTTTAAATACTTTCTCCTACCCCAGCTTAATATTCATAGTATAAGTAAGCCAATTGAAGGTTAATTTCCAAGAAAAGTATTAACACTCTGGCTCTTTGTCGCACTATCAAAACATTGATCTTTATATTTGAGCATCGCGACTAGCCTGGTACAGAAACATTCAGTACATTTACATGCACTGTAAAAGTTCGGTTTCAGTCGAACTAAAACAGTAATTCATCTTTGTAAATGTCATGAAAATGCTTTAGTACCAGTCTGATTTTTGAAAAAGTCAGACTAACAGACAAGAAAATGCAACTGTAGCTCAACTTCATCCAGCATGTTTACTCGTAAATCAGACCACACCTAGACAAGGCTATGCGCAGATGCATGATCCAAAAAACAGGTGACACGCAACGTGTAATTAACTTGCGTATTTGTCATTCTTCCTTCAAATATTCAATTATGTCTATCATGTATAATTGGATAGACTTGAACTATGCAAAATCCTGCTGTAGTTTTATAGCTGCACATGTAAACATACCGTTTTTTTGACCAATGGAAGACTGGAGGAGTGTTCTGGTAACACGTTTGAAACCATAATTTTTTTAATTGCATTTGGTGACACTAGAGATTATTATATGTGGTTATGGTTGCTCAAAAAACCTCCATCTTGACTTTGGCGCTAAGAGAAGAGGCTCTGGTTTCTTTTTAAACTAACAGGTGTGAAAAACCAGTAACAGTGGGAGCATCTAAGAGAAAGTCCCCAATGTTCCCCTTGTGGCCTATATGGGGGGTATGGTGTGTAAGAACTGCACCAACAAATGTCTTTTGGTTTGACTAGGTGTGAATAGCTTTAGTGATGCAGCTGTTCACAGAGGTAGAACTGGTGTGTGTGTGTGTGTGTGTGTGTGTCTGTACTGTAGATTGGCGGATTCAAAAAGGGGAAGAGGTAAGAAAGTTTGAGAAAAGAAATGAAGGAAGGAAGTTGGTGTTTTTCAGTCAGAGTTGAGTGCTCTGCCCATTCCAGCATCTTTGCTTGCAATCTCTGCTTTACATTCCGTCACCACTTTGCGGTTTGGTGTAGCGGGATCTCTTTGCTTCTAACAGCACCCACCAGGTTCTTAGCGGTCTCCAGTCCTCTTTATCTGCACTCTGCATTCTTCCACACAGCCAATGCATTCCTGACAAGATCCAGCTGCTCTTACAGGGCCCAGATCTTGTCTGATTTCATAGTGATTTAGCTGTAAATAAAGCCATATAAACAAAGCCAAATAAACCCCTTCTGCTGTCACATTTTCCCACTCCTCATCCCCTCACCCATACAATACCACACATTGTAAAGCTACTTTAAATGGTCGTCTCATCTGCCTACACCCTCTTTGCTTTTCCCATTTTTTCCTTTGCTATCCCTCCCTCCCCCTGCCACAAGAGTCTATGAACACCCTCTCTTGTGAATGTGCCATGTGTTTACTGGCCTCACTCAACTGAATGCTCATCCGTGTGAGCCATATGAAGAGAAAAGAGGTCTGGACTATGCTGGATGTGTGCTGCTGTGGCGTACAGTGATGTTTTGATATTCTTAACCCTCAGCACTGTGGGTCTCTAGATGGGGTCTGTAACAAGATCTCTCCCTCCCCTGACTCACAGAATGTGTCTCTTTTTTCTTTGTTAAAAGGATTGAAAATAGACGACAGGGGTTTGAGACAGATAGCAACCCAGGGATACACACCACTTTAATAACCTAGAGGAAACAGGAAGTTGTATGGAAATTATGTAAATGTAAAAAGATTAGACAAATAAGATGAATAAAGATCATAAAAAGGCTACAAGCTGCTAGATCCTTTTTGTGTGTGCAAAATATAGATTTAACCCTTGAACTATTTCCATTATGGAGAGAACAAATATGTTTGAGTCCCACAAGTCTCTCACTCTCTCTCCCTTTTTTTTTTTTTTAAGCTTGCTGGTTGTGTAGTGTTGGGGGTTTCACTGTGGCTTCGTCACGACTCAAAGACAAGCAGTCTTCTGGACCAGAAGTTTGAGGACATTGAAGTACCCAGCACCTTCTACATCAGTAAGAGAATACCCACATCTCTCTCTCTTTACCTTTTATTAGCTATCACCTCTTCTCCATTAATTTATTTTTTTCCAACTCTCATTCCTATTCTCTGCCATAGAGTCTGTGGTCACACAAAGTGCAATGACTGCAACAAATGGTTTGTAAAGCAAAAGTATTTAGTGTATTATTTGAATACACTCACCTAAAGGATTATTAGGAACACCTGTTCAATTTCTCATTAATGCAATTATCTAATCAACCAATCACATGGCAGTTGCTTCAGTGCATTTAGGGGTGTGGTCCTGGTCAAGACAATCTCCTGAACTCCAAACTGAATGTCAGAATGGGAAAGAATGGTGATTTAAGCAATTTTGAGTGTGGCATGGTTGTTGGTGCCAGACGGGCCGGTCTGAGTAATTCACAATCTGCTCAGTTACTGGGATTTTCACGCACAACCATTTCTAGGGTTTACAAAGAATGGTGTGAAAAGGGAAAAACATCCAGTATGCGGCAGTCCTGTGGGCGAAAATGCCTTGTTGATGCTAGAGGTCAGAGGAAAATGGGCCGACTGATTCAAGCTGATAGAAGAGCAACTTTGACTGAAATAACCACTCGTTACAACCGAGGTATGCAACAAAGCATTTGTGAAGCCACAACACGCACAACCTTGAGGCGGATGGGCTACAACAGCAGAAGACCCCACCGGGTACCACTCATCTCCACTACAAATAGGAAAAAGAGGCTACAATTTGCAAGAGCTCACCAAAATTGGACAGTTGAAGACTGGAAAAATGTTGCCTGGTCTGATGAGTCTCGATTTCTGTTGAGACATTCAGATGGTAGAGTCAGAATTTGGCGTAAACAGAATGAGAGGTGGTGGTGGTGTAATGGTGTGGGGGATGTTTTCTTGGCACACTTTAGGCCCCTTAGTGCCAATTGGGCATCGTTTAAATGCCACGGCCTACCTGAGCATTGTTTCTGACCATGTCCATCCCTTTATGGCCACCATATACCCATCCTCTGATGGCTACTTCCAGCAGGATAATGCACCATGTCACAAAGCTCGAATCATTTCAAATTGGTTTCTTGAACATGACAATGAGTTCACTGTACTAAAATGGCCCCCACAGTCACCAGATCTCAACCCAATAGAGCATCTTTGGGATGTGGTGGAAAGGGAGCTTCGTGCCCTGGATGTGCATCCCACAAATCTCCATCAACTGCAAGATGCTATCCTATCGATATGGGCCAACATTTCTAAAGAATGCTTTCAGCACCTTGTTGAATCAATGCCACGTAGAATTAAGGCAGTTCTGAAGGCGAAAGGGGGTCAAACACAGTATTAGTATGGTGTTCCTAATAATCCTTTAGGTGAGTGTATATCTCTTTACAGAGTGTTGGCTTCCCAACGTGGTCCCTTCTAATTAGATGAAGTAGTCTGCACGCATTTAATTGCGCCTCTGGGACTTCACGAAGGAAGAAATGACAGGCACACAGGGTGTATCAGTTCACTCTCTTTCTCTCTCTCTTGTCATTTGTTGTTCAAGCGCATCTTTATATATCATTCAGTAAAGCAGTATAAGCCAATATAATTTAGCAGAATAGTTTTTTCACCTTATACGAAAGAGAAACAATTAAGAAAGAGAAAAACAAGTTGTTCAGCAGAAAAAACATTTTGTTCAGCAGTTAGCCTTGACAAAAGTACAATGTCTCATAATCTTATCTCTCACATTGCCCCCTTTGATCACGGAGAGATCACAAAACTTTACTTATTCAACATCGCATACCATGGACATTGGAGATCCTCATCCTCTCACTCTCTCATTGCAGTCTAACGTACAGCTGTGGTTACATGCGTTCGGATCATCTTCCTGATTACGCTCATGATACAGGGCCATAGACAAGCAAGTAATGCAAATACAACAAGTATGATTATTACAATCAATGCAGCGTGTTCAATTTTATACAGCAAAGTCCAAAACCAAGAAAAGAAGTCATAGTCTTTGTTGGTGGTGCACTCTTGTGATCTTTTCATCTCAGAAATGTTCTTAATTCCTAATCCTATAATTCCACTTGTTCCATCCTCTTCTGGGATATATGTACAATATGCTGCACCTACCATTACACATACGCCACCTTGAGCAGCTGTCAATTGGTCGAGGACCATTCTATTCTGGATTGCCATTAAATGGAGAGCTCTAAGCTCTTTCTTTACACTTTCCATTACCTTCATTGTATCATTCATGAACATTACTAGATCAAACCAATTAATTTCTACTTGATTCATAACTTGAGTCACAACACCAACGGGAGCAAGGAATGATTGGAAAAATTTATCAGCTCGAGTCCATATTCTTTGATCATCTGGCGTATAAATTGGAGAGGTTAATGAATGACCAGTGTCTCTTTTTCTTCTTTTGTGTGATGCGTGATTAGTTTGTTTTCCGGTCCTTATGTCATCAAAGATCCAGAGCTGTTCACCAGTGCGCATCTTCCAGTCCATTTGGCAGGTAGGGAGGCAAGGAGTTTTTACTCCTTGTACTGCTTTGGTACCGTCATTAGTGGGTGTCAGTACGTGTGAGGACTTGGCACAGTATTGTGAACAATTTCTTCACGCTTCACTGGTTGCTCTGATCCAAGATTGTGATGCTGCTAGTTGCGTATTCTTTAGGGCTGTACAATTATCAGATGTATATTTGTTGTAGTTTATATAGGAACCCACGAGTACTTTCATAATTGTAATGTTCATTTCCCTGGACATGCACCATTGGCAGCAGCCAGTAACTCTGTCAATACTTTCGTAGATGCACTTGCTATGTTCTTTCAGTATCCAACCTATAGGATACCGCCTTAGATAAATTACTGGACTGCTCATGGCAGGTTAAATTATATGTGGTTGATATGGGGGTGCGTATGCGGAAGTTTGCCGGCGGGGGCGCCCCCCTTATATAATGGTAGGGGAAACACTGTGTACTGTGTCTGAATAGGCGACAAAGTATTGTTTTTTTTTAAATCATTGTGGATTTCTAGTGAGCCGATATTTCTTTGGTAGGAATCACTTCACTTCACTTATGTTCATTGCTTGTGTGTGCTGTGTAGTAAACAGTTACTCAGAGCTTTTGGTTGGGCACTAGCGCTGCATGTTCAGCTCTTCCAGTACATTCACCTCGTTCTCATGAGTCACTGCTACCCTCCTCTGGTGCTGACTTCACGCGGCTTGCATGTATCCACTGTGGCTGTAGATCCGTCAGTACGCCAGTCCTGGTCACTGCTATCACAGTTGTGGGGCCCAAGTAGTTCAGTTCTCCTAGCTTGGTTGGTTTCAGGCTCTTCACGAGGACCTGCTGGTTTGGGATAAATGGGTGAGTGGGCTCTTCTGTGGGCATAGGTAGAGAAAGAGAAACATCACCATTAATGCCATTCAAAGTTTTGATTGGGGAATCTACGTGTTCCTCAATCACCACCTCCGTGTCACTTGTGGAGAGAAAGCCAGCGTGGCCTCTGACCCACGGTGTCGGGAAAGGCCTACCCATTAGTATCTCGAAAGGAGAATATTTAGTTGGATGAAGTCATGTGGAGTTCTGTAAGAACTGCAGGTAGCACATCCACCCAGGTCCTACCTGTTTTAGTACATGCCTTATTGAGTCTTTCTTTCAAGGATTTATTTGTTCTTTCAACAACGCCCGCCGATTGCGGGTGGTATGGGATATTAAAATGCCAGTTAATGTTTAATTCCTTTGCCAGTAACTGTGTTACTTTCAATAACAGTTGGAATTCCAAATTTGAGAATTATTCATTTTACCAACACTTTTTTAACTGTTTTAGCATTTTCTCGTGCACACGGGAAGGCTTCTGTCCATTTGGAAAATCTGTCGACTATTACTAATATTAGTTTGTTTCTACACAGTGGCATGTGCGTGAAATCAAAATTTGTAAGTGTTGAAATGGCAACTCTGGATGTGGCAAGAGGGATGTTTGGTTGGTTTGTGTCTTGTTTTGAGCACACGTGGGGCACGCCTCTAGTAATAGATTTACGGTTTTATGTATGTCAGCTATACAATAGGTTTGATTGATTGTATCACCTTCTGTTTAGACACATGTGATATCCCATGATAGTGACGAGTTAGAATCACTATAGCAGTTTTGGCAAGGCCAGTTGGCCCTGTTTATCACTAATTAACCCGGATCAGGTTTCGCCTCACTTGAGGACCAGTGTTTCAGATCATTCTCAGTTGAGTTTTCTTGCATTATCTTGATGTCTATATTAGTGGTAAGACAACTAGTCATCATGTGCACGTCGCTAACACTAACCCGGACCTTAGGCTTCACCCATTGTAGTTTCTCTTTAGATGCCTTAACCTGCTTGAGCTAGAACGTTGCATACAACGATTGAGGTGGCTTGACACATTTCATGTGTTGTTCCGGAAACGAGTATGTCGTCAGCATATTGTAGGAGGCAGGTGTTTGGTGGCAGGCATGTATCTTTAAGGGTTGTGTGCACGACAGCGGAGAAAACGGCAGGCGAGTCTCGGAACCCCTGTGGGAGTCGCGTCCATGTTAATTGTTGACCTCCGTATGTGAATGCGAACAGTGGAACACAAAAAAAGGCAGAGCAAAGGTCAATCACAGTGAAATATGTATGTTATGATGGAATGGAGTTCAATATAGTGCTTACTACGCATATAGTGGTACTAAGGGTGATAGTGGAATTATTATAATATTAATTTTGCGGAGATCTTGTGTCAGTCTCCATGTGCCATTTGCTTTTTTCACCGGGTTGATTGGTGTGTTATATGGTGAATGTATGGGTATTAGAATACCTTGCTTGTGGCACTGCTGTATAATTGTACGAATTTCTTCCTCCTTTTCAGCTGACAGAGGGTATTGCTTGCAGTATATTGGTGTGGTACTACTGAGCTTTGCTTTGTAAGGTATCATATTATAAATCATACCTGCTTCATCTTTGTTTGCTGCCCTTAAATCTGGGTTCACAGTTTCTGGCACAGGGACAGGCTGGGCTTGTACTTGTGTGTGTGTTCCACTGGGAAACGCACAGCTGTGGATTGTGAATAAACGTCTAGGTTATTGATGTAACCTCCGTTCCCTGATGGAGGGAACGAGACATTTTGTCAAAGAAGCGACACTAGGGGTCTCTCTTGAGAGCCTTTTGCATCTCTGATCTATGAGAAAAGGCCAATGAGAAATTTGCAGACAGAATTTGCATGTCCAGCCCCCAGACATATGGGTATAAAGGGAGGGAAATGCGTCTGTTTCATTCAGGATTTTTCTGAGGAGCAGACAATGAGGTTCGGCTGCAAAAGTGGCTCGGTTCAGCGACATGTCCGGGAGGACACAACGTCTCGTTCCCTCCATCGGGGAATGGAGGTTACATCCGTAACCTAGACGTTCCCCGTCTGTCACTCACTTCGATTGTTGTGCCGAAGAAGCGACACTAGGAGTCCAATTTAAATCACGCCATGCGCTGAGCCGTTATGTGTACTGCTGACACAGGAGCGGGCAGGTATTTTACGTGCCAAAGCGACCGGCTGTGCCATGCTGCATGTACCCTTCCCCAATGCCCCATAAAATTGTCAAAGCCTTCTGGTTCTTTACCCCCTGAAAGGGGGGAAAAAGGCAACGTGCCAAGCATGGGAGTAGGCCGCGCCAGCTGCGCCTTTTCTCGCTCTATGTTTCTCGCATAGAGTTAAAGCGGCTGGGGCCATCTTAACACTATCATACGCATCGGGGAAGGCGATCTTTCCCAGTTTTCCTATTTCCTGCCCAGACTGGGGGAAGGTAAAGAGTGGTGAAATACATCACATGGGCTTTTAGGTCACATGTGGAGAATGGCGCAGTGGTAGATCCTACCTCATTGGGAGGGAGGAGTTGCTACAAACATAGCAACCAGGGCTCCATGAGGACTGCCTAAGGGAGACACGGGTCCACTCGCAAGGGGACCGTACCGCAGAAAATATGATGGAGCCTGTCCTGTGGAGCACCTATTCCAGTACTGGGTAAATTGAGTACCCGCATTGGTCTTGGTCAGCGAATTCCTCCGCTGAATTCGTGGACCAGAGGGCTAGGGAGGAGTCATCCAGAGAGTTAGTGGGATCTCCTGGGGTTAAAGCGCACGGTATTACCTCAGCGGAGGGAAAGGGCGCTAGGTGCAAGCGGTCCACCCGGTCAGTTGTCACCGTGTTACCGAGTTTCTACCAGCTCAGACCTGAGAAAACATAGGACGAAACCGACTCAACCCTGAAATTATAAAATCTCGTAAAGGTATTGGGTGTTACCCAACCCGCTGCTCTGCATATGTCTGCTAGGGAGCAGCCTTTGGTCAGTGCCCACGAGGATGCCAAACTTCTCGTTGAGTGTGCTCGCACTCGCAAGGGGTGTGATAGGCCAGTGCTATGGCATCAACGACCCAGTGGTAAAGCCTCTGTTTGGAGACAGCGTTCCCTTTCCGCTGCCCACCAAAGCAGACAAAGAGCTGCTCAGAAAGTCTAAAGCTCTGCGTGCGGTCCAAATAGATATGTGAAGCATGTACCGGACACAACAATGAAGGGGCTGGGTCTGCCTCCTCCCGGGGCAGTGCTTGCAGGTTCACTACCTGGTCTCTGAAGGGAGTCATAGGAACCTTGGGCACGTAGCCCTGTCGCGGTCTTCGGATCTCATGAGTGTCTGCCGGACTGAACTCCAGGCAGGTGTCACTAACAGAGAATGCTTGCAGGTCCCTGACCCTCTTGATGGAGGCGTCTTCATGGAGAGGGCCTTGAGTTCTACTGATTTTAGCAGCTCGAAGGGGGATTTCTGAAGGCACGAGGACCACTGAAAGATCCCAGGAGGGGAACAGGCTTGGCAGGGAGGGATTCAATCTGCAGGCATCTCTTAGGAACCTGATAACTAAGTCGTGCTTACCCAAAGACTTGCCGTCTACTGCGTCGTGGTGGGCCACGATAGCGGCTATATACACCTTCAAAGTGGAGTGGGACAGCCTACCCTCCAACCTCTCCTGCAGAAATGAGAGCACTGACCCGACTGCGCACCTCTGTGGGTCTTCAGTGCGGTAAGAATTCCAATTCGCGAACAAGCACCACTTCAGGGCGTAAAGTTGCCTGGTAGAGGGAGCTCTGGCTTGGTTGATCTTGTCTACGACAGTAGGTGGTAGGCCAGCTAGATCTTCCACAACCCGTCCAGGGGCCAGGTGTGGAGGTTCCAGAGGTCTGGATGTGGATGCCAGAGAGTGCCCCGTCCCTGAGAAAGAAGGTCCTTCCTCAGGGGAATTCGCCAGGGAGGGGCTGTCATGAGGAGCACGAAATCCGAGAACCAAGTCCGAGAGGGCCAATATGGGGCCACCAGAGAGACTTGTTCCTCATCCTCACTGACCTTGCATAGCACCTGTGCAAGAAGGCTCACTGGGGGAAATGCGTACTTGCGTCTGTCTCGAGGGGAGCCTCCGTTCAGGCATACCAGAGCGGGCAGTGGGAGGTCTCTCGGGAGTCGAATAGGTCTACCTGTGCCTTGCTGAACCATTCCCAAATCAGCTGGACGGACTGGGGATGAAGCCTCCACTCTCCGCTGGGCGAACGCTGTCACAATAGTGTGTCCGCTACCATGTTGAGGTTGCCCAGGATGTGAGTGGCACGCAGCGCCATGCTCATCTCGGGACCCAGTGCTGGAGTTGTCTCATATGCATCAACCCCAGCAGCACGACCACCGCAGAGGATACCATATGCCCCAGGAGCTTTTGGAAATGTTTTAGGGGGACCCACGTGCCTGGCCTGAACGAGGTGAGGCACTTCAGCACTGACTGCGCACGCTCGTTGGTGAGGCGTGCTGACATTGAGACTGAGTCTAACTCCATGCCGAGAAAATAGATGCTCTGAACTGGGGCGAGCTTGCTCTTTTCCCAGTTGACCTGAAGACCTAAGCGGCTGAGGTGCCTGAGCATTTGGTCCCTGTTAGCGCATAGTAACTCTCGGGAGTGGGCCACGATGAGCCAGTCATCGAGGTAGTTGAGAATGCGTACGCCTCCTTCCAGAAACAGGGCAAGGGCTGCCTTTGCGACCTTCGTAAAGACACGTGGGGACAGAAAATGCTGAAGGGGAGGACCTTGTACTGATACGCCTGGCCATCGAACGCGAACCGTAGAAAGGGTTGATGTCGAGGCAAGATTGAGACGTGGAAGTACGTGTCCTTCAGGTCTAACGCTGCAAACCAATCTAGATGCTGGACGCAAGTTAGAATGTGTCTCTGCGTGAGCATTTTGAACAGGTGTTTGTACAAGGCCCGGTTGAAAACTCACAAGTCCAAGATCGGTCGTAAGCCACCGCCTTTTTTGGATACGATGAAGTAAGGGCTGTAGAAACCCTTCTTCATCTCGGTTGGAGGGACAGGCTCTATCGCGTCTTTGAGTAAGAGAGTCACGATTTCCACGCGCAGGAATTTGGCATGTTCGCCGTGTACTGCGGTAAAGTGGATGCCCCCGAATGGGGGAGGAGGCCTGGCAAACTGAATTGCATAACCGAGTCAGATGGTCCTGGCCAGCCAGCATGACGGATTGGGAAGTGAAAGCCACGCGTCCAAGCTCCATGCTAGGGGCACTAAGGGGACAATTACTTTGACGAGGCGGAGCAGGTAATATGCAGTCGGGAAGCAAAAGCGCATCCCGAGGCTCTGATGCTGAGAGAAGACTCGAAGCACTTATCTTGCTCCGCACCCCCGGCAGGGGTGGGTCAGTGACTTAGGAGGAGGTCCTATGGAGACGTCCTCTGGACACGTCAGGACCGGCCAGCCGGCCTGGTTTCCGCTGAGCGCCTTGGAACATTAATGCTGCGGTTTGTTTTGGTTTTGTTTCAGTTTGAGAATGGCATTTTTCGGGCCAGGTGACCCAGAGACAGAGGAAATTGCTCTTTTATTGAGAATGTGGGTACCACAGCCCGAAGGGGGTGCGGCAAAGTAAATAAATCCTCCACCGGGGGATGGAGTGGTCTGCTTACCAGCTCTGGATCAGACATCTTGGTCTCTGGGTGTCCATCTCAGGAACGCTTGGGAGCCTTCCGGGTCCTAGAGGGGGTTCGTGAGATGGGGGGGGTCTGCACTTCCTGCGTGGCACTCGACACTGGGGCTGAGAGCTGGGCCTGGGCTGAGGCGGAGCTGCACGTTTTTTAGAAGCCACAGGAGGACACCCTCGGCGGGCAGATGGGGCACGGCCCATGCTGGAAGTGCGACGGTGCATGATGTGGGAGATGGTCTCCGTCTGCTTCTTCACCGCTGAGAACTGCTGGACGAAGTCCTCAACGATGTCGCCGAAAAGGCCGAACTGGGAGACGGGCACATTGAGAAAGCGTGCTTTGTCTGTTTCACGCATCTCGACCAGGTTCAGCCACAGATGTCGTTCCTGAACCACGAGTGGCCCTGAGGGCGAGGTTGGTCGCTGAGTGCAGTTCCTGCAGCACGTCGGAATCAGGACTACCCAAGTGCAGATCTTTAAGTGCCTTGGCCTGGTGGACTTGCAGGAGGGCCATGGCATGCAGGGCAGAAGCGGCCTGTCCAGTGGCACTGTAGGCTTTGGAGGTCAGTGAAGACGTCATCCTACAGGCCCTTTCTATTGCTGCTGCCGCTCGGTTGGGTAGTTCGGGCTTTTCCGCTGTGATGGACCTGATTGGGCATTATTGTTTTGCTCAGTTTGTTGTCCTCTGGCTATTATTCCTGTTTTTCTTTTTGCGCAATTTGCGTGCCAGGTGTCCAGGTATCCCACAGTAGTAACATATCCGTGTTTCTTTCTGCCCACTGCCGTACTGTTGGTTATTTATGGTTTCCACTGAGCGCCTTGGAACATTAATGCTGCGGTTCATTTTGGTTTTGTTTCAGTTTGATTATCGAATGCCCCTGCTGTACTTAATTCCCTCAATCGTATTCCAAATTGGTCAATGGACATTCCTGTCAGTCCAGTGGTTGTTACTCATATTAAAAATGATACGCTGTTGTCCATGTTATTTAAACATGTATTGATGAAAAGCGTGGTATGTTCACAGTCCACCGGGAGAGTGGATTGATCAACCCATGCCTTTTTGAAGCGAGCGTAAAACGTGCATGGGCACTCTCCGGGTGCTTATTTTGTGTTAGCAGCATGCATAATATCTTGTTTTGAAGCTGCTAGGGTGGTAAGAAATTGTAACAGGTGTTTAAAGAACCCATCCAATGCCCCTGTCTGTGCCCATACCCATTGCTGTTGAAATGCATGTTGGCTCACTAGGAATGCTGATTTTGTGGCTGGTTTTTCATCCTCCGGTGCATCAGGCACCTTTGGAGCATCGTTTTATGGTTTTAATATGGGCACTTCTGCTATTAACATCTGTTCAGTTATATCGAGGGGAAGCACTTGAAACGATAATCGCGTCCAGTTAGTTGTGAATAGTTTGTCATACCTCTCGGCGAGGTACAGAATTACAGGGTTATTCGGGGGCCTTATGGCATTATTGCGAATGGGATCAAATCCGCGCTGTGCTCCGCTCCTCGCTCATGAGTGCTCATGAGGGAACGCGATGTTGGAGCAGAGTGGCATGAAATGAGAAATAAATTATGCATAATTTTCAGGTACAAAAAAATCCCTCTTCATATTGGCATCTTCAGGAGGCATACGTTTTTCATTGTCTCGTTCCCTTCATCTCAGGGAATGAGGTTATGTGAGTAACCGGAGACGTTCCCTATCGATTCAGTTTACTCAACATTGCATTTGAATGCTATGGTGAATGGAGTCCCATCATGCCTCGTTATGTAACGTCATACCCTAGATGTACATGGGGAGAAACACTTAGAAGAATGTGTATATGTGATCACAGAGACTTATATGTCTTCAAGTGTGTATGAAAATGAATAACCCCACATGGTGAAAACCAGATGGAAAATTCATCTTAATCTGAGGATTTATATGAGGCATATAATACACACAGAATAATTAACCCCTTCATAACCAGAGGTAGGGAGGGAGGTTTTATTCTATTGGAGGGCCTTGTGACTTCTAGTGGGCATACATTGAATAGCGGCTTACCCAAATGGCTGTATTAAAATTATAAAAGGTAGCCCGCCCAAATAAGGAGCTCGGGCTCACCCGCTAGGTGAAGGAATAGTAGTTCTCTAGACAGAGAGGACTCGTGAAGCGATTGATGCCACTTCTAGGTTTTATGTCCAATGTCCGTACTGTGAGACGCCAAAGACAGCATTAAAGCTGGCCGAGTTACACCAGGAATGCACAATTCCTCCATCTGTGCTCAGACTGTCAGCAATAGGCTTGTTAGCCTGTTATAAGGCAGGTCCTTACCAGACATCACCAGCAACAATGTCGCCTATGTGCACAAACCCACCTTCACTAGACCAGATAGGACTGGCAAAAAGTACTCTTCACTGACGAGTCGCGGTTTTGTCTCACCAGGGGTGATGGTCAGACTCGCGTTTATCTTTGAAGGAATGAGCATTACACCGATGCCTGTACTCTGTAGCAGGATCGATTTGGAGGTGGAGGGTTCATCATGGTCAGGGGCGGTGCATCACAGCATCATCGGACTGAGCTTGTTGTCTTTGCAGGCAATCTCAATGGTGTGCGTTACTGGGAAGACATCCTCCCCCCTCATGTGGTACCTTTCCTGCAGGCTCATCCTGACCTGACCCTCCAGCATGACAATGTCACCAGCCATACTGCTCATTCTGTGCTTGATTTCCTGCAAGACAGGAATGTCAGTGTTCTGCCATGGCCAACAAAGAGCCTGGATCTCAATCCCATTGAGCACGTCTGGGACCTGTTGGATCGGAGGGTGAGGGCTAGGGCCATTCCCCCCAGAAATGTCAGGGAAATTGCAAGTGCCTTAGTGGAAGAGTGAGGTAGCATCTCACAGCAAGAACTGGCAAAACTGGTGCAGTCCATGAGGAGGAGATGCACGGCAGTACTTAATGCAGCTGGTGGCCACAACAGGTACTGATTGTTACTTTTGATTTTGTTCAGGGACACATTATTCCATTTCTTTTAGTCACATAACTGTGAAACTTGTTCAGTTTATGTCTTAGTTGTTGAATCTTTTTATGTTCATACAAATATTTACACATTAAGTTTGCTGAAAATAAAAGCAGCTGAAAGTGAGAGGACATTTATTTTTTGCTGAGTTTATATAAACATGTGTAATCACGATCATTATTGACAGACAATGTATTAATCCATCTTACTTGCTATTTCATAGATTTATTTAAAAAAACATTTACATATTTAATCAATCTATCTTTTATATGTTCTGCAGCCAAAAAAAAAAAAATAAATTTTGTCGGACTTATTCAGTAAAACGTTCCAGTTACACTAATGACTGAAGAGCAGAGGGGATGGTATTAAAGGGGTCATGAAATGCTTTTTACACACATATATATATATATATATATATACTTTTATATATATTGTGGCACGGTGGAGGGTGGGGCCGGGTCGTGACTCGACATGCCTGGTCCCGCATTAGGCTAATCAAGCCACCGAGAGGGATAAAGGCCGACTGCAGGAGGGAGTGTGAGAGAGAGAGAGAGATCCTTATGGACATGTCCATCGTCTTATGTGTTTGTCTTTTGAGTTTACCATTAAACATTTATTGTGTACTGTACTAACTGTGGTTGATCGACAATAAAAATGATTTTGAACTTGACACTGCGCCTTTTTAAAGCGACCCGATGATATGTATCAAGTGGTCAAAGATGTCTGTCTGTGCATGTTAATGTAGAAAAATATTTAAATCCAGATAGGCACATGAAGGTTTCCTGTGTAAATCCACTTTGGATGAATCTTCCATATCTGGCCCAATTCTCTCTGCTCTTCACCTTTGTGAAGACTTAAGACTGAGAACCAGTGGGTGGGGCCAAGGGTGCAATTACGAAAAATAGGCTTTGCGTATGCAGATGTATTTGGTCCTTGTGACGTCACAAGTTCCACGAATTCCAAACGAGCCATTTTGCAACTTGATTTAAATAAATGCTCTTTTTCTATTAAGACGTTTTCAGTTCTATAACTTACATGCATTATATATTTTTATAGTACAATGTCCTCTTGTCAAAATATCAAGGAAAATTTTATGCCTCATGTCATGACCCCTTTAAATAGATATTATTAATAAGGGAGGCAAGTGGTCTATCACCATTCTACCAAGTTTTGATCCAACATACACATTGTGTAGTACATCAAAATACAGGTGTCTGTTTTCTCAGGCTGCTGAAAAAAAAATCTTACAAAAACATCTATTGCATACGTACCCACCGTATTCTCATTCACATTTCCTGTTAAACCCTGCTCTCATTCCCTTTCCTCTATTTTCTCTTTTTTTAAGGGTTTTTCAGTTAAATTACATTTTCTGCATTATGGAAAACACGTGGCACACTCATCCAGAAGTGAAACTGAGAATTTTACACGTTGTTGTTAATGAGCATGTAACTAATGGAAACAGGAAAATCACTAGTAAGAGCCACAACTACAGAAGGTTTGTATGTTTTCCTTTTCTCTGGCCCCTTATGAACTATTGTGGCTTTTCTCCACCACTTACCTCCCAACATACATATAAACACACAAACACGCTCTTTATGTATATGCTTTCTTTATTTTCCAGTTGAAAAACTGAGTCCCTCTGTAGAATATTATCAAGGCTATCCACAAAAAGGAGATATTTTTGCCAGCACTGTTTGCTAAAGGGAGGAGTTTAATAAGTGTGGCCCTGCTAAGGGTTTGGAAAATGTGAAATTCCCAGTGAGTCATGGTAAGTATTTCCTGTACATTTAAGATTGGATACAGATGAGACTAACTCTGTGTGTTTTTGAGCCAGTAGTGAGGTCTAGTGTATACGCAAGAATACGCTGCATGCCCACCTATCTTTTTAAGGATTTTGCATATGCTCATCTTAAATCAGTGAAGATATGCATGGCCGCCAGAACAAGCGAGTTAGCTTTTGGCCCATAACATTCCAATCTACTGACACCATGCCGTAGAACGTTTAGTGAATTGTGATTTTTTTTTTTTTTTTTTTTTTTTTTTTTTTTTTTTTTTTTTTTTAAAGGGTACAGAGATTCTCTCAGGACATTTCTAGCAACTACAGTTAAATGGTGATGCACCAGCAGCGCTAGAGTTGTCGCAATTTGCACAGATTTACTTAGCTGCTAAACATTTACGTTTAAATACAACTTATGCTATTAAATTTGTGAAAATAGTGACTGCTAGTTTATGCTAATTTTCGCAGATGCTGGCCAAATTATCTGATTTGTCCCATCTTTTTTTTCTGCCCTTCTATCAGTGGAGCCTTTTTTATTGTGAGATCAAATAATTTAAACATACATTTCTTTAGTAAGAAAAAAAAATCACTATACTAATCACAGATTAGCATATTATATAATACACAACAAATAAAACAAATAACCATTCATTCTTATGTATAGATGTATATTAATATAAAAAAGCATTTCTACATTCATATTAGCTACAATGCTGAACAGATTAATATATATTATTTTATGTATGTATTATTTTATTAAGGTTTACCCATTTTACTAGTAATAAAAATAACATTTAATGAAGCCTATCAATTTAAATGGGAGGTGGGGGGGGGGGGGCACATCTTCAGTCACCACTACACCACTGTTTTGAGCGTGTGTCTAACATGTGTACATCCATGTAGCTTTGTGTGTTGCTATCAACCCTGTTTATTACAATTACTGTTTGTTATTATTTGTCTAATATCGGAAATAGCCCATTTAAATCTGTGTGTGAGTGTGAAATCTGGAAATGGCTTATATAGCGTATGGCAAAATGTCTACATTTCTTACCATTTAAAACTTTTTTTTAATGGCTATAAGAATGAAGCAAATCATAGTTTTTAAATAGTAATTTAAAAAGGCATTGACCTTTTGACCACTACAGTCCACCAGGTCAGTGGGATACAGCCCCTATTGTAAAAGCCCAGCAGGTGGCCTGTGTGATGTCTGGGAACAGCTGAGGGGCTAACTAGAGGATCACACATGACTCATGAGGGGGTATGAAGGAGAGAAGTACTGACAAATATGGCTTCCACAGGAAGAACAAGTCACTATGACACTGGTAATGTCGAGACATGGCAACACTTTCTCCTTCACTGTGAGAAATTTACAGAGGTGAGAGAGAAATACTTTGACAAACTCTCAAACCTCATGCCACAGTTTTCAAGTTTGGCAGAAACGGATCAAATGCAGGTGTTACTGGGGGAGGACAATCATGCATTAGATGTAGCAAAATGCATTTTTGAGCTGGACACCCTCAGAAACCAATTACTGCCTTAATGTACTTAATTTGTTTATGTTCATAATGTCTTGTTAAATACTTATTCTATTTTAAATTGTATAGTTTTTTTATTTGATTTAATTCATTACCTAGCAGCTTAATTTAATTCTATTTTTGCCAATTTGACATTGGCCTTTTCTCCAGTTCAGAGGTATGCGAGGCCCTCAGAAGATACCCCTTGTGTCACTACAAGCGACACAACGTCGAGTGAGTGACAGAGGCGGAACTAGGTCTGCATCAGTGATTCTCAGGAAAGCAGTTGAAAAAAAATGTCTTGGTCCTTTTTTACTCCAAATAATACATTATAGTTTGCACATAGTAAATGAAGCCTAATTTTTAGGAATAGTAGTACACATAGTAGTACTCCCTTGTTACTGCCTTTTATTTATTATTATTATTATAAAAAAAAAAAAAAAGAATCATTGTACAATGGCTTTTTTTTTCTTTTTTTTTTTTTACTGTTATACATTAATAAATGAATGTGTTATGGTAATGACACTAAACACATTACAGTAATAAGGATTTTGGGTTAAAAATGACTATTGCTATAGAATTAGAGGGGACAGGAGACACATCCCCCCCACCCAATTTTGTGAACGGGGAATAAAACTTTGTGTCTCTCAAGACAGTAAGTGGCTGACAACATGTGCAATTTCGGTCTGTAGGTCTGTTAGCCACACAAAACTTTTAGAATTTAGAAAACATGAAATATATCTCAGTCAGTGAAGATGTTAAAAGCGTCCATAGAAATCAGTTGTTTTTTCTGGGTGAGGAAAGCAGACAGGCATTTCAGATAAGCAGGAATAATTTTAATTAGCTGAAATTACCCACATTTGGACCCCTCCAATGGTCAAACCAAATCTACACCATTGAACATTTTTTTGACAGGTTTTGTGAGAACCACTCGCTTATAGTTCCGGTAAGTTGGCAGATCTTAAGGGAGAGCTAGAGTATTGCCAAGCATTAGCAAGTTAGAATTGTACTTACAGTTAAGCGGATGCAAGTGATGAATGACAGAATGCTTTTTGGGACTCATAGTTTTTCTGATGGGTTCAGGTTGAGACCAATGAAGCACTTTTCTATTGTCTGTTTGCAAAGTTCAAAGATGCCATGTAAGGAGCTGCAGATGAAACATTACAGCTCTCAACATCTTAATGTGAGGAAATGGCCTGCAGCCAGGTTTCTTACACACCCAGCCTTGCTTTTTATAGAGTGTTATGTGAGAGAACACATCTAGATCTTGAGTCCATCAGAGAAAAGTGGACAGCTCCAGAAAAGCCTTTTGCTTTGAATAGAATGAGCAATTGCATTAGCTTTAACAATATTCACTTAGTCATCACTTCACATCACTTAGTCATACATCTACAACATAGTATTAGATTAAAGAATGACCACACATAAATATTAAACACTCAGTGATTAATTTAGTTCTTCATATTTTTTTTTTAAATGATTGAATGAATAGTAGAAGGTATACAAATAAATCAAGTAATGGAACTGGCAATGAACCTCTCATAATTCAGTCTTTTGATTTTTGTATTTATGATTTTGCTATTATGTTCTAGTAGCAGTGTTAGTAACTGACATTCTGTAAAGAAGCCAATGACATCTTGAAATTACATCTTTTTTGTTTTTATTTTTTTTACAAATGTTAAAATAATTTCCTTGAAAATGCCTACTGCTGTGTGGGGAGGTGGAGCTGGCCCAGGTGACTCAATTATTCTATAATGGCAAAGGAGTGATGCATCCCTAGAAACAAAATTAGATTAGGGGCTGCCGTACTAAAACAGATGAGTGCATTTTGAATAAGCCAGAGGTCAGGGATTAAACCAGTGTGACTTTAGTGCCATTAGGGCTTCTTTGAGCTGTATTTTCCCCAGAAAATTCTTTGGTTCTATACAATAGATGAATTTATTTCTGTTAACAGTATGAATGTTCAAGCAACGAGTCTCAAATTTGGGGAATTGTTTGAATGGGAACAAAACATCACAATAACTAAATAAAATAGAATTCGACATTACAATTTATGACATGTCAAATTTATTTTAGGAGTGGGCCAATGTGCCCCATTTTAGGCATGACTTACATAAGATGTAACATTGTTGGTGAGTAACAGCAGCATGTTCTTAGACATATATACTGAACTTGGCGTATGATTTGATCTACCACCTAGTTACACCAAATTGTGGTATACCATATATAGGAAGTTCACAGAAATGTTAAAACCACAATAATTCCCTTGACATATTTTGGTTATTCTATTTTATATGTACTTATGCAGACTAATTAACCTTTTGAAATCAGCAATATTAGTTTAAAAGTTCTGCTGCTTACCAAAATTCAAACCACTGCCCCAGTGGAAGAAACTGGAAGTGTTGTTGAATGTATGGGCATCTGTGAGCTCCAGTTTTTAGGTGAAACATCCACATAGTGTGGCTAAAAGCAAATTGTATTTTTGGTTGTGAATTATGTTATACATTCAACAGGAATGCATATTTTATTGTCCCTACTCCATAACCCAAATCCCAACACTAAACCTACAGTCAGTGGAGTAAAAATTAAATTTTAGAGCGAAAATGCTACTTCTAAATCATGCTCGCCATAGTTTATGTGAACACAATTACTTCCTGGTTGCCACGGGACCAGAACACATTTCTGGGAGGTTGATCGTGCAACATGTTATCCTTAGTACTAGGGGAATGTGTTAATGCTTGAATTGATTCCAGATTATCTTTTGGTAAAGAAAACAAAGTGAAGGAATGTCTAACTGCCTGTTGTAATTTGTGTGTAGTACCATGCTGATGTCAACAGGTCTCATTAGACACTTAGCTAAAATGTTTTTTTGTCATTACTTAGAATACATTTATATTATATTAGCACAAATGGCTTCCTGTTCCTATGATCACAATCACTTTAAAAATCCATCAGCGCTCACCATCAACTTTGAAGCTCACCATTTAAGATAGCAAGATATTGTACCTTTTGGCTCGTATGAAATGGTATGACTTTTAGACAAACCAGTAAACAAACAGAATTTCAAATCGATACTATACAGAAATCAAATCTTAGTTAGCCTCCCATCCAACACTTTCATCTGTCAACAAATTAAATTACTTCTTTCATATTTATTCATGCAATACAAATTACTGATTTATATAAATAACCAGTTGTTCCAAACTGGAGGTTTTCTTCTGTTACACAAAACTACAAACATTTTTCTATTAAAATCATGGTTTGGACAAGAGTTTGGGTTTTTGGGTAGATTCTATGGTTGGTTTAAGTTTGAGTTTGATGTTTGAACGTAGGAATATTCTGAATAACATAAATCGTTTGTTGACTTTTTTTTTTTTAATGGGAGTAAACATCGTACTTACCCAACTCAATTACGTATTTCTCAATTTTGCCATCTCGTACTTCAATTATTACAATTCTTATGAGGGTTGATTGTACAGGGTTTTTCCTGCATAGAGAATTATTTCGTGCCGCCTCTGGCTGTCTACAAAACTCTGGTGGGTGTCTTCGTGGAAAACACTAACAAGCGTTGCACTTGGTGGATTGTAATTTTACTACAAATCTCGGCAATAATAATAAAATAATTCCGTTGCCGAATAGTCGCTTGATGTCATTTAACATGAGTTGAGATCATATAAAAATATAATGATGGCACGCGAGACGAGAGGAGCGCTAGAGCTGAAGTGTCTGATAGAAACACAGATCACAGCTTGGCGATATATATCTTTATTTCATGCTTAAAGTTCAAATAATACGGGAGCATGACATGTAAATAAGCACAAACTGTAATTTTCCGTGCGCTCAGATCCACTTCAACCAGTCGCGGAAGACACCCAGTCTGAGCGGAAGTCGAGTCCGGGAGAGATTTAAAGTTCTGCACTCTAACACGGAGATGCTTGTCTCTCACCCCCGCTGTCTGCAGCTCGCAACGTCATCATCATAAGATCATCATGATAAGCTCAATCTTGTGTGAAAAATATCACTAAAATTACAGTAACAATAAAATGTGTGTGTGTGTGTGTATATATATATATATATACACACACATATATATATATATATATATATATATATATATATGTGTGTGTGTATATATATGTATATGTGTGTATATATATATATATATATATATATATATATATATATATATATATATGTGTTTTGGATAGACAAGATTGACAAATGCTTATCAATAATACTCTTATGACTAAAATGTTTACAGTGTTCAGTGACTAAAACTACATTAAAAAGCCCAGACTTTGTCAACTAAAACTTGACTAAAAAATAAATAAAAATAGGATAAGGTTGACTAAATATGATAAAAACTAAAAGAGCATTTGACACATGATTAAGACTAATACAAAATTAAAAAACAGCTGACAGAATAACACTAGTATTCAGTTGTCAGGTCATTAGTAGTATATTGACGCAAAGCCAACGTTTACGTGTTTTTAACGTCACTTTTTTTATCAGTATGGCACCACCTCTGCCTGATTGGCTCCCACAGTGAGTCTGGTTTCTCCCAAGGTTATTTTTCTCCATTAATCAACATCTGGAGACTATGGAGTTTTGTGTTCCTTGCCACAGTCGCCTTCAGCTTGCTCACTGGGGTTATTAATACAATTATTATTTAATAACTTATTTTTAAACACGATTAACAATCGTATTTTATCTAATTACACAATGATGATTCATCGACATTATAGACATTACAGTTTTATCGCCTGTTAATTCTTGATCTACTGTAAAGCTGCTTTGAAACGATGTGTGTTGTGAAAGGCGCAATACAAATAAAATTGACTTGACTTGACTCATTTTGAGCCAGGAAAAACCCTGGTACTGTAGTGCTGAATTTAGCGAATAAAGACAATAATGAGGTGCCATTAGGAAGGTCCATTTTCTGGTTCCTTTGAGCATTAGAAATCACACACCCTCAGTACAAGCTTGATATCTGACAACCTGGGGTGCACTAGTGAAAACAACAATACATCTTGCCTGTTTATGAATGGGTATACATAGTTTATTGTGAATGTGCTTATCCCACTGTACACTGTGTCTAAAACAGTATGCCTGTAGTATTCTATTCATTCATTAATGTTAAAGACTGGATATTTCTGAAATTTGAACTCTCTATGCTGTGCATTAATTATCTGGTTCACTGGATGGTTTTACTACAATTATGAAATTATAAACATAGAATTTGTTAGAAAAATAATGTTATGATGGACAGAATATTTCAACTGGTTTCTTAAAGTACTTCTGTAAAAATTTCTGATTTGGCCACTTCAAAACACTTCTACCGCTCTATTTATGTTTCCTTAAAGCATATGTGCTTTGGTGTGCATGTGTTTGAATAGCCATGCAGTTCACACATGTGGCTTTTAAAAAGAGGTGACGGTAATACCGTGAATTATAAATGTCAACATTTGATGACTGTCTCTGTTTAAAACATCCCTAGCATCTGTTTCCTGGTCATGAGAATAATCCAGATATCTATAGCATTCCACCTCAGATAATTTAAATGGCCTTTTAAATGGTACATTACATTATGATCTTTCCTGTTCTGGGCTACTAATATAATGTATGATGACCAACTTGCTGTGATGAGTGATGAATGAAGGTATGGTACACAAAGATTGATATCACTGAGTGAGTGGCAGTGATTGAGACTGAGGGAAAGGAGCTGGCAACATTGTCACAAGAAAAGCAAAAGCAAGATTAATGAGGAAAACAGGAAAAGGAAGTAATTACTCTTAGAGAATCAACTAATGTGCTTCCAGTATAACCCTAAACAGCAGCAGCAGGCTAAATTGTAGAAGTGGCTCTTGTTGGAGTATAGTTGATATGTCATGATAAACTTGATTGATCTGTAAGCATGCTCACAACAAGATAGAAAGAGGGTTATTAGTAGCCTATATATGCAGATGCAGATGGATTTAGGTAAATCCAAATGTGCCTGTTTGGATTTGTCACAGCAAAGATGTTTTGTGTTCAAATGACAGAAGTGAGAAAGTGAGAAAAAATTAGCTGAAACATGTGCTCACACTGCCCCCCACCCATCCTCCACTACAGCTCTGCTCTCTCTCTCTCTCTCTCTCTCTCTCTCTCTCTCTCTGTGGGCTTTTTTTCTTCTCACCATTACTTCCACTGTTCCACTGAGGTTCAACTCTGGCATCATCTGTTTGTACTTAAAGTGTGCAGACTGCCTTAGCCCATCCCCTGCTCAACTGTAAAGGGATAGTTCTGCCAAAAATGAAAATTCTGTGATCATTGATTCACCCTCCTCTTTTCTCAATACAATGAAAGTGATTGGTGACTGAGGCCAGTCAGTAACATTTAAATGGTACACTGCATTATGATCTCTTATGTTCTGTGTTACTAATATTATTTATGGTTACCAAATTGCTGTGATGAGTGATGAATGTAGGTAAGGTACACAAAGATTGATATCACTTAGTCGTTGGACTGAGTGAGTGCTGGTGACTGAGGCAAAGGAGCAGGCAGCATTGTAATAATAAAAACAAAGGCAATATTGATAAAAACATAAAAAGGACTTTATTACTCTTAGAGTATCTCTAACATTCTGCTTAACATCTTCCTTTGTGTTCTACGGCATAAAGAAAGTCATAGGAGTTTGGAACACATGAGGGTGGGTAAATGATGACTGAATTTTTGTTTTTGGTTGAACTATCCCATTGTTCACCAAATTCTATGACTGTCCTCTCCTTCACTTTTTCACTTCCTTTCCTTAGTATCTTTGTCTCACATTCTTTTAATTCTCATTTTGTCCACAGTTTATTTTTCTGTTCCATCATATCTTCCTGTTTTCTTGCCTTTTTTCCATTCTCTCTCTTTTTGCCCATTTCTTACAACATTTTGAGACGCCTATCTCTCTCTCTCTCTCTCTCTCACTCTCTTTGAATTAATGAAAGTAACAGCTGCATTTGGCATGGCAACTTATTTTGCACGCACACACTGAATCATACATCTTTTTTCAGAGACTCACATAGACTCGGACAGAAATGCAGAGAGTGGAGTCAGTAACTCTGACCACGGGAGCATTATAGAGGGATGGGTGTTTCTTCTGTGTCATAAAAAACTCATTCCATACAGGAAGCACCTGGCCATTACATCCTCCTCCTTTTTCACATCAGTGTATTTTAGGCCAGGAGTAGAAAAACGGAACACAAACTAACCACGCTCTGCTCAGCTACAGTGTATTTTGTACTTGTTTACAAATCTGTAGTTGGGCTTAAAATGTAGTGGAAATTGGTAATTGCATATGGTCATTAGAAAATAAATTACAGAAACCACAGATTACAGAAAGCAAATATGAGTTGTATTTATGAAAGAGAAAGTGAACACACAGAGAAAGATGGTCTGCATTATGAAGCGATTCAGTATGCTAGTCACAACCTGCTGCTCCATTCAGGCCTGTCACACTGAGAGATGGCCTTGTGGCTGTTCCTTGATCCAAGTACCCATTGCAATTAAGCAAATGGAACAAGCACTTGGTCAATCCCCTCCCACATCAGCCCACACTGCATTGATTTGATAAAACTCTCTGGCAAGGGAATTGGCATAGTTGCTAAATGGCAGCAGAGCATTCATAAATTTTAAGATCATGGGGACATGATTTAATTATGCTCTGGAAATTAAGTACCAGCAGAATAAGAGATAGAAGATGCCCTGCTGCCGCTATATGCAGGCTGGGAGATGAGAGTAGAGGATGGAAGAATAGAAACTGTATAAATAAAAGATGGAGGAACATAGAGGAAGTTATAAAAAAGGTTCCCTATCTGTCACTCACGTGATGTTGTGTCGATGTAGTGACGCTAGGGGTCACTCTTGAGAGCCCGAGACACCTCTGATCTTTGATAAAAGGCCAAGGAGGGGGACGTGCATACCACTCATTCAGATTTTCTCATCTGAGCCGAACGGTCGTTGGTTCAAGCTGAGCAAGCGATTAACATTCCTCACCTCTGCTGGATTCTTATGCCGCATTACAGCAGCTTTCTCCCCTCTCTGCACGGGTGCACTGCAGAGATCGCCCCTGGGCGCTTCAGCAGATCTTCAGAGTATATTCTAAAAGAGTGTTTTTCCTCACAAAAAGAGTATATTCTAAAAGAGCGGCACACAAGGTGCTCTTTCGTGCCTGGGCACTGCCCACACCGAGACATCTTTTGTGGATGCGTCATGTCCTCATTGCGAGGCCATAACCATGGCAATGTTGCGGTCTCAGCTCGCTTTCATAAGCAAGCCACCCCAGCAGCTCCCTACCTCAGTCCTTCTACCTACGGGTATGAGGCCAGTGCAGGGAGCACTGGGGGTGATTTGGGGCCCACAATGGATAAATCCCTGCAGACCTCACATTCCCCGGCACGCTCGTTTGCTCTGGTTAGGCACTTGGATGAGTGCGCCGACTCGTCCCAGGGCAAGTTCGACCTCCTATTCAGTTCCCATGAAGGCAATGAGCTCTCGAGCGCAGCATCGGAGAGCGGGCTCTGCCTGTCTGACACGGAAACCTCCGCTGGGCTTACCCCCTCGGGTGTGGTCGCCCAGTCACAGGCAAACTCTGAGATGATGTACATGCTTTCCCGGGCCGCCGCGAGCATCGGGCTAGAGTGGAAACCTCCGCTCTCCCCTGAACCCTTGCGGCTTGATGATTAGTATCTGGGCTTGCCGCGGCGCTCACAGCCACTGCCCGGTCCCGATCTTTTGGCTCCCCTCTCTCACTACTTTCGATGGTGGAGCGGCCAAGGGTTACTTGGCGTTGCCCCCAGTGGATAAGGTACTTATGGTGCACCTATGCCCGTGATGCACCACCACCTGGCGCGGGCACCCGAAGTGTCCATCCAAGGCCTGTTGGCTCACGTCGTCTACGGCTCTGCCAGACAAGCTGTCTCCGCCCTGCACACCATGGCTCTCCTGCAAGTACACCAAGCCAAGGCGCTGAAAGAACTGCACGAGGGTAGTTCCGTCCCGAGATTGATGCAGGAGTTGCGCTCGGCGACTGACCTTGCCCTCCTGGCAACGAAGGTCACAGCGTGGTCTCTCGTGCGGACAATGTCCACTTTGTTGGTCCAGGAGCACCATCTGTCGCTTAACCTGGTCGAGACGCACGAGGCCGACAAGACACGCTTCCCGAACGCCCCCATCTCCCAGGCTGGCCTATTCAGTGACACCATCGGGGACTTTGCCCAGCAGTTCTCGTGGTGAAGCAGCAGACGGAGGCTATTCAGCACATCCTGCTCCGGCACAGGGCCCTAGGCCCGGCCCCGCCCCGGTGGCCCCACCCCGGTGTCGAGCCCCCGGCAGGAAGCAGGCGCCACCCATCTCACGGCCGCCCGCAAAGAAGAAGATTTTGAAGAACCCTAGAGATGGGCGACCCAGGGACAAGAGGATCCACTGTCTTGGAGCTGGTAAGCAGACCACTCCATCCCCCGGTGGAGGGGCGGGAGGAGAATCTTTTGTTTCCTTTTGACTTTGTTGTGCCGCACGCTCCAGTAGATGCAGTAACCAAACATTCAACAAAATTGAATTCAGCAGTTTCCTCAGTCCCTGGGTCACATAACTGGTGTGTCCAGCCATCACCCCAACCACCGTCTTCTATCTCTCTCTGGCAGGTCCAGTGCCCCGGCGGCAGCTTCTCCGCACCAAGCTGTGGCACAAACATACTCAAACCCGGTTTCGAGTATTTCGATGGACCGCGGGGATGGAACACCTCGTCCTCCCTCCTTTACCGATCCGCCGGTGAGTATCAGGAGTCAGGTAAGTGCTTCGATGTCTCTTGAGTCTGCACCTCCACAGGGCTCAAACCCTGTCAATGTGGCCTTCCTTGCTCTGCCCTGCCACAAGGCCCCAACCGCCAGTACGTCCGATGAAGTGGTCCCCCTCGCCCGGAGCTTGGACACGTGGCTTGCGCTTTACAACCCATCGCGATGGCTGACCTGGCCCGTCCGACTTGGCTACACATTTCAGTTCGCCAGGCACCCGCCAAGGTTTGCCGGCATCCACTTCACCACGGTGAAGGGCGAGAACGCTGCCATCTTGCATGCGGAAATCACCACCCTTCTAGATGTGATAGAGCCTGTCCCTCCAGCTGAGTTGAAGAGGGGGTTTTACAGTCACTACTTCATTGTACCAGAAAAGGTGGTTTATTGCGGCCAATCTTGGACTTACAAAGTTCTGAACAGGGCTTTACACAGACTCCCGTTCAAGATGCTAACGCTAAGGCACATTCTATTGAGCATCCGGCATCAAGATTAGTTTGCAGCAGTAGACCTGAAGGACGTGTACGTCCACGTCTCGATTCAACCTCAACACAGACCCTTCCTGCAGTATGCATTTGAGGGTCGGACGTACCAATACAACGTCCTCCCTTTCGGCCTGTCCTTGTCCCTTTGCGTATTCACGAAGGTCGGAGAGGCTGCCCTTGCCCCGTTAAGGGAAGAGGGCATTCACATCCTCAACTACCTCGACGACTGGCTAATCTTAGCTCACTCTCGAAACGTGTTGTGTGCACACTAGGACCTGGTGCTCCCGCACCTCAGCCGACTAGGGCTTCGGGTCAACTGGGAAGAGAGCAAGCTCCTGCCGGTTCAGAGCATCTCTTTTCTCTGTTTAGAGTTGGACTCGATGACGGGCGCACCTCACGAATGAGCGTGTCCAGTCGGTGCTGACCTGTCTGATGGCGTTCAGACAGAAGAACGCGGTCCCACTGAAAATATTTCAGAGGCTCCCGGGGCATATGGCATCCTCGGCAGTGGCCACACTGCTCGTGTTGATGCATATGAGACCGCTTCAGCACTGGCTCTGGACTCGAGTCCTGAGATGGGCCATTGCGTGGCCATCATGCCGATCTGTCGCTGCCTTATCAGCCCTTTGAATGACCTCGTATTTCTACGGGCAGGGGTTTCCCTAGAACGGGTCTCCAGGCAGGTCGTGGTTACAACCGATTCCCCCAAGACGGGCTGGGGTGCTGTAAGCAACAGCCGGCCCCTGGAAAGGCCCATGGCTACGTTGGCACATCAACTGCCTTGAGATGTTGGCAATACTGCTCGCACTGCAGAGGTTCCGGCCATTGATCCAGGGCAAGCACGTGTTGGTTCAAAAAGACAACACGGCAACGGTAGCATATATCAAGCGCCAAGGCAGGTTCCGCTCCCCTCGCATGTCACAACTCGCTCGCTGTCTCCTCCTCTGGAGTCAGCAGCACCAGTCAAGTCGCTGCAAGCCACTCACATCCCGGGCGACCTCAACACCACGGCCGATGCTCTGTCACGACAGGTCACCTGCAAAGGAGAGTGGAGACTCCACCCTCAGGTGGCTAAGGTGTCCGGTGCGTGCTTTACGCATCTATTTGGATCGCAACGCCCCTCTGCCACAGTCTCCATGCTCATAGAGCCTACTCCCCCATTGGGCAGGACCTACCATGTGAATTGACATACTCCACATGACATATTTCCGACTATACTCGACAAGACCATGTGATGTATTTGTGATGTGATATGTTGGTCACCATTTACTTGCATTATATGGACTTAGAGCTGAAATATTTTTCTAAAATTCTTTGTTTGTATTTGCAATTTATGAAATTAGTTTCATTTTTGGGTGATCTATTCCTTAAATATATTGCAGGAAAGAATAAAGTAGATAATGAAATGAAACAAACAAAAGCCAACATATATGTAAGTCTGAAAAGCTGTGACTCAATAGCAGAACTTACAGTTGTAGATAACTTCATGCTCAGTCATTGTAGGAGCCAAATTGAGCTATAAGTTGATTTTATGTTTCTTTTTGTGAATAGTGGTGTGTGTCTGTGGACATATGAGTGAGTGATTATATGACCACAGGTCTGTCTACTGCCACCTAAAGGACGGTTGGGAGGCTGAAGGTGGAGCCCAAGGGGAAAGGCCTTAAAGACAGGAAGCCACAGTACCTGTGGTGGCTGAGAGGGCAAACAGTCTTTTGAGACTGTACGTGTGGTGGTGGGCCGTATGGTTCCATGACGAGACAAGCCGTTTGTTACCATATTCAAGTTTAATTGTTTGTTTGTTTTTGCATCAAGTTTTTTGTAGCATTCTATTTACACCAATAACAATAAATTGTCTTTGGACAAAATGGATCAACTTCTACTCCTCATCTGTACAACTGCACGCGTCAAGCTATATCCAGCTCAGCCAACAGTAGTAGCAAACAGCAAATAGGTGTAAGGAAGGAAAGGGCTATACCAGGGGTCGGCAACCTTTACCACGCAAAGAGCCATTTGGACCAGTTTCCCACAGTAACGAAAACACTGGGAGCCACAAAACCCTTTTGACATTTAAAATGAAATAACACTGCATATATATATATATATATATTTTTTTTTTTTTTTTTTTTTTTTGCCTTTATGCTATGTATAAACAAACTATAATGTGTTGCATTTATGAAATCAATGAACGACTGCAGAGAAAGCAAAATTACATTTCTGCATGCAACAAAAACATTTTGAACTCCGAAAAAAAGACGTTGGGTTGAAGGTTACTTTTCAAAAGTCAAAGTCTATTTGAGTCCTCCTTGTATTTATGAAAAAAAACGCCGAACTTAAATTATCCATCGGCAGCAAACCAAAAATGCCGTCCTCTCTCTGTGTGCCGTCATCCTTTTAATGGCGCGTGCAGTCAGCTGTCAGCCTGAATAATAAAAGGACTATTTCACTTAATGAACAATGAAAAAATATGAATATATGCCAAATAATAGGCAATTAAAATATTTATCATCATTGGTTAATGTGATTTTTGCTCCTGAACCTCAGCGCACAGCGTCTGCACATCAGGGCTGTATGCCGTTAACTTCATCTTTACGCAGGATCGTAAGCTGTCATCTGTGAGGCGTGCGCGATGTTCGCTTTTAATAAGGTCATGTTGGAGAACACCGGCTCACATACGTATGTGGATCCAAAGATCGACAGGACTCCAAGTGCATACTTTTTCATGTTCACATAAAATTCTCCATAGTTGGCTCATACATGAAATATATTCTACACGTTAAGTTCAAGAAATCGCGCGCTGGCGGGTGTCGCACATTTGGCGGTTGTGACGCATATTAAGAGCGACAAAAGATTTTAACACGTTTTTGTGTTAAAAATTACAAAAATAATACATTATTTAGATATTACAAGATTCACCATAATCTACAAATTTAGATTTACATTTTAAAAACGAATGAATTTAATTTTTTTTTTAAAAAAAAATCAAATACTCAATTATTTTCAAAAGCCACAGGGAGCCGCGCCCGCATCAGAGGGATGAAAGAGCCGCATGCGGCTCCGGAGCCACGGGTTGCCGACCCCTGGGCTATACAGTCATATTTTGTCGTTTTGGTCACCTAACATTTGTGTGTGGGGCAGATTATTTCTCAGTGAAGAGTGTCAATTGAACATCCATGGGAATACTGCTGCTGTGTCCCACAGCCTACTAGTTTTTCTATGGTTATTACTGTTATCACTTTGTGTTGCTAAGAGAGGTAAATAGAGAAAAGGAGATTTGTCTTTCTTAAATGGCTGCACATCCTTTTCCTTCTACCAGTTCACCTCATATTACATAAGGGACCTGATTTGCTGTTCTACCAATGCTTTTATGTGAATGAAATGAGGGAATGGAAACAAAAAGTAAATTTGAGCTCTCAGTATGACTTCCAAATGTTGTGACTTTTCCGTCTACTTATGTAAGTGAATTTACCACTCTAGCAATGTAAACACAGTGGCTCCTGCTGGTTAAAATGAAGTACTGCATCCTGAAGATATTTAAAGTGTTTAGATTTGAGACTTTCATTTTTGATTTTTATTGTTCAGTTCAATAAAGCATTTAAACAACTGAATTTCTTGTCTCACACTTGAAAACTTCAAACTCCCATTTGTTAGTTGTGATTTTACATTTTTCACCAGTATACTTACATAAACAATATGCTTCGTCCCAGGATATTGAATTATTTGTTTTTTTTCAGATAACATACATTGTTATATCCTTTGTGTAGGTGTCTACATCCTGATTGCTGTTGGTGCTGTGATGATGTTTGTTGGATTCCTTGGTTGCTACGGAGCCATACAGGAATCCCAGTGTCTTCTTGGAACAGTGAGTAACACATCTTATGACCCCTCAGCGAATTCCTCCAATCACCCTATGACAAACAATAAGCAATAAGTATATTCTAATGGATTAATTGTCAAAAATATATTTATAGTTAAAAAAAACTGTAACTGAAATGTGGTAACCTTCTGTTAATTATTTTCAATATTTTAAAAATTCAAGTCACAAGGAAAACTATGTAGTAGAAAACATTCTTTCATAATTTACTCATACCAATGTTGTTGCAAATCTTACGATGTTCTTTCTTATGCGGAACACAAAAGGAGATGTTTTAATGAATACCCGTTCTGTCTTTTCAATACAATGACAGTGGTTTGAAAAGAACCCAAAAATATTATAAAAGTAGTCCATTGAACATCATATTCCAAGTGTTCTGAAGGAGTGTGATGGTGAGAAACAACCTGAAAGCAATGTATTTGGACTAAATAATTTTCACATGCCACTCCCAACAAGCTTGATGTTTTCACAACAAGTTCTCACAATGCCCATGATGTTATGGATGTTAAGATTTTCACTAAACATTACTTTAAATTTCATGTTCTCACACATACATTGAGATTTTACAGAAACCTTCTGCCTATAAATATCTTTCTCTCCTACAGTTCTTCGCCTGCCTGGTCATTCTTTTTGCCTGTGAGGTTGCTGCTGGTATCTGGGGATTCATGCACAGAGACAAGGTAGGTTTCTCAAACACTCTCACAAGCTCACTCATGCACACCTATTTACATATTCATAAAGTCATAGATGTATATCTGTGTACAACGTAAGATTATGATCATCAGCTTATGATTAATTGTAATTAAATGTTTCTATTTTTTATTTTTTATTTTTTTAGATCTCCAAAGACATGATCAACTTCTATGACTCTGTGTATGACAGAGGTGTGTCACATACCAACCCTGAAAAAAAGCAGACTGCTGCTGGTGTTGTGAAAGTCTTTCATGAGATTGTAAGTAGTCCTCACTTTGTTAAGGAACAGTTGTTTTGAGAAACAATCAAGCAAACACAAACTCCACAAACTTCATAAAGGCAGTTGTAAGGACACCTCTAATAAGTCTCATCTCTGGATTTCAGCTTAACTGCTGTGGCAAAGGGATGATCACATTGACTGAAAGTTGGGTATCAGATGTCTGTCCTGAAAAACTGATTCTTGTCAATACAGTAAGTCTCCTTTCTAGTTTAAACCCTCAGAATGTTGTATTCTGCCTACTCATCCAGATCTTTTCTAAACGGCATGTTAATATTATTGCACTGTATCAAACTGATTTTAAAGTTAAAGCTGAATGCATTCCTCCATTTTTCAGAACTGTCACAATAAAATCAGAGAGCTCTTCTCTGAGAAGATCTACCTGATTGGAATCGCTGCACTGGTTGTTGCTGTTATCATGGTAAGCGAATGCTATTTAAGATTGTATCTGTTTGTGCATGTGCATGTGTCAATGTAAATATTAATGTGTTATTTTTATTATGGTTCAGCATTTATGTCAACATGAAGCTAAAATTGACCCTGTTTACTTTATTAACCTTTAAATGCATGGGAATTTCACCAAACACTCTTGAATATATGTGTCTTTAGAGATCCAACATAAAAATGGATCGACAAATTGCCCAGATTATGTACAATTTTTTAATAATTTCAAGACAATTTGAAAATTGTAAAATTGCTTTTGATGTTTTGTTTTTCATATATCAAAGAGATAATGCAACAAATCAGGACAAATCTAGAAAAGGATTCATTACTTTCACACTGAAATTTCATGAGACACAACTGGCTGTCAAATATTGAGCTACACATAAAATATACATAAGCTACATATAAGTATTTTTTCATATAGTATTTTCTTTTTTGAGTCAAAATAGCATAATTTCAGTAGTACACCTAAATGACAATAGTCATATCATACTATACGTTACTCTTGCTATAGTTTACTTCCATGTTGTTTCTTTGTCAAATAGCAATTTCAAATGTAAATCAAGTCAATTACTGAAACAACAGCACCACCTTGATTAAAAACTAACATGTATAATATGTACTGTATGTATACATATGGAATACTGATAATTCACCATTGTTGATAATTTATTGTTGTACAGAAAACCAACGTGATACAGTATTTATTTGTATGAATATAGTACTCATAGCCTGTAATAGTAAACTTATATAGATATTAAATAATCATATAAATATAATTCATGGAAAAAAAACAAACAAACAGACATTCTTACATACTGTACATAAGGTCTCTAATAACCCTGTACACTTTTTAAGGGGGTGTAAAGAGCTTCTAAAGAGGTGTGGGCACAACTCCAAAAAATGGATGAGGTACAGGTGTTGAAATGAGGTCCTGGGTCTCAAAAGACCCGAGGTATGATTTTAAGTGTTAATACATATTCCTGGTCTAATTGTGCTTATTGTGCCCTTTCACCCTCTAGATCTTTGAGATGATCTTCAGCATGGTGCTCTGCTGCGCCATCAGGAACAGCCCTGTTTACTGAAACATGTAGGGGCCAGATACCACCTTTAAAAACATCTGCCAAAAAAAAAATTATATTTTGTTTTATATCTTTGTTTTATATCTACCAACTACTATTTTGTTTTCTATCTAGCATAATTTCCTAATGTAGTCAGTTCCTTAAATCTCATAGAACAAATTTTTGTTTTGTTTAGTGCGCAATGTCTAGTTGCAATCTCTGGCTATACAAATAAACTGTTCAGGTAGTTATAAACACACACACACACACAGAGAACATTATCATATGAAGGATGGATACATTTATAAGCTTGTAGTTTTCTTGTGTTAACTGTTAAGTATTGCTATTGCTATTGGTTACTATAATTATTTTCATATATGTACATGTATAAACTGTATATATTTGCAGCCCTATTATCACTATTAGACTGCTGTTTGTATGTACAAGTTACTTCCTGAGAAACCACTAAATAAACAGCTTTAGCTAGATAAGAGAGAAGGTCAGAATACAATACTTAATCCAACCGTGAGAGAGCAAGGATTATTGAAGCTTTCCTGTTAGTGATGGGTTGATGAACTCTAGTTTGCTTCTTACACAGTGTGCCATTTTGTAGAGCTCGTCCAACAGCCAGTCTGTGCAAAACTAATGGCAAAAGAGTATTGATCTATGATCATTGTGTTTCACACAATAAAACTAATGAAATTACATAGATGAGTGAGCTGATCCTAGATTTAGATGCCACTTATGCTGGAATGTTTTCCAAATAGTGATGCCCAATACAATCAATCTGAATGGCATGAATAATGTTTCTTTATGCCAAGTCTAATATAGTGGATTGTAATTTCCTGTATGTCTGTCTCTAAAGGATTTGAACATTTGTAGATTCACTGCCCCAGTCAGTGAGTGTATGTGCACGTGATATTTGTTGACAGTGAGTTCAGAAGGACAGTATTAGTTTGTTTAAGGTTGGTTTGCTCTTCCCTGCCAACAATATCACAAACGTATTTGCTGTAATACCTTGCTTCCTTCACTAGGTGGCACTTCAATACCATTTACTTTGGCAAATGTTGGCTACACCCTCTTAAAATACCTGTGTATGTGCCTATCATGCGCTTCTAGACACACTTAAACAAACCTTCCCCAATACAAAAACTGATGCATAAATAGCATCGGATCCAAGTTTTACTACATGCATTATGCAACCCTGTCTTGTTAACACATATTGCCTATGCTGATATGCTTAAAAAGTGTCTTGTAATACGTATGTACAGCTACATAGTGTACTAATGACCATGTGAAGACAATGTATGCCTTTAATTGTGATATCTTTTTTCTGGTACTTTGTTTAAAGAAGAGAACCTCAGCAGAGATTTAAATTGAAGCATGTAAGAAATTCATGATTTGTTGAGCATGATCTTGAAACTTTAAACATTACGAAGGTGATAAGGGTTGTTCAAATGCAATCTTGTAGTTAAAACACTTCAGGGTATTTGAACAGAATAAAAAAATGCTGTAACTGTTTTATCTCTCACTTGTTTGAGACTCAAATTGACAGCTGTCACTAAAATCCCTGCCCTGACTCACCAGTTACAGATTTTAGTCTGGTTTTATTGCCCAAATATTTAGGAATTAAATGTATTTTAAATAATGTTTCTTCAGTTTGCTCATTTTTGCCTTGTTGGTCATAAATAAGAAATAAAAAATGTTATGGAATACAGTTGGCTCCAAAATGCATTAGGACTTTTTGACACTTATTTCACACTTAAAATGTTCCCCTCAAGTTAACACAGGCATTCAGGTAGAGTAATTGACATGTTCCACTAACATTTGACAACCACAAAATGTGACAGTACATTTTTCTTCATTTTGAATGATGTTGTTTTATTATTATTTAAAACTGAACAAAATTAATTATGTAAAATGTAAAAAAAAAATAAAAAAAAAGTAGGTTTATGCTATGTTTCTTTCAAATAAATTTAGGTTTGATAGATCTTTTTAGAATTTTAAGACATTCAAGTGTTGCTAAACTGTCCTTATAGTTTTTGGGACCTCTGTTCATTCCTATTTTTAAGATTTTGCCATTTAAATTTCAAAACAAAATTCCATCATCTTTAACAAAGTAAAAGTTATTTTATTGTTTTCATTTGGTTAAATATTACTCAATTTAATTATATGTAATTGTATTAAGAAATTGAAATGCCTAAATCCTAAATACAAAGGCTAAAATATTTTGTGTATAGGGAGACTGGGGCTAGCTGTGACACGTGAAGTGCAGTGATGGTGGTGTAGTGGGCTAAAGCACATAACTGTTAATCAGAAGGTTGCTGGTTCGATCCCCACAGCCACCACCATTGTGTCCTTGAGCAAGGCACTTAACTCCAGGTTGCTCCGGGGGAATTGTCTCTGTAATAAGTGCATTGTAAGTTGCTTTGGATAAAAGTGTCTGCCAAATGCATAAATGTACAAAAATGTAATGGCTATTTCCCAGTAACTATAATATCGGCTGCTAGTATTTATTGGCCAGTTATTAACCAAATTAAAACCATTGGCATGGTTTTGGTAATTAGCATGAATTTATTATTTTATTTATTATTAATTATTATTCAATTTGTAAAAAAAAAAAAAAATGTGAATTTAAATCCGCAATCCTGAAATGATAATAGCCACAATATGAACAGTAAAAGGGATGGTACTCACTCCCATGTAATATTTAATTTGTCTCTTTCTCACAACAATGCTGAAAAACATGATTAATGGATGTGACAGTTGAGAAAGCGGCACTAACTTATAGGCTATATGATGAGGTAAACCATCCAAAACACTTTGAAACCAGCAGGCTTTGACTTCTGAGACATCTGTTAATATCCATTAATGCTGCATAATTAATTGAATTAAGAATTAAATCGTTATATGGCTTTGAACAATTACTAAGCCTTTAAAGGCTGTTTTTTTTTACTGCAAAACCAGAAGTGCAAAAAATTTTTTAGCACTTCTTTTTTCACATCAATCTTCAAATCCTTTTAACTTGTACTGTGGCTTCCTTTAAAAGTCATGTGTTAAACAGATCCAGCGTTCAATGCAAATTATTTATTGTTAGAACAGTAAAAAAGCTTTCGTACCTTTTTGTCCATTTTTTAAGCATTCCTGAGTAAAACAGTGATCTGACTGTATAAGTTATTGCAAAATATCTGTATCATTATTGGTCTAGTTTTTTTGTTAAACCCTGTATCATGTTTGCCAAAACATTTCATTTTGGTGCATATCTTGTTTGAAGTAAAAGTTCAATTACTCAAATGTTTGTTTTTCTTATATATTGTTTGTATTTTTTTATTTTTTTCTCCAAACTAAAATTTCAATGTCATCATATTTTTGTAGGTAAACAAGTTAACAAAATAAATGGGCATGTTTTCATTTTTTATCATTGTAGGTAGGTTGTAACATGTGTTTTTTTTATAAAGTCATACATTTATACGGTTTATCAATAATTTGTAGGTGTGACATGTTGGTTGGACATTTCTGCACAATGCAGAATTAATGGTGGAAATTGGTATTGAGGTGCATAGTGTAAATCAGTTCCATAACATGTCTCAACAGTGGGGAAATCCCAAATTTCCCTACTTACATGCCATCGTTCAGTAGATGGCAGATAAACTGTCCCCTTTTATTCAGTTTTAACATGAACTTAATTACACACCGTTACACTGGCCAAAATAATGTTTTGTTATTTTTGTGTTACCGAATCTTTTTGTGCTTCATAATTGTTTAACCTTTTAAATTTTTCTCAAAGGCCTGCATGCTTTGGTTTAAAAAGGCATAGATATTGTCTCCTAACAAGGCCACATGTCAAGGTCTGCTTAGATTAGATGGTAAGCAAACAATCAGTTCTCGTAGACAACATGTTGAATGCAGGAGTAAAGACCTGAGTGACTTTGAAAAGGGCCAGCTTGTTATGGCCAAATGACTCGGTCACAGCACCTCTGAAACAGCAAGTTTTGTGTGGTCAGCAGTGGTGAGTACCTACCGACATTGGTCCGAGGAGGGACGAACCACAAACCATCAACAGGGTGTTGGTCACCCAAGGCCCATCGATGTGTAAGGGCAACGAAAGGGATCTTGTCTGCTCCAAAAAGACAGAAGATCTACTGACGAAAAAGTCAGAACATCTTAATGATGGTTACAGGAGGAATGTGTCACAACACACAGTGCATCACACCCTGCTGCGTATGGGGCTGCGTAGCTGCAGACCAGTCACAGTGCTCATGATGACCCCTGTCTGCTGTCAAAACCAACTTCAATGGGCACACGAGCATTGGAACTGGACCTTGGAGCAGTGGAAGTATGTTGCCTGGTCCAATAAGTCCTGTTTTCTTCCATACCCCATGGATTGCTGTGCACGTGTCCACCGTTTACCTAGGAAAGTGATGACACCAGGATGCACTGTGGGAAGACAACAAGTCAGTGGAGAGAGTGTAATGCTCTGGGCAATGTCCTGCTGGGAAACCCTGGGTCCAGCCATTCATGTAGACGACAATTTGACACTTGCCACCTACCTAAACATCGTTGCAGACCAGTTACACCCCTTCATGGCGATGGTCTTCCCTGATGGCAGTGACCTCTTTCAGCAGGATAATGCATCCTGTGACACTAAACACATTGTTCAGGAATGGTTTGAGGAAAATGATGAAGAGTTCATGATGATCAGATCTCAATCCGATTGAGCATATTCGGGATGTGCTGGACCAACAAGTCCAATCCATGACGGCTCCACCTCAAAACTTACAGTACTTAAAGAATATGCTGCTAATGTCTTGGTGCCAGATACACCAGGACACCTTCAGGAGTCCATGCCTCTGGGCCTGTTTTGCTGGTACACGGAGGACCAACAGCGTATTAGGCAAGCGGTCACATTTTTCATGCAGCCCAGCATTTTCCCTATTTTTTACAATTAACTGTTTCTGGGAAGGGGAAGGGATGATGCAAGGTTAATATTTAGTTGGGAAACTCCTACTAGTACTCCTCTTTAAACTGGAGATTTGATTTAAAAACAAGAAGAAAGAGATACAAGCAAGAGGGGTGGATAAAAGGACATTGTGAGACGGTGTTCCCTGAAACTAAGAAAAAGCAGTAAGGAACATACTGAACAATGAAAGCAAAGTTTTCTGGACTATGAGTAATTCTACTGATGAGATTTTGTTATGCTTTTCTGTTGTTCATTTAAAGATGCTTTTATTCAAAATATCTTTATGTTAACCTGGAATCAGATGCACATTCACTTTAAAATAGAATAATTTAAAGGTTAAATAAGGAATTACAAGCACTAAAGTATGAGAATATCCATAATAATAATGTTATTAGATGTCAATTATTCCAATAAATATTTCACATAATTAATTTGATAGCTTTTTCCCATATATATATGGGAAACTATAGGTCCTGGAATTTTTTTTTTTTTGTTTGTGTGTAAATACATGCATCAACTAACTAAATCTTTCGGCAAAGTTTTCATCTCTAGTAGAAGGAGATCCTGGTTCTTTTCCAACCTTGTGAAACTTTTTTTTTTTTTTTTTAAATAAACCATGATTACATCTGTACTGTATATCATGAATCAGTGGGGCGATCATCAAAAAAGAAAGGTTGAGAACCACTGACTTACAGTATAACAGCAGTAACGAGCCCTCATCGTGGCATTCAAAATAACACATTCCAGCACTGGATCATCTCTTATTATAATACATATTACAGTCCTGCTCAATAATTTTAAATGTTTCTTCTGCTTTAGACATTTGAAGAAAGCTGTTTCAAAAAGTGGTAGGGACAAAAATTGACCAAGGCAAAAAGGAGTCCCACTCATAAATGATGTCTTTGCTTAAAATGAGTTTTCTTGGTATAACTTAACATATTCAGGTTGATTCAGTGATGTTTAACAAGATATTTGACTTCAAACCCATTCAAACCAGTTAATTTACATGTTACCACATTTATATAAGTGTATGAGCTGATACTGTACATCAAAACAAAACAAAACAGAAAAGAGACAGATAGCCTATATAAATAGTGTACAACAAGTAACTCATGCAACACAAAAGGGAACAGTACAACAAGTCCATAGAGAAGAGGAAGAGGAAGGGGCATATATGGTAAAGAGATTAACAAGAGTTTGAGAAAAGTTCAGTGAAGAGAATGAGTCCCTGATAAGAAATGGTAGTATAACACTGAAAATAGAGATGAGTTTTAATTGTGATTTAAAAATGGGGAGAAAACAGAATTGAAGGAATTGTAGGATTAAAGGGATAGTTCACCCAAAAATGAATCCCAGAAGTATATGAATTTATTTCTTCTGCTTAACACAAACAAAGGTATTTAGATTAATATTTCAGCTCTCTGTCGGTCCATACAATGCATGTGAATGTTGGCCAAAAGCATATAAAGGCAGCATAAGACTCCAGTGGTTAAATGTATGTCTTCTGAACCAATGCAATCACTTTGGGTGAGAAACAGATCAATATTTAAACAATATTTAAGACTGTAATATTAATCTTTTTCTCACTCACACATATTATATTGCTTTTGAAGACATGGATTTAACCACTGGATTTGTATGGATTTCTTTTGAGCTGACTTTATATGCTTTTTGGAGCTTGAAATGACTGGTCACCATTCACTTGCATTGTATAGACTTACAGAGCTGAAATATTCTCTTAAAATGTTCTGCAGAATAAGGAAAGTCATTAGCATCTGGGATGGCATGAGGGTAAATTAGTAAATGATGATTTTATATGCCCTGCCAAAAAAGTACAATGTAGCTGTAACATGGCACAATGTAGGTATCAGACTGCAGTACCATAATACTTTGATATATGTTGCTGAATAGATACATTATCCATATAGCATGCTATTTAAAGGTGCACTCAGTAACTTTGGTCTATGTGTCATCCTGGACTTACACTGACACCTAGCGGCTTGGATGCAGCATCATTTAAATCAATCATTTTCAGTTTCAGATGCCATTGTAGAAATGAAGTATTATAAAACAGCTTTTATAAGGTTTTTATAAGATTACTACTACAACTGGATGCTTAATTTTAAGTGGGCATGATTTCCTACATGTATTGCAAAATTATAATTAATGTATTTAGGAGTAAAACCTTTTTTAATGAGGAACTAAGTGCACATTTAAATGTTATTCTATGGTAATTTAAAGAATGCCAGAACATGATAATGGTACCATATCCAAAAATGAAAGCAGCTTTATTCAGCAACCTAAATCTAAACAGCAGGGAAGAGTTCCTATAACCTCTGCAACTCTAAACTGTCACTGATTAGTATGTGGCACAACAATGCATAAATATCAGAGTGCTGGCAGAATGTGAATGAGTTTGCCCCGCCCCGTCTACACGCTGTGTATCTATTGTAGACAGTAGCGCACAGCTGCCCACGTAAAGCTGGACAGATCAAGTGTACAAAGTCCTGTGCATTCCACTTGCGCTCCGGATATTTGCTCTCAGTTGGTTTTTGGAATAATTTAAGAACAACATTCGAAGAAGAAAATTGATTTAATCGGAACAAGAATTATAAAGAATTATAGTTTGGAACGTTAAATTGTTGGAGCTACTTTTGTTACTTCATCATGAGATCTGTTTTGGCCACTGAGGGCCTGTTCTTCTCCGCCTTACAGCCCAGCTCTTCGGTCACCACATATGCGGTCCCGTCCGATGACCAGCTCGGGACGGATCAGCTGTCGAAAGCCAAACGCGTCCAGCAGCAGGTACAGCAGCGCATGGCGGAGAAAACCTCATCCTTATCCCGACTGAATGCATCTCAGTACTACAGCTCAACAGGTAAGCAATATGATCCTCTACAATCTACTGCTAACCTATGCAATCTTCTGATGGCCTATCTAGTAGCATATGGTTATATGCACCAACATACTATATATAAATATAAACAGGGCTGGGGAGTAACAAAATACATGTAACGGGATTACGTATTCAAAATACAAAATATAAGTAACGGTATTCCACTACAATTACAATCTAAGTCATTGGTAATTAGAATACAGTTACATTCGAAATCAATTTTGATTACTGAAGAGATTACTTTGCGTTTTATTGTCATTTGTTTCATTTAATGTTTAGTCCTTTCAGGTGAAAAACATTTAAACATATAAATGATGCGATCCAAAGTGCATTTGAACAGCAGTGAAACACTTTCTTATGATGTGTTACATTCATACGAGCAGACAGAGAAGTAAGTTTGAAGTAAGTTTGGAGCAGAAGAAATAGAAATAAACCTTTTGTTTTGAGCTTTACGCTAAGCTAAAATGCTGTTTCTAACCATTTTACATGCACATGTTACCAGACACGATCATATTTTTTATCAAGAAAATTCATGTTGGATCATAATTAATTTTTTTCTAGTAAGACCTTTGATGTTAGGCAAAAATGTTTTTTTGTATATCATTTTTGAAATAATTATTGTATTGTTTTCTTGTAAAAATATCTAAAAATCCTTAAAACAAGATCAATTTATCTTGTTTTAGAAACAACACTGCATAAGATATTTATGTTTTTCTGAGAATGTATTTTTAACATGTATATTTTGTCTTACTGTCAATTTTTTTTTATAGTCAATACAAGTGAAAAAAATCTACCAATGCTGAAGAATTAATCCAAAGTATTTAGACTACGTCACTGACCTCTAATTGAATATGTTATAAATTACATTTTACAGCATGTATTCTGTAAACTGTTGTGGAATACATTTCAAAAGTAACCCTCCCAACCCTATATATATATATATATATATATATATATATATATATATATAAGCAATATCACATGAGCAAGAGTGCGATATGGCCCTACATCAGCACCAGCTGTGATCGGTATTACAGCAGTGCTGATGTAGGGCCATATAGCACGATTGTGAGTGTGATATTGCTTATACAACAGTTCAATGAACAAGTACATTTAAAAAATTATGGAAAAACTGAGTATGGTCATAAAAATGCATTTGTGCATGGAACTACTTTCTTGCGCTACAGATCAGAATCTGCTGTTGCTGGTTCAAAACAAATGATGCGTCCAAGCCTTCGTTAGTAATTAAAAAATGTCACTTCAGAAATAGTATCACGGCTTGTGCTGTTTCAAACAAGTCATTGGATAAACAAGGATAGATGGATGGATGTGTGTGTTTGTCTGTGTGTGTGTGTGTGTGTGTGTGTGAGAGAGAGAGAGAGAGAGAGAGAGAGAGAGAGAGAGAGAGAGAGAGAGAAGGAGCGTGTGCGATCACCTGTTGCCACACCCAATCAGAGATGCTTACAGCTTTCTGAAGGTCAGCTTTCTCAGTGGAATATAGATGTACAAGTGGGGTATTCCTCTCTATTTCGGGGTAGCCGGTGCGCAAATGTAATTCACTATAGAAACAGCGATGTCCTCCGCCATTTTAAACAGTATGTATCCAATGTGGAAACTCACAGAGCGCTGGTCTATGTAAACAATGACTAACGGATTCACTTTTCACCAACTGGCTCATATTACACACAAAAATTATATTTTGCCACCACCTGCTGGCTAACATATGTAATTTCAAAAATAAAGACAGTAACTCCAAACACATATGCACTACACTTACACTTCAGTTTAGAACAGCACTAACACAAGTGGAGTGATATACACACAGTGAAGCGTCTGAGTGCTGGTGCTGTCACACCATCAGTGCTCATGGAACGTCTCTCGTCCAATCAGATTCGAGGACCGGAACTAACTGTGGTATCTCTCTCTCTCTCTCTCCCTCTCTCCCTCTCTCTCTCTCTCTCTCTATATAATGCAATGAATAGTAATCAATGAAAGAATACATTAATGAATATGTTAGCCTCTCTTTGGAAAAAAATCTGATTGTTGCTTTTTTTTTGTGGAGTTGTGGAGTTAAAGAAAACGAACACAAATGTGAAACCTAATCAAAACTTCAGATCTACATTTATGCAATAACTAAACTGAGTGAATACAGGACTTTAGGTTAGTCAAAAAGGTCTGCATGGTGTCTGGCTGAGGTTGATAGGATTTGTCTGTTTTGTCTTTATGTGTTGGTCATAGCTAGTGCATTTCATTCAGGTGTACACAGGTGAAATGCTCGTTTTGTTGTTTTGTAATTTTGATTATAAGAGACCAAACTGTGGATTTTTGTATTTGCATTTGAAGTGGTTTCTAAGAGACTTTGTTGGTTTCTGCTGCAGCTATGTGTGAACCACATCCAACCAACCCCCAACCTTTAACTTGGCCTGGAAAAACGTCCCGGTTACTGTTGTAACCTCAGTTCCCTGATGGAGGGAACATGGCGTTGTGTCAATGTTGTGACACTAGGGGTCGCCCTTAGGAGCCCTAGATACCTTTGATCTTTGAGAAAAGGCCAATGGGAATTGGCAAGTGGAATTTGCATGCCACTCCCTTGGACATACAGGTATAAAAGGAGCTGGAATGCTCCTTTTGAACTGTGTTACATGGACTGGCAGTGCGAGACGGGCAGACCTCTGTGTACACCCGGCCACCATGTAACCTCCCCCAACGCTCTTGTAGGCGACAAATGGCCCCCTGCATTTCAGGGACAAGTCAACTGCTCAAAAATAAAGACCGGCTGACCCAGCGGCGGCCTCTTCTGGATTCCCAAAAGGAATGAATTAATTCAGCTGGGGGCCATACACAGTCTGCGCCTGTGCTTGACCGAATCGACTCCAAAACAGCTGGACCACCTGAGGGTGGAGTCTCCACTCTCTCCTGAGCATGACCTGCCATGACAGGTCGCCCGGGATGTGCTTTCACTTTCACTGAAGTGAAGCAGACAGTGTTGAACCTGGGCGAGCGCCTGGCAAATTGAATCACGTAGCCAAGTCGGACGGTCCTGATCAACCACAGCGACTGGCTGGGGAGCATGAGCCATGCCCCAAGCTCCGAACGAGGGGGACCAAGGGAACAATTGCGTCGGATATCGCGTCAGGTGGGGCTTCACAATGGGGCGGAGCCTGAGGTGCCACTGGTGGCCGTGCTGAGTCTAGGGAGTTCGAAGCATTTACCTGGCTCCTTGCATCCACCCTCGGAATGGTCTGAGAAAGGTCTGTGGGTTTTTGCCATAGCTGGGGGCGCGAGGTGGGAGGCCTGCCTCCGTGGTGCCATACCTGCCGAAAGGAATCGGTGTCCGGCGGTCATCGACTGAATAGCCCAGGACATGAGGAAACATCTCTTTTCTTGAAAATGTGGGTACTGCAGCTATTGACAGCTCATCACCTTCACGAGCCCCGAATGAGACCACGTACCCATACTGAGACACGAGTGTGCTGGGGAATGGGAGGTCTGTGGGGGGTTTCCCGGTGGAGAAGTTCCCATTGAGGTCCCCAAATCGCCCCCAGTGCTAACCTCATACCGTAGGAAGAAGGACCGAGGCGGAAAAAAAAGCTAAGACCGCAGCGTTGCCATGGTCATCTTCTCGCAATGAGGACATGAACCATCCATAAAACATGTCTCTGCTTGGGTAGCACCCAGATTGCGACAGCAACCAGGAATAATACACAAACGAAAAGGCATCTTGAAAAAGGTCGTAGGTGCCACTCTTTTAGAAGAAAATATATAATTTTAGAGGAAGAATATAACTCTTTTAGCTGTTGAAGTGCCCAGGGGTATTCTCTGCACAACGGCGGTGCAAGAAGGAGAGAAACCGCTGTAATGCGCAGTAAATCCAACATTTTCACTGGAAACAGATGTGAATGGATCGGCAGAGTAATTCAGCTCACTGAACACAACCGCTCGGCTCCGAAGAAAAAATCTAAATGAGTGTGTAAAACAGTTCATCTCACGGGCAAGGAAGAGGCGAGAAACCGGCTTAACATATAAATGATAGGTTTAATGTAAACTCAAAATACAAACACATAAGACAATGGACATGTCCGTGAACGATCTCTCTCTCACGCTTGTCTTCCGTGGTCGGCCTTTAACCCTCTCGGAGGCTTGATTAGCCTAATACGGGACCGGGCGTGTTGAGTCACAAACTGGCCCCGCCCTTCACCGTGCCACATACCTCCCTCGTTCTTTCAGGCTGGGGACCCCCGGCCTGACGTACATCCCCATCACGTACATCACGCCTCTCCAGGCGGATAGAACTCCTGGCGGACAGAACACCCCGCCGCGTTCTCGGGGAGCCAAAGGGGACTCCCCCGCCCCTGGCAGCGGTTCTCCCGCTCCAGGTGGTCGGTCGTGATCCCCTCCCCGCTCGCGGACGGCGGTCTTCCCTCAACCCCTCCGCGTTTCAGCGGCTGGTAGGGGCATCCTCCGCCCCTGGCAGCGGCCCTGACCGCTCCAGGCGGTCGGCTATAGGAGCCCCTTCTCCCCTCGCTCCTCGTCCCCCGGCAGATGGTCGCGGCTGCTTCGTTGGGGTAGTGGTGAGAACTCCGCTACGGCGTATCCCTCTTCCTTCCCGGGCTTCCCCCACATAAGACAACGGACATGTTCGTGAACGATCTCTCTCATGCCCGTCTTCCGCGGTCGGCCTTTAACCCTCTCGGAGGCTTGATTAGCTAATACGAGACCGGGCGTGTTGAATCACGACCCGGCCCCGCCCTCCACCGTGCCACAGAGTGGTTGCATTCCTGCTCCTTTTATACCCATATGTCTGGGGGAGTGACATGCAAATTCCACTCGCCAATTCCCATTGGCATTTTCTCAAAGATCAGAGGTGTCTGGGGATCCCAAAGGTGACCCCTGGTATTACTTCATCGACACAATGTCGAGTGATTGACAGAAGGGGAACAAGACTGTATTTTGGAACAACTAATATCCTGACATTTTCCTGAAAGATGACTGAAGGTGATGCATAAGCTTGTATGCATGGAAAGACATCCCATTGTCCTATACTGACAACATGTCAAGATATATAGAGTTTTTTAAAATGCAAATATGTAAAATCCTAGTGAACACAAAAACGGGTAGAAATGTATGCCTTCAGTGCACTGTAGGTTGCTTTGGATAAAAGTGTCTGCCAGATGTATAAATGTAAATGCAAAATGGAAAACCTTCCACCACCACTGTCCCATAAATAAACAGATTTTCTCTAGTCTCATTGCACTTTATTACAATTTCACTATAATGCCCTGCAGAAGCACTGAATTCAGGCATGATTTTAAGAATCATTAACTAACAGAATAGCTATGCTCATGTAGTATAAACAAAATTTTAGATAAACAATACAGAGCTCATTGAAGTTATAGCAAAGTCATTTCAGGTCAAGCACATTATTATTTAATATTTTTTAAATCTCTTTGACCAATATGTATGCACGCTTGTCATGACAAATCACTCATACTGGTTATACAGTGCTGTTCAAAGCACAGTCACTGTAGGGGAATTACATGACTGAGAATTGCATTGCTGATCAGTTGCACTTGATAAAAAGCAGCAAGAATTGCCTTTTTGTTACCTGTCAGCGATAGGAATGTTAGGCATTTAAACTTTGACCCTATTGTTGACCCACACAAAGGATTTGGAGAGCTCCTATCATTCCTATGCCAGACAACAAATTTGGAAGTGACCTTTTGAAATGAAGATGAACAGATCCCTTAATAAATAATTTTTTCCCCCCATAATTATACATATTAAATATAGAATGCTTTACATATTGATGATCTTAAACTTTCTGTACAATATAGGAAGCAGAATAAATATTCATACATAGTGTGTATATATATATATATATATATATATATATATATATATATATATATATATATTATATTTAAATCCAATTTTAGAACACTTTTGTTGCTTTTTTGTAGTTAGCTTACATATGAGCTCAGTTTGACATGATATGGGACACATATGGTCACACCTCTTCAATCAACGGTCCTTTGCTGAAGAGATTCCTACCATTTGATTCACAGTATTTTATCAGTAGGGCAGTTCTATTTTAGCTTATGACTTGAATTGAGAGGACTTGAGAGGATGTGTGGTGTTATCATTTAGAATATAATATATATTTTCAGAATATATTAATCCAGAAAAGGAGAAGTCTTTCCTTTAGGGTTTATTCCTTTGCATGTATGAGCCAACGTCTGCTTTGCAACAAAACAAAAAAATATGGTGTGAACACTTTGTTATATAGTTTTCATCCATATTTATGCTGTTTATCTGCTTTTGTAACCAAGTTGCCAGAGAATTTACTGATTCAGAATGCAATAATCAGTCTCAGACTCGTTTTTCTTTTGATTTATTCAACATGTCAAATAAGAATCTCTTATTTTATCAATACCAGCAGCAGCAAGTTTGGTGTTGTAATTGCAGATGGCTAATTATCTGTAAACGTTTAGACAGTCCATACCCCTCACTTGTAGTAATTGTTCACCTACAAAGCTACATGTTATTATTTTGAAGACATTTTTGAAGATATTTTTGAAGAATATTTTGAAGATATTTTTCTTTCAAATTGATTAAAATAATGTAATTATATACTGATTGATTGTTTGGTTAATTATTCAGAAATATACTTGCTGAGAAAAGCCCCCAAATGAAAGTAATTATAATAAAAAGAATAATGTTTTTGTAATTTGTATATATTTTTAATTTGGCATGCCCAATTCCCAATGTGCTTTTAAGTCCTTGTGGTCATGTAGTGATTCACCGCAATCCGGGTGCCGGAGGACAAATCCCAGTTGCCGCCGTGTCTGAGACCGTCAACCCACAAATCTTATCCCATGGCTTGTTGAGCGCGTTGCCATGGAGACATAGCACGTGTAGAGGCTTCACACATCCACCACAGAATCCATGCTCAACCATGCGCCCCACCGAGAACAAACCACATTATAGCGACCACGAGGAGGTTATCCCATGTGACTCTACCATCCCTAGCAACCGGGCCAATTTGGTTGCTTAGGAGACCTGGCTGGAGTGACTCAGCATGCCCTGGGATTCGAACTAGTGAACTAGTGAACTCCAGGGATGGTAGCCAGTGTCTTTTAGCACTGAACTACCCAGACCCCCCGGATCTGAGTCAGTGCCCCAGTCCTTTTTTTTGTTTGGCAGGAGCTTTCCATTCTTTAATGATTCCTTATGAACTTCTAGCTAGAGTGGAGCCAGTTCTGTAGCATAACATCTAAAAAATTCAGCGGCAAAACCTTATGGCCCCGGAGCCTTGCCTTTTTAATATCCTCTTCAGAAGACGAAGATGTGCAACTATAAATATGAAGATATAATACTTTAAATGCCTTAATAATATCAGTGGCTGAGGTAAATATTTCATCACTAGCAGATTTCACTGAGGTAATGGTAGAAAAATTCTCTCTCTGTTTTTGATATCTAACCAGATATTTTCCTGCTTTGTCCCCCGACTCAAAGTATGACTCTCCTGCCCTGAATAGCCAAAACTCCACCTGCTGTGACAAAATAGTATTGTATCTATTTTTCAATCGGGTCAATTATTTGGCACTTCAGCTCTGCCTCTGCATTTTTAATATTTCCTTCCAATTCCACAAGTTCTTGTGCTTTGGATTTTTTGGTGAAAGCAGCATACTGTATAATTCGACCCCTATAAACCGCCTTAAGTGCCTCCCAGGCCATGCCCACAGAGGATACTGAGGACCAGTTGGTCTCCATATAGACATGATTTCAGTCTTTATCTTTTGTTGGAATTCAGGATTTTGCAAGAGGGATACATTAAAGTGGCAACTATATGATTTCCTTTTTTTCATATGTGGCAACAACTCTAAACACACCAGGGCATGATCTGAGACTAAAATGTTTCCAATTGAGCAATCAATGACAAATTAAATGAGGGACTTAGATATATCTAAAAAAAACTATTCTAGAGTAAATCTTATGGACTGATGAAAACAATAGACAAAGATAAGACTTTTTACACATCCTGTGAAGCGTCAATGTTGCTCTAGGGGCTTGCACGCATTTGCTTCACTATGATCAAGGACTGAGTTCTCAAAATATTGTATTCATCATTTCAAGATCTATAAAAAAGCCCTGATCATCGACTAGCGGTAAAATTTTAAAAAATAAGACTTTGTCCCTGAGTTTCAGCTAAACCAATAATGACTTTACACAATTATCTTTTCACTGTTTGGGACATTTGAATTATCAGTGTAATGACTCCCCTGCTCTTACTCGATCCAGCACTATAAAAAAATGCCATCCTTAGCATTTTTTCTAAATTTTGCCAGGAACATCAGTGCAAAAGCATCCATCCGTTGATGTTAAAGTTTATCGCATTCCTTAAATCGATCATGTTTCTCATGTTTCTCTCTTGTCAAGTTTGCAAAGTCTGGGAACAAGAAAATGCTGTGGTTCTTCCAAGAAAGCCTTCCTTTACTCCTCGCCTCACGTAACACAAGATCATTATCAGATGATCTCAGAATTTTGGCCAGAATTAATCTGGGCCTGTATCCCTCAGCAGATTGCCAAGCCGGAACCCTGTGAGCTCGCTCGATTTCCAGCTGTTTCCAGGCCTGTTATGTCAAGCAGACTCGGAAAGAGCCTGTCCAGGAATTCCACCATATTCTGTCCCTTAGCTCCCTCAGGGATAACCATGATACAAATGTTATTTCTACCAGCTACGGTTTTCCATGTCCTCCAACTCGAATCTCACGTTATTTCTACCAGCTATGGTTTATATAATAAAAGGTATTAAAACTACACTCACCTAAAGGATTATTAGGAACACCATACTAATACTGTGTTTGACCCCCTTTCACCTTCAGAACTGCCTTAATTATACGTGGCATTGATTTAACAAGGTGCTGAAAGCATTCTTTAGAAATGTTGGCCCATATTGATAGGATAGCATCTTGTAGTTGATGGAGATTTGTGGGACGCACATCCAGGGCACGAAGCTCCCATTCCACCACATCCCAAAGATGCTCTATTGGGTTGAGATCTGGTGACTGTGGGGGCCATTTTAGTACAATGAACTCATTGTCATGTTCAAGAAACCAATTTGAAATGATTCGAGCTTTGTGACATGGTGCATTATCCTGCTGGAAGTAGCCATCAGAGGATGGGTACATGGTGGCCATAAAGGGATGGACATGGTCAGAAACAATGCTCAGGTAGGCCGTGGCATTTAAACGATGCCCAATTGGCACTAAGGGGCCTAAAGTGTGCCAAGAAAACATCCCCCACACCATTACACCACCACCACCAGCCTGCACAGTGGTAACAAGGCATGATGGATCCATGTTCTCATTCTGTTTACGCCAAATTCTGACTCTACCATCTGAATGTCTCAACAGAAATCGAGACTCATCAGACCAGGCAACATTTTTCCAGTCTTCAACTGTCCAATTTTGGTGAGCTCTTGCAAATTGTAGCCTCTTTTTCCTATTTGTAGTGGAGATGAGTGGTACCCGGTGGGGTCTTCTGCTGTTGTAGCCCATCCGCCTCAAAGTTGTGCGTGTTGTGGCTTCACAAATGCTTTGCTGCATACCTCGGTTGTAACGAGTGGTTATTTCAGTCAAAGTCTTCTATCAGCTTGAATCAGTCGGCCCATTCTCCTCTGACCTCTAGCATCAACAAGGCATTTTCGCCCACAGGACTGCCGCATACGGGATGTTTTTCCCTTTTCACACCATTCTTTGTAAACCCGAGAAATGGTTGTGCGTGAAAATCCCAGTAACTGAGCAGATTGTGAAATACTCAGACCGGCCCGTCTGGCACCAACAACCATGCCACACTCAAAATTGCTTAAATCACCTTTCTTTCCCATTCTGACATTCAGTTTGGAGTTCAGGAGATTGTCTTGACCAGGACCACACCCCTAAATGCATTGAAGCAACTGCCATGTGATTGGTTGATTAGATAATTGCATTAATGAGAAATTGAACAGGTGTTCCTAATAATCCTTTAGGTGAGTGTAGTAAAGTGCACAGAGCTCGCCATTCACACATCCAATCCTCGCATGGCGTCACATGACTGTAATAGCACTTCTCAAAGTGCAGAGCAAAATGTATGAATTACGTTTCAAAAACGAATTGAAGACTAAGATAGATGATTGACACAGTTTAGCTGAATATGTACTGTATTTTTCTTCTTCAGAACAATAATCTTAAGATCTGCTAAAGTCAATGTGCTCCTTGTCATCTATTGAGCAAGGTCTTCTGTCACAGTTGTATAGAGCTCTAGTTGAAATACATGTCCTATCTGGGAGAAGTAATAAATGGTTGGCCACAACTTTGTGTTCTCTTTCAGTAGTTACTTAACACTGACTCAGCCTACTCCATTCCTCTCTACTCAGCCTTGGCTTCTTTCTTGCCTTCTTTCAGTAAACTAGGGATGGATAGCTGACTTGCTTTGGTTTGTTGTATTTGAATGTAGACAATTACGGTTCCATTGCCTAATCATGTGGTTTCTTTCTGGAATTAAGCAATTTAGGGTTTTTTTTTCAAATCTTTGTCTGAGTTGAACAGAAAGTAAGAGTACAGAGGGAAAGAAAGTAAGTAAGAAAGAAAGAAACTGGGAATGGACAAAAGGATGTAGAACCTCTGAAAAAGAATGATAATATGACTAAGGAAATAAGACAAAGGACCAGGCTATGATGTCATCTTCCTTTCCTTCTATTCTGTAGTGGTGCTAAATAGCAGGGAGAATCCCTTTTAAGCATGAAAAAAGGTCCTGTGAAAATGTCTTGGGAGTCTTAGACCTATGCATTTTCACATACCTATTTGAACTGGAAATCTGAAAACTAATAAAAAAAAAACAAGTTGTATCTGGCTGGGTTGAGGAGGCTTAGCACTGATCTCTGAAGCCTGATCTCTTAAAATTTGATGCAGTGCACAGTTAGAGAGCTGAAAGCCAAACACGGATCAGGTGACACTCTGGGTCTTATGTCATGTAGACCAGAGTAATGCCATCCAAATGAAAGCCACCTGAGAAAGAACTTTATAATTTCTCAGTTATCTCAAGAGAAAATAATAATTTATCAATATTTTTATGCGTGATTATGTGTGGTCAAACTCGAGGCAAACAAGTACAATATACTGAAACTTTAGACAAGTAATATACTGCTTAAAGAGGTATAATGAGTTAAAAGTGTGCATTTTATCAAAATATTTTCTTTTTCAGAATTTAACGGCTCGTCCTCCACAAGATACCAATTCAAAGGCCCTGGATTCTCTTCCAAGTCTCCTGTCCCCAATGGCAACAGAACAATGGCAGTATGTGTGACTACATTCAGCTAATTTCCAGTCCAGAGTTTTTCAGTTGCATCAACATATTTTTAAAGATAATTTAAAATATGTAAATTAATAAATAAATGTGATATTTAGACTTGTTTTAGTCACAGACTTAGCTTTACAGTGGATATTGTGACAACATTTCCATTAAAATTTCAAGTATCAGTTTTTGGCTGAGAGTTTTTTCACTGCTTTATGTTAGCTACTCTGGTTAATTGAATTATTTTGAATATAATTTTGTCAGGTTAGGGCAGGTTAGATCAGTAGCCTATAAATAGCTATTTGCTGGACTGATCTCAAGATCCACAATCCCTTGACAATGACACTTTGTGTGGCTGCACCCCTAACACACAGTGATGTAGTATTTTGCGTTCTCCTGTGGGAGCTGTGTTTAGATGTTGAAGCGCAGTTCTAGCAAGCTGTGGAATTGAGCTCAGAGCCCATGTGCATATGAAACATTTCTAACCAAAGACCTCATGAGCCAAATGGTGAACCAGAGGCCATGTTATCCTTCAGTGTGATATCAATGAGCTAGACTATTCTGGAAGAGCAGTTATGCAGTTAATGCACCTCATAATTGATATTAGTAAAAGTAATTTTTTACTTGTTTTGCATTAAAAATATATAAATATCCTTACCCCTTTATGAAACGGTTACAATATGGTAACGGAAACAAGACTTAATATTTTTGCCAGTTTTTCTTTTCAAGTAATTCTAAATTGGTTTAAGAATGTTTAGATAAGATAAAAATACTGAGTAGAAAAAAATATTTCGTGTATAATATAATCTTGATATTGGTACAGTTTGGTTTACTTTTTAACTCCTCTCTTCTCCTCCCTTTACTCAGACCCCCCGACTATCTCAGTATGCAGGTGGATTTTCCTCTCGCTCTGCAGTAGAAGTGGGCACTCAGCACAGAATTAGCCGTGGTGTCTCCATGCCTGCAGTAGTGGGACGTCCATACATGCTTCAAGATGATGCACATGCGAGTGGCTTTTACACTAACCATATGCAGACAATGGACTCTAGAACTATGAGTCGGGCTGAGCTGGAGGCAGCATCAATAGGCGGGCATACATTTCAACGGCAATCATCTCCTGTGGCTAACTGGATGCCATCTTATGGCCAAAGCCCTTCGCTGAATGTGGTGCATAGGCAACGCACCCTCAGTGGAACCCTGGCACCGGGGGGATTCAGCAGAGGCTGGAGGGAGTCAGAGTTTGCTCATCAATATTCATTTAAAGGCCCCTCTCACCGAACCATCAGCCGTATAAATAATCGGCAGGTGCAGCAACAACAGCAGCAAAAGATGTGTGGCAGCAATATGCACTGGCAGCAAATGTCCACTGGGGGCAGCAGTCTGATGGGTGCTGGACATTACCAGGGTACCATAAAGAGAGCAGGGTCTGTGCATAGTATGAAGAGTGTTGGTCGTGGTGTGGACGTGTGTGATGGTTTGGCAGATGGAACCGTTGATGCTCTTGGCGGGTAAGAGTAATTCATTTTTTTATATGGTAAGGTACTATGACGCTTTTGCTCTTAATAAATATTGAACTCATGTTAGCAACAAATGTATAAATCTTTTCTATCATGGTTTGTTTTACTTTGAACATATTCTTGTTTGTGTGCATGGACAGAATCCATAACCTGGACATGACCAAAGCAGTCAATTATCTTTCTTCCACTGACGTTGCCATGCAGATGCTGGGAGCAGCCTACATACAGCATCAGTGCTACCACAGTAATGAGGCAAAGAGCATGGTAAAAACCATATACATATTATAGTGGTACAATATTAATTTGAAACAAAAGGAACATATACAATGTAAGGTCTAAGACATTTTTTCAATCTACAAAGTTCAGTTTTTGAAGATCCAATGTTTTTGAAATTTTTTCAAAATGACTATTACTTGATGAATAAGTAGTTGATTGTGTGTTACCTCAGACAATACACTACAGTTGTTCTCTTGATACAGTGAAGTGCTTTGATTAGATTGTGTTTGATCACATCCCCTTTATGTCCACCTCCTACCTGTCAAGTCTGTAATGAATAAGCCGAGTTCAAGGATAAGCTTGTTTAAAGACCCCATTAAATGGCTTGGCGAGTGCCGTTTTCTTTACTGTGTTGACGTATTTCCAGTCAAAACAGAAAGTTGGGCGGGATATATATTATCCCCTTCTTTAAATGGTCAAGAGCCTTTATATGCTATAGCCATGAACCATGATCTTGCTACCTGCTATTGCTAGTCAGTTTAAGCTGTATAAAGGGAATAAACATTTTTGAGTTTTATGGGACAAAAAAGTGTATATATACCAATGAGTGCTGATCAGCCATCAACAATTTGTGGGGAGAAAGATAAAAAGTGTCTGTTTGAATTTTAAATGTGTATATTTGCTAAAGGTTAACATTGTACATTTTAAGGAGTACACAAGCATAAGATGCTAGCCTCAAAGCTAACAGACATGGAAAAAAAAAACCTCACATTTTTATATCATGGTGTCTTCTTCTTAAATATTAGCATAATATACTGTATATTAAGGTGCATTCACACATACCTTCGCATGGTGAAATTCCACGGCCTAAGATGGAGTGGGCGAAGGTTGAGCGCATGTGAAACGAGCAAAAATAAAATTGTCAAGCAGCCTCTTTTTAATTCTGGAATTAATACTGTGTGAGAGTGAAGATAAAAAAAACTTCAATGCTAAAATGACATCCATGTCCATTATGAATATTCAGTGTAGCTGTGGACGAAGCACCACCCACACAGAGGTCACTTCCAAACCAAACCAATTCCCATTGGTTAACACATCAAGTTCGCCTGCTAAAATACTTGAACTCCACGCAAAATCTGGAAGGGGAAATTCTTCACCACTGGAAGTCCATCATGCAAAACTCACTATAGCGCAGATTTCCATCGAAATTAGTGTATTTCGCCCAAGGAGTTTCGCAGTGTGAAGGTGTGTATGAATACACTTTTAACGATTTTTGCTTTTTTTTAAAGAAAAGGAGGGGAAAATCAAAATAAATTTTTTGTGGTAATCAACATTATGCCACAATTGCTGTAGATTGAGCTTAACTTGTATTGAACCCGAAATATTCCTTCAACAAAATGGAGCATGGTTGTTCTCAAGGCTTATTAAGCTGCTTATACTTCACAATTGTTTTATGTTACATGTTCAAGCCAGCTGCAGAGAATACCTTCAGTCTGCCTTTAATCTTTATCCAGGACCTCAGAGGGCAGAAAATTCCGCCTGAGAGCACATCATGGCAAAACACAGACAAATGCTTGAGGAGGTTGCCATGTTAGGCTGAAAGCTTTCTCTGAGTAGTGCTTAAACGATTAGTGATTTTTGTCTGTGAAGTGTGAAGCACAGCAATAGGATTTTGAAGGGATTTTTATTTTATAAGTTAATGAACTGATGAAAATTTATTATTTTTAAGGTTAAACTTGTCTCAAGTCAACTTTTGCTCTCTTACACATGGGTTCCTCCTTATTTTTGTGAAGATGCGGAATCTGAAGGGCATCCAAGCGTTAGTGCAGCTGTTCAGCAGTGAGAACCAGGAGGTGCAGCGCTATGCCACAGGTGCTACACGCAATCTTATCTACGAGAATATGGACAACAAGACAGCACTTATTGAATCTGGTGGCATCAGCAAACTAATTGGTGCTTTAAGGGAACCAGATGATGAACTACGCAAAAATATAACAGGTACGTTTGTGTGAATGGAGTTATTGTCATAGTGTCCAGTGTCAACTTACATAGGACGGGGGATATTTATGTGCTCACTTGGAGCGGATCTGTCAGTGCAAACAGGTGGAGTTAAGTAGAGCAGTCATTGAGTGTACTCTGAGACACAGAGAAAGGGCGAGCAAGAAAAAAGTGGCCTGGCTGTTACCTGGACTCACTCCAAGTCTCAGATGCAGTGGGAAGTGGAATCTCAGAGGACTTTGTGTTTTGTGAGCTATGCTATCACACCACCCCCACACCCCCCCCCCCCCCCCCCCACCCCCTCACGCAAACACACATTTAGGAAACAATCCTTGACATTCTTTGCTGCTCCACTTTGGGTTGCCAGATCTCTTAGTGACATTTTATCACTTGTACCGTTATCTATGCTGCATTACAAACCTCACAAGACACTAGAGGCTTAGTGCTCTGTATACTACAAATCTCCCAATGGGCAGAATCTTTCAGACATTTTTCAATCTAAAAGTGAAAAAAATGCTCTCTTTGTGCAAGGGCTCTTTGTTCTAGTGTTAAAAAATAAATAAAAAAATGTGGCAGGTGTTCTGCCTCTGTTGGGCTGGTTACCTTGGCGCAAATGCTTTGTCCACACAATCAGCAAAGATTTGTTACCATATCTGACTTCAATCCGTTTAGTTTTTAGCAAAGGCAAAAGTGCCAGTTCCCCTTCTGTCACTCACTCAACGTTGTGTCGATGAAGTAACACTAGGGATCGGCTTGAGAGCCTGAAAACACCTTCAGATCTTTGAGAAAAGGCCAATGAGAGTTTCTGAGTTGATTTTTCATGCCACTCCCCCTAACATACGGGTATAAAAGGGAGGCCAGCAGGCAAGTTCATTCAGATTTTTTCTTCGGAGCCAAGCAGTCGCACTACAGCTAGCTGAAGTCGACTGCTCTTTTCCACCTTTTCTCTCTCAAAGCAATTGCTTTTGGACTTACTTTCCAGCGGTCTCTCTCCTTCTGCACTCCGCTGCAGACTACACCCCTGGGCGCTTCCACAGTGCTTTGAAAGAGTATATAATTCTCTAAAAGTGTGTGCACAGTGACATTGAACATCTTTTTAAAGACGCATCTTTTTAAAGTTCCTGGATGTGGTCGTTACCTCTCCTCTCACTGCAATGCTTTCCCGGGCCGCCGCAAGTGTCTGTCATGAGTGGAACCCTCCGCCCGCCCCTGATCACTTGCGGCTGGATTACTAGTTTCTCGTGTTGGCGAGTGGTCTCGACAGCTGGTGTACAGATGCTGGTGTGGGCCTCCCCCAGTGGAGGGCTGGGAGGTAAATCTTTTGTTCACTTCTTTTCTGTTTGCCGCACCCTGCATGGGTTACGGTACCCACATTGTCAAGTAAAGAGTAGTCTGCTCTCTCTTCAGGTTAGAACACTTGGCGATTACAGCCCCGGCATCACGTACGCGGCCCCCCGCATTCTCATGCCTGGTTGCACCACATAAACCACATCCCCTGCCGGCCGCCGGTGACGAGTTTTATGGATGCCCGAGAGGAGCTCCTCCTCATTCGCCGGCCTGCCTTGTCCCAGATGCACGAAGCAAGGTAAGTGCTTGGAGGGCCACCCTCGGGTCGGAGCCTCACTCCCCGACACAAAAAAACACCATCCTTCTATGGACGTATCAGTACAAGGTCCTCCCATTCAGCGCGCAGATGGCCGACATGCTTGCCCGGGCTGCCGTGAGCGTGGGCTTGGACTGGAACCCTCCGTCCTCCCCACAGCCTTCACGGCTTGATGATTGGTGCCGCTCCCAGCTTTCTCTCTTAGCGAAGAGAGCCTAGATTTCTTTCCCGAAGAATCTCACATGATTCGGAGACCCTAACCGGGATACGTGCCCAAGGTCCCCACGACCCCTTTTAGGGATCAATTGGTGAGCCTACAAGCGCAGCCCCCAGAGGAGGCAGACCCAGCCTTATCGTTGCTGTGTCCAGTGCGCGCTTTGCACATATATTTGGATCACACACAGAGCTTTAGTTGCTCTGAGCAGCTCTTTGTCTGCTTTGGTGGACAGCAGAAAGGGAACGCTGTTTCCAAACAGAGGCTTGCCCACTGGATCGTGGATACCATAGTGTTGGTCTCTCTAGCAGACATATGGCAGCAGGCTGGGCAACACCCAATACCTTTGCAAGGTTTTACAATCTCCGTGTTGAACCGGTCTCGTCTCGTGTTCTTTCAGGTGCGAGCAGGTAATTAAGTTTCATTGCACAGACAGCTGGACGAGTGTATCGCTTGTGCATAGCGCCTTTCCCCTCCAAGAAGGTGAAGCCGCACGCTCCTCTTTCCCATGCATGTTCACGACATGTGAACCCTGGATGTTTTTCCTCCTTGCCCTCTGACTCATGAATTCTGTGGAGGAATTTGCGGTCAGACCCAATACTTGTGCCACATGCCCTGTACCGGTGTAAGTGCTCCACAGGTTTTCAGTTTCCTTGTTAACCTTCCATGTATCTTCCATGGCACGGTCTCCCCCTTCCTTGTGGTAGACCCACGTCTCCCTTGGCAGAGCCCTCTCTGCCCCAGTCGGTGTGTTATAGACAACCCCCCCCCCCCCCCCCCCCCCACGAAGGGCAGGACTTACCACTGCGCTTCTCCCATGTCCAGCCATTGGGCCCGTATGGTGTATTTGCCACTCTTTACCCTCCTCTCCAGGGCAGGGTGTGGCTTCCGCAGGGTCTTTCCCCCCTGAAAGAATAGGAACGGAAAAGAACGCCTTCCCCGGTGCATTTTATGTGTTTTTTTTTTATTCCCCAGCTGAATCTATTTTTCTATGGAGAGAAAACTTAGAGAGAAAAGGCAGCGGCTTTATGGGGAAGCACACAACATCTTGGGGCGTATGGGGAGGCTCTGTGCAGCCCGAGTGCATCTGTTCCTATGCTCATAGTAGCTTGCCTACACCTGCATTGGCAGTTTACGTGACAAGTTCAGTCATTGTGGTGTTTTGTATTTGGGACCCATAGTGTCACTTCATCGACACAACGTCGAGTGAGTGACAGATGGGGAACATCTCGGTTACTGTCGTAATTTCCGTTCCCTGATGGAGGGAACGAGACGTTGTGTCCCTCTTGCCACAGACAGAATTTAACCGCTGTGTCAGCCGGGACCTTGTCTCAGCTCCTCAGTCCAAAACCTGAATTATCTTGCCTGCTGGCCTCCCTTTTATACCCGTATGTCGGGGGGAGTGGCATGCAAATTCAACTCGCCAATTCTCATTGACCTTTTCTCAAAGATCTGAAGGTTTTTCAGGCTTTCAAAATCGACCCCTAGTGTCACTTCATCGACACAACTTCTTGTTCCCTTCATCAGGGAACAGATGTTACGACAGTAAGCGAGATGTTTTTCATCCTCCCTTTCTATATAGACAGTTTGCTTCTCTTTGTTATTGTAGAAGAAAACAACTCTTGTCATTGTGCTGATTCCTACATAATTGTTATAACAATCTATGTACATTAGATATACTGACAAAAATGACTATACTGTCTGAACAAACAGATCCGATTTTATAACTTTAAAAATGACAATGCAGACAGTCAGTCCTTAAGGGAAGGTAACAAAATATTATTTATTTTTCCAAATGGAGAACAGAAGATGAGGGATTGCTCAGAAAACTACTTTTATTTGAATTTAAAATACTATAATTTTTCTTTATAAAATTTCATGTAAACACTTTAATCCAACTGAAATTTTACCAGTCCGATTTTTGTGAAATCAGACCAATGGTAGATAATGCGATTGTAGCTCAGCTTCGTTCAGAATGTATTAATGTTAATCGGACCACAATTGGTCTCAGCATTCAGCACATGCATGCTCCAAAATTCAGGTGACGTGCAGCATGCATTTAACCCTGTATATTTGTCATCCTTGTTTTTAAATATGAAATTTCACATTGTGTCATGTATACTTTGACCGATAGATGAAGGCTGTAGCTCAACTATCCAAATACCCTATGTAGCTTGACTATAACTGTACATATAAATGTACTGAGTGTTATAGCTGAAAGTACTATTAGTTGTTATACTACAGCATGTTCAAATGTATCTTACATCTACATCAGAACTCATTATGGAGTAATAAATCATTTAATCTCTTTTACAAATTTCTCTCTCCTCTTTCTCTCTCTCTCTCTCTCTTTTTCTCTGTAGGTATTTTGTGGAACCTGTCTTCTAAAGACAGTCTAAAGGAGAATCTGGCTAGAGAGAGTTTGTCTGAGCTGACAGAGAGAGTGCTGGTGCCTCTATCTGGAGGTGGAGATGCTGGCGTCATTCAACAGAGTATGTCTGAGGCTGATATATTCTACAACACTACAGGCTGCCTCAGGTACAACTGCTCACAGACCCTCTCATGTACATGTATACTGTATATAAATTACATGTGCACTGCCAGGTACATTCAGTAGGTCTATCAAAGTAATGTTACTTCCATACACACCTATGAGCACATGTATGTTCTGATATGCAAACACAGAGACACACAAAGATTGGGGTGGCTGTGGCTCAGGTGGTAGAGCACGTTGGCCACTAATCACAGGGTTGGTGGTTCAACTCCTGGTCCACACGACTAACATACCAAAGTGTCCTTTGGCAAGTCACTGAACCCCAAGTTGCTCCCAATGGCCCAGTGTGTGGGTGAATGAGTTAATAGTGAAAAGCACTTTGAAAACCGCTAAGGATAAAAAAGCGCTATATAAGTGCAGACCATTTACACACATACTATTATACTATTCACTCTGTTTGTAATATGCAAGTTTGTAACAGTCAACAGAAAAAGAGTGTGGCAGGGCGGAGGGCGGGGCTGGGTCGTGATCCTACACACCCGGTCCCATATTAGGCTAATCAAGCCTCCGAGAGGGAAAAAGGCAGATCGCAGAGGATGGTGCGTGAGAGAGAGATCGTTTACGGACATGTCTGTCATGTGTGTGTTTGTGTATTTTGTTTTAAGTTTATTATTAAATTATTATTTATTGTCAAGCCGGTTCTCGCCTCCTCCTTGCCCATCTAAATTCCTTGTTACAAAGAGTTACAGAACATCAATTGATTTCTTGCTACAAAGAATTATAGACACACTAAAGATTAATCTGCTATGTAGATTTAAATGCACAATAAAAAAAAAAATGTCATAACTATGACACCTATTGGTATATTTTGCAAGGAACCTGAGCTCAGTAAATGAAAGAACCAGGCAACAGATGCGGGATACTCGAGGCTTAGTGGACTCTCTGGTTGGATACATTCAAAACTCCCTACAGGATGGAAAAAGAGAGGAAAAGGTCAGGCCAGAGAATCAACATTCATTTGTTTTATCTAAGATATATGCTAGGCCTGGGCTAATGCAACAGTGTGGCAATGACATTTTTGCCAAGTGAAAAGAACTAGAACTAGTCTAGAAGGCCATTTGAATACTTTTGTCATCAAAAATATGTATATATGCTTAATCAAGAATTGTAATCAGTCGCTGTAATCATACTGTAATCAACTACATAATTTCCAGAACTATTTGAAACTGTTATTCTCTGTTTCTGTGCCTTCAGGGTGTAGAGAATTGTGCATGTGTCCTGCGCAACATGTCCTTCCAGCTGTACTCTGAGATCCCAGCCTCAGTTCAGATCCGTTTGGAAGGGCCCACTCGAGCACAGGACACACGGCACAGTGACCCCATAGGCTGCTTCACCCCGCAAAGTAGGAAGGCAAAAGATGTAAGTCACTCATCCATAATCCTTAATCAAATTTGTTTCATGAACTTATTTCTGAACTTTTCTAAAAATAATTGCTTGATTATTTAATTATAAAAATTAAATTTTGTTATGTTGCAGCCTTATGCTAAAATGCTATAAAAAAAAAATCACATCAATTTACTATCCATACCCCATAATTACAAAGAAAAAAACTGAAATATACAGTAACAATGACTAGGACTAGGTATCGCTAGCCACCTCATGATACAATACGTATTGCGATACATGTCACAATTCAAATATTTATCATGATACACCACGATATTATGATTAGGTTTAGATTGTAATTTCAATTAATTTGGGAATATTTCATTTATAATGTCTATTTTGCTTACAATATGAAAGAAATTATCTTTTAGCTAATCCTGTTATTCATGATACGGTGGGCCTTTTAACTTGTTAAATTGTGACCATATACATTTTGCAAATTTTACTTAGTTATGTAGTAATCAGAATCAGATTAGTAAGTGTAAATAGTAAGTGCTAAAGCTGTGACTCTTCAGCACCTGTTGCAGGGACTTTGACAGAAGTGTTTGCTTGGTCCATCAGCTTCTTTACAGCATCCATACTATGTGTGATTAGAATTAAATGTTTATTTAGTTGTTTTTGATGAATATCTGGCTGTAGAGAACACAAAGTATATTAAAAGAAACATTATTAAACAACAAATGGTTTGCTTGAATTTCGTCTTTGGACTCATATCACACAGAAAGTGTCAAAGCTTTTACTCTCAACACGCAGTGAAAGCTCTGTGCTAAACTTCTTCACCACTACACCACTCCAACACAGGTGAGTGTAATCTAAAGAATGTACCAGCCAGTGGCTAATCACAGACATTTATTTTTCACATATGGGTTGGGGCAGTTACAGTTTCTGCAGACAGGTGCACACACCTTTCTACATAAGGTCTCACAGCTGAAAATGCATATCAGAGCAAAAACCAAATCATGAGTCAACTGGCTGCTCAGAGACAGGATTGTGTCGAGGCACAGATCTGGGGAAGTCTACAAAAACAATTCAGCTGCATTGAATATTCCAAAGAGCACAGTGGCCTCCATAATTCTTTAATGGAAGAAGTTTGGAATAACCAAGACTCTTCCAAGAGCTGGCCGTCCGCCCAAACTGAGCAATCGGGGAGAAGGGCTTGGTAAGTGAGGTGACCAAGAACCCGTTGGTCACTCTGGTTGAGCTCCAGAGATCATGTGTGGAGATGGGAGAATCTTGCAGAAGGACAACCATCACTGCAACACTCCACCGATCTGGGCTTTATAGCAGAGTGAAAAGACGGAAGCCTCTTCTCAGTGCAACACACATGAAAAAGCACTCTCAGACTGTGTAAAACTAGATTCACTAGTCTGTTGAAATGAAGATTGAACTGTTTGGCCTCAATTCCAAGTGTCATGTCTGGAGGGAACCAGGCACCATTCATCACCTGCGCAATACCATCCCATGCATGGTAGTGGTAGCATCATGCTGTGTGGGTGTTTTTCAGCGGCAGGGACTGGGGGTCTGGTCAGGGTTAAAGGAAAGCTGAATGCAGCAGAATACAGAGGTATCTTTAATGAAAACCTGGTCCAGTGTGCACAGGACCTCAGCCTGGGCTGAAGGTTCACCTTCAAACAGGACAATAACCCTAAGCACACAGTCAAGACAACACACGAGTGGCTTAGGAACAACTCTGTGAATGTCACTGAGTGGCTCTGCCAGGGCCCTGACATGGACCCAATCGAACATCTCTGGAGAGATCTGAAAATGGCTGTCTGCCAATGGTCCCCATCCAACCTGACAGAGCTTGAGAGGATCTACAGAGAAGAATGGCAGAAAATCCCCAAATCCAGGTGTGCAAAGCTTGTCGCATCATACCCAAAAAGACTTGAGGCTGTAATCGCTGCCAAAGGTGCGTCAATTAAGTACTGAGTAAAGGGTCTGAATACTTCTGTCAATGTGATATTTAAGTTTTTTTCTTAATAAACTTGCAAAGTTATAAAAAATTTGGTTTTTGCTTTGTCATTATAGGATATGGAGTGCAGATTGATGTGAACATTTTTTTATAATTTAAAGCATTTTATTATAAGGCTGCAACATAACAAACTGTGAAAAAATTCACTATGAGTTCAACAATATATATATATTCAGGGTTGGGAGGGATACTTTTGAAATGTATTCCACTACAGATTACAGAATACATGCTGTAAAATTTAATTTGTAATGTATTCCGGTAAGTAACATATTGTAGATACTTTAGATTACTTCTTCAGCACTAGTACTTAACACTTGTTTTGACTATAAAAACTGCCAGTACAAAATAAACATGTTAAAAAACACATTCTCTGAAAAGCGTAAATATCTTATGCAGTGTTGTTTCTAAAACAAGATTAATCAAATTGATCTTGTTTAAAGGATTTTTTGATATTTTTACAGGAAAACAATACATTAATGAATATCAAAACTAATATCTAAGGTCTTACTAAAAAAAAAGAAATTATGATCCAACATGAATTTTCTTGATATAAAAATATGATCGTGTCTGGTAACGTGTGCATGTATAATGGATAGAAATAGCATTTTAGCTTAACGTAGAGCTGACAATTTACACAAGGTTTATTTCTATTTCTTGTGCTCCAAACTTACTTCAAACTTACTTCTCTGTCTGCTCATATGAATGTAACGCATCTTAAGAAAATGTTTCACCGCTGTTCAAATGCACAAGTCAGAATTGTACATACACCTTAGCCAAATACATTTAAACTATTGTAACTATAAACTACTAATATTTAAATATAACTAAATATATAACATATAAACTACAAATATATATTATATATATATATATATAGAGAGAGAGAGAGAGAGAGAGAGAGAGAGAGAGAGAGAGAGAGAGAGAGATTATATATAATATATGCTTTATAGAGTACTGTACAAAAGATTTAGGCACGTTTTTAGATGTTTCACAAGAGCATTTGTCTTAAGATGGTTATTTGATATCTTCTGCTTTAGTGTAGGAAATATACATTTTAGACTCCTACTGTCTTTTTTATGAGCTCATGTTGTGCCGAAGCAGAGGAATCAAGATCTGTCCACCTTCTCTGAAGTTGCGCGAGTCCCTAAAGGTGCAGAGTGGCTCTGGCACCCAAAAATAGTTGGCCTATACAACAGCATCCTGCAGAGCTGTGAGACAAATACAGCCACAAGAGAGGCTGCAGCAGGAGCCTTGCAGAACATCACAGCGGGGGAGGCCAGGGTGAGATACCCCTCACTCAAATTTTCACAGGGAATTTTCTTAACTGGAAGCACAACTGGATTCATTCCATTAGTCAGTCATATTTAAAGGAATAGTTTACCCAAGAATTAATGTTCCATCATAATTTACTCACCCTCATGTTATTCCAAACTGTAATGACTTTCTTTTTTATGTGGAACTCAAAAGAAGAATTATCACGGTTGGTCTTTTCAGATTTCAAGTTATAGTATAGTATCATAAAAGTAGTCCACATGGCTTGTGAAACATATTCCAAGTCTTCTGAAGATATATGATAGGTTTTTGTGAGAAACAATACAAAAGTAATTTTTCAGTGACAATCTTAAAGTGTGTTGTGCTAAAACTAAAAACAACACAAGTTCTCGCATGAACATGTCTGAGCCGCTATCATCTCGGTTACTGTTGTAACCTCCATTCCCCGAGGGAGGGAACGAGACGAGTGTCGAAGGAAGTGACACAAGGGGGTCTTTCTTGGACGCCGCACAATACCTCTGAAACTGAGAAAAGGCCAATGTCAAGTTGGCAGGCAGAATTTGCATGCCCCGCCGGGTATAAAGGGAAGCGGGGCAGCGAATGCCAGTCAGGATTTTGCACTGAGGAGCCGAAAGGATGAAGCACGGCCATGTACAGTGCTAGGTCTAGTGCCGTGGCAGGAGGGACACTACGTCTCGTTCCCTCCCTCAGAGAACAGAGGTTACAACTGTAACTGAGACGTTCCCCTTCTGTCACTCTCTCGACTAGTGTCGAAGGAAGTGACACAAGGGGTCCATAGAAACACGCCACGCACTGACCGTGTGAAGCGATTGTAGGGGCAGGGGAAAAACAGGCTATTGCGTGTTAGAGGCACCAGAACCGAATGCACGTCGCCCTCCCCAACGCCCCCTCAAAGTTTTAGCATACCAACCTCGTAATTTCTTGCACCCCTGAGGGAGAAAGAGGTATTACGTGCTAGCATGGGAGCAAACCCAGCAGCCGCGGCCTTCTCTCTCACTATGTCACTCACATAGGATGTAAAGCGGCTGGGGGCCAACTTATGTCGGGGAAGGCGGTCATTCCCCAAGGGGAGCAGAAGAAGCTGCGCTTGGCGCAGCGGGCTGCTTCCTGCACCCGGCAGGGGGCGACTTAAGGACTGAGGAAGAGGCCTAAGAAGGCATCTTCAAATTCGAAGTAGCGTCCGGCCCGCAGATTTCCTATCCTTTCAGGAGGGGAAGACCTTGCAGAGGCCATACCCTACCCAGTCTAGGGGGAGGAAATGTATGGCAAATACACCACGAGGGTTGTGAAGCCGGACGTGGGATACGGCGTGGTGGTAGGTCCAGCCTGATAAGGGGGGAACTCTACAGACACGGGGCCGAGGCAGCGAGCTGCCAGAGGGAAACGCGGGTCCGCCGAAAGGGGGACCGTATCGCGGAAAATAGATCACGGGGAGTTAGCCCAACGAAGGGGAACTATGCCCGTGGAGCCCGACCCCAGTACAGAGCCAAGAGACTCGTACTAGGTCTAGCCGCGAGTTGCTCTGCTGAACTCGCGGGCCAGAAGGCTAGGTAGGAAAAGGCATCCAGGCAGCGACGCTCAGTGGCTGACCTGGGACAGAAGGCGCACACCCGGTCGGTTGTGCCGCGTTACAGAGTTCTACTGGCTCGGACCTGACAGAACACGGGACGAGACCGACTCAACCCTCAGATTGTAAAACCTGGTGAAGGTATTGGGTGTTGACCAGCCCGCTGCACTACAGATGTCTGTTAGGGAGGTGCCGTGGCTTAGTGCCCACGAGGACACCACACTTCGCGTGGAGTGTGCTCGGACCTGCAGGGGTTCGGGCACGCCCTGGGCGTGATAGGCTAGAGCGATAGCGCCAACAACCCAGTGGGCTAGCCTCTGTTTGGAGACGACGTTCCCTTTCTGCCGTCCGCCAAAGCAGACAAAGAGCTGCTCAGAGCATCTGCGGTCCACATAGGTACGCAAAGCACGCACCGGACACAGCAACGAAAGGGCTGGGTCTGCCTCCTCCCGGGGCAGCGCTTGCAGGTTCATGACCTGGTCCCTGAAAGGGGTCATGGGAACCTTGGGCACTTAGCCCGGTCGGGTTCTCAGGATAACGTGAGAAAATGCTGGACCGAACTCCAGGCAAGAGTCACTGACAGAGAATGCTTGCAGGTCTCCTACCCTCTTGATTGAGGCTAACGAGATCAGGAGGGCCGCCTTCAAGGAGAGGGCCTTGAGCTCGACTGAATCAAGCGGCTCAAATGGAGTTCTCTGAAGGCCCAAGAGGACCACTGAGGGATCCCAAGAGGGAAACAGGTTAGGCCGGGGAGGATGTAGTCTCCGGTCACCTTTCAGGAACATGATAATCAAGTCGTGCTTACCAAGGGACTTGCCATCTACTGCGTCGTGGTGGGCAGCAATAGCAGCCACGTACACCTTCAAGGTGGAGGGGGACAGCCTCCCTTCCAGCCTGTCCTGCAGGAATAGAAGCACTGACCGAACTGCGCATCTCTGTGGGTCTTCGGACCAGGAAGAACACCAATTTGCGAACAAACGCCATTTCAAGGCGTAAAGCTGCCTGGTTGAGGGAGCTCTGGCTTGATTGTTCGTATCTACGACAGCAAGTGATAGATGAGCTAGATCTTCCGCGTCCCATCCAGGGGCCAGACGTGGAGGTTCCAGAGGTCTGGGCGTGGGTGCCAGAGGGTGCCCCGTCCCTGAGAAAGAAGGTCCTTCCTCAGGGGGATTTTCCAGGGAGGGGCTGTCACGAGGAGCATGAGTTCCGAAAACCAGGTGTGGGTGGGCCAGTAAGGGGCCACCACGGTGACCTGTTCCTCGTCCTCCCTGATCTTGTACAGCACCGATGCAAGAAGGCTCACTGGGGGAATTGCGTACTTGCGCAGTCCCCGGTGCTAGCTGTGTGCCAGTGCGTCTGTCCTGAGGGGAGCATCCGTCAGGGAATACCAGAGCGGGCAATGGGAATTGTCTTGGGAGGCAAAGAGATCTACCTGTGCCTTGCTGAATCGGTCCCAAATGAGCTGGACCACCTGGGGATGGAGCCTCCACTCTCCGCTGAGCGAAACCTGCCGCAGAACGTGCTTGCCTCAGATTAGTGGAATAAACCTCCGTAGAGCAAGGATAACGGGCAAATGATGTGCCAACGCTGCCGTGGGCCTTTCCAGATGCCAGCGGCAGTGTGCCCGTTGCACACGGTGCCCCAACCCAATCGAGAGGCGTCTGTGGTTACCACGACGCGTCTGGACACCTGCTGCAAGGGAACTCCGGCCCGTAGGAAGCAGAGGTCTGTCCATGGGCCGAAAGTTTGGCGGCAGGCAGGGGTGATTACCACACGATGCGTGCCGTGGCCCCATGCCCATCTCGGGACTCGGGTCTGTAGCCAGTGCTGTAGCGGTCTCATATGCATCAACCCGAGCGGCGCGACCGCGGCTGAGGATGCCATATGCCCCAGGAGCCTCTGGAATTGTTTTAAAGGGACCGCTGTGCCGGGCTTGAAGAAAGCGAGGCTGCTGAGCACTGACCGAGACGCGCTGTCATCGAGTCTAACTCCATACCGAGAAAAGAGATGCTCAGAACCGGGACGAACTTGCTCTTTGCCCAGTTGACCTGAAGTCCTAAACAGCTGAGGTGCCGGAGCACCTGGTCCCTGTGAGCGCATAGCAATTCTCGAGAGTGAGCTAGGATAAGCCAGTCTTCGAGGTAATTGAGTATGCGAATGCCGGCTTCCCTTAGGGGGGAAAGAGCAGCCTCTGCGACTTTTGTGAAGACGCGAGGGGACAGGGACAGGCCGAAGGGGAGGACCTTGTACTGATACGCCTGGCCATCGAAAGTGAACCGTAAGAAGGGTCGGAAGGCGGCAGCATCTATGGCCATCATTCTTGGAGAGGAATCGCCCGCATCCAGAAACAACACGGGGCGGAAGGGCATCTTGAAAAAGACGCGTCCTGAAAAGGACGTTTAACGCCGCTGTGTACTCTTTTAGTGACTGAAAATTGCTCTTTTATATGGAAAATATACTCTTTTTTTTTTTTGGTAAACACCAGGAAGAAGCGCTGTCGAAGCGCCCAGGGGCATGTGGACACCAGCTGGAAACTGCGCCGTGCGGATCCAACAGCCACGCTTCTCGCTGATAGAGGTGAGTGAGACAATGGTGTGACTCAGCTGTTTGAGATATAACCATTCGGCTCCAAAGAAAAATTCTGACTGGCATTCGCTGCCCCGCTTCCCTTTATACCCGTATGTCCGGGGCGAGGCATGCAAATTCTGTCTGCCAACTTGACATTGGCCTTTTCTCAGGTTCAGAGGTATTGTTCGGCGTCGAAGAAAGACCCCTTGTGTCACTTCCTTCGACACTAGGTCGAGAGAGTGACAGAAGGGGAACCACTGCCATTGTACATTGAAAAGATGGGCTGCAATTAAAACATCTACTTTTGTGTTCCACATAGGAAAGAAAGTCATATGTGTTTGTTAATTATGACAGACTTTTCATTTTTGGGTGAACTGTTCCTTTAATCACATAACCTTTATTATGACATCAATATACATATACATTACAAACATCTTTCACCTAAGATATAAACTGTACATCTTTCACCATTATCTCTGTTCTTTTAACCATTGCAGTGTATTCTTTAGGGCTCCTATTTATTTGGTTTTCTGTCTGTCCTTATATCTCTCATGATCTGCATGTTTCTGCCATTTCTGTTATTTCATTTCTTTGTTCTCAGTATTTTTCTGTGTCTCCATTTTAATCTGGCTGTCTGTAAAACAATTTTTTTCTTTTGTTTTCCTTCTCACTCACTCTTTACCCTTTTTTCTCTTTCTCTCTCTCTCTCTCTCTCTCTCTCTCTCTCTCTCTCTCTCTCTCTCAGTGGGCGTCAGTGTTGAGTCACGTGGCACTGGAGCAGGAGCGGATGTTGCCAGTGATACTTCACCAGTTGCGAAGCCCCACCGATGCAGAGCTCCGTTCTCTCACGGGTTTGCTGAGGAACCTCTCAAGACACAGCAAAAACAAAGCTGACATGGGTTAGTGTAAGACTTTCTCCCTTAGTGTCAGCCTAAAGCTCTGTTTTTAATCTCCTTTCAATGTAAAACACCCCAACTAATGTTTCAACATTCTGCCAAACAAATGTCTAGCTCAGTCAAAACTTTAATAAAGTTATTGCACAAGCAGATAACTATGAAAACTACTATGACAATGGCTATATTTATTTCCTTCTCAGCCTCTCTTTTTATAGACCACTGTCCAATTTTCTTCCACATAGAACAGATTACTTACACATTGTTGTTTTTACCCCTACACATTCTGTCACTGCACTCCAACCTACATTCATACTTTCTTCAGTTCGTCAGGTCCCAAAAGACAAATTTTTGCATTGCTCCCAATATCCACAATACTGCCGCCCATTTCTCCCCACCCTGACCTTTCAGTTTTCTGCTCACACTGTAATTCACCCCCGCCACAGGGCGCCCCCTTCATCACACTACACATATATCACTCTATTTTATTCTTCCTGTTTGGATTATTCCAGCTATATTATTCCAGCCATATGTTATTGCTTTTTATCCATAGCTACCAAAGTGGTTAATGTTCTAGTGACCAAACTCCCCAGTGACGGACATCAGAAAGACCCTTCTAGTGATGTTGTGGTCAACATTTGCGGGGTTCTCAACAATCTAGTTACAGCCAGCTCTGTGGCTGCAAGAGATATCACTTTCTTTGATGGACTACCCAAGCTGGTCAGCATTAAGACATCCCATGACAACAGGTGATACTAAAAAGTTTAGTCATATATGATCATTTTCCACCTTGTCTCTGGCCCTCTGTCTGAAAAGCTCGATTTTGGCCTAAGTGTCTCCTTTAAACCTTAATGTAAACATATCAATCCACACTGATATGAGCCAAAAAACACATCCAAAACACGTCCAAAGCATGGTGAACTAGACGCACACACATACAGTATCATCCTGCATTGAAGTGCACATCACATCAAAACCGTCAAAGACGTCCATCTAGTGCTTGTTCACATACACCAACAATTAAAAATAGCATAGATAAGCTCAAGAAGGCGTCCAGAACAGATTTGTGCTTAAAAGAGCAAGAGCATCTCAGCTGAATGAAACATAATGACAAAAACAAACAAACAAAAAACAAAGAATCTTTAATATTGTAATTGCTTCAGAGAACAAGACAAAAAAAGCTATGGTTTCTCTGAAAAATTTAAATGTTTTTTTAATTTGTATGTAAAATGGCAAATATATTTATCTTACATTCACAGAACACAATTATATATTTTCCTATTTGTGTCCCCATGACACTACTAATTTAATTAACAGGATACTAGCTTAGTCACATTATCTGATAGATTTATCTACTATTGTGTATTGCCATTTTTTTTTTATTGAACATTTTTATTTATGTTTCATCTGAAGATCAGCCCATTTGAATGTTCCCATTCATCACCACTACAATTTAATTGGTTGCTTAGAATCTAATCCTTAACATAATTTAAAAACAAATCTAATCTGACCTAAATGTTTATATCATTAAATTGAAATAGTATGCTTTGTAGAATGCATAATAATAATAATAACAATAGAAATAATAATAATAAGTATTATTATTATTATAAAGGTTTCATTTTTCTGACATCATATTTGAGGGAGTAGCATAATAAAACTCATAAGGACCACACATGATACAATAACGTCTCTTTATTAGTATATCATGACTACCTTTATATTGGCCTTGCCAACCTCGATATTGCACATTGTTATGGGAAAAAAATCACAGGGATCAGTTTTGTACTAATCCTTTTGAAGGAACAACGTACAAAAACAGCAAATGTAAGTTATGTGATGATATAGTAAAGGCCGTTATTAGCATTTTTAGACTGACTTTCAGTCCCCATAATGCTCAACCCTGATATATTTGGAATGTAGCAGGCTTAAAACACAAGGCACATTGAAACGTTTTATTTAAAAAGTACTTAGATATTCATTAAAATAATCGATACTTAAAGTACTGTGATGGGGTTGAAATAATGCAGCATTTCAGTGTTAGGCTTAGGGTTAGTAAGAGTAAATAACTATTGAAATACAACTAATTTGAATAATGGGAAGAGAGACCCCATTTAATGGTCCCTCGATATATACAATAAGGTGAACATAGTCTTGGTACTTTGGGCATGTGATGGGAAAATATGATTAATGCTGAAGTTCAGCACAACAGCAGTGATCTTTTCTAATGAAATAATTAAAAAGACCCTGACATTTACTGATAAACATGGCATTTCCTGAGAATTACCCATTTATACCTTTTTTAAGGTATATTTTATACCTATTTTACCTCACCTACCAGCTTTCATACAAGTACAGTTGAAATACAGCCTACACGTTGTTTCATTATTTAGTGGTTTAATCAAGAGCACAATGTCCCAGCATTGGTTCTCATGTTTCTACCTTCCTATTCTGTCTCAGTCCTGGGAAGCTGAAAGCGGCCAGGGTTGCCTCCACGGTGCTGTGCAACATGTTTCAGTACAGCAAACTCCACAGAGACTACAAACAGGTGAGTCTCAGTTTCCAGCCCAATTAAACGCACACATATATTTACAGGTCATGGTGGAAAGTAGTTGACTTAAGACAAAGGCCTGTTCACTGTAATTTGATATGATCTGACAAGTTCGCTCCTGAAAATGGATCCTTTGTTGTCCACAGACTTTGCACTGATGGGTATTGTGTAAACTTTGTGCAAGTTTGTATTTGCTTACTTTCAGTTTGCATGGCCAGTGGTTATCTCTTTTTATTATGGTATAAGTCAATAAATGTGGCCGTTTATAATGTGTGAATAGGCACTGTAGAAGTTTGCAGTGTGTGAATAGGCGAATTCTATAGGTTCTTGTGGTTATTTCAATCCACATCTCTGTGCTGTCCTCTGTTCATGTGTGTGATATCATCTCTCCCAGTCAGTTATATTACTGAGGTGGACAAATTTTTACACAGTACACATTACTGATCACAAGACATGACCCTGTTTAACATAATGAAACATGATGTGTCATTTTTTCTGGCTGTGTTTGTGTTGTGATAAGGACTATTATAGTGACTTTTCTCAGGCCTCTCATTATGTTGCTGCATATTTACTAAAAGTTTGGTTTGACTTAAAACACCTGGCACTGTTTCAATCAGTAATTGCTCTGTTATTGGACACTTTCACTCATGAATTCAATCAATCATGGATGACTGACAATGGTGAATTTCATCAAAAGCATTGGTATTTAAAAATTATTGTGTTTGAATGATGCTGCATCCATGCTATAGGTGTCAGTGTAAATCCAAGATGACATATTTAAAACATGTACACATTTAGAGCCTGATATGAATGTTGTGCCCAGTGCTCTGTGGCCCAAAATGATGCTGGTCAGACAGGTGGTCTCTGTGGAATGTGACAGTGGAATGCAGGAATTTCTTATTTATTAACTTTTTGAAGCTGAGGCCTTTTTTATTTCCATCTTACTTTTAGATAATATGATACAATATATTTCTGCATTTTATGACTATTATCTTGAATTTCACTTGATTAAAAAAAAAGTATTACTAGTTTAGTATTGCTGCTGATAATTACAATGCCAAGGCACAAGTTTTAGTTCAGTCATGACAACTCTAGAAATAAATTTAAGGTGTCATAATGCATATGACAAGATGGGAGATCTTGATGGACTAAATCTGCTTACACTGCTGCATAGCAAGTACGAAGACTTGCTACTACAAGAACATATGTTAGATATGCTGCATCAAACATGTAGAACATGCTGCTGCTGTACAATTAGACACATACAATTAGGGTTGGGAAGCTTACTTTTGAAATGTAATTACAGAATACATGGGGTAAAATTTTATTTGTAACGTATTCCGTTAGATTTCTCAAGGTCAGTAAAGTTATCTAAGTACTTTGGATTACTTCTTCAGCACTCGCAGATTTTTTCACTTGTTTTGACTACAAACAAGTAAATAATGTAAGAAAATACACTTCACTGTAAAAAAAATACATTCTCTGAAAAAAGAGTTAATATCTTAGCCAGTTTTGCTACTTAAGTAAATGTTTCTTGTTTTTTGTTTTAAGGATTTTTAGGTATTTTTACATGAAATAAATTTTTACATTTTCTTTAAGAATCAAACTTTTTTATAGTATATCTTTGCCCTAATATCAAAGGTCTTACTAGAGAAAAAAGTTATGCTCTAACTTGAAGCATCTTTTCTTCATATAATTAATTATCAAAAATAATCACGCCTGGTGACAGATAAATGTAAATGCAAGAAATAGCCTTTTAGCTTAGCATATAGCTAAATGTTCACTAACCCCACTGAGTGTACGCAACGATATACTCTGATTGTATGTAGCTTCTGTTCATAAAATTACATTTGTATCTTTTTATACAATGTTAAAGGCTTCATTGGTTAGCATTTCTTGTAAAAAATAAATAAATACCCTAATTACATAAAAAACATTGACAAAGCATGTAATCGTGTATTTATTGGTTTTGTTTCATCTCTCAAAGTTTTTCTGACTGTTTTTTGCTAAGCTGTAGAAACACGATGTAGCTTCTCTGTTAAAGGGGCATTCAGTAGTTCTCTAGCTAGCATTAGCATTGCTCTTCTTCATGTATATTAATTTTGACTGTGGTGTTAGACACAGTACTGCCATCTTTCGATGTGTATCAGCACAATAGATTCTGCTGCCCCCGCCAGCTCTGGAATATTATTTGCATCTGGAAAATGTCGTCATTTCGAAAATTCTTTATTACCACTATAATATAACTGCTTTGCCTAAAAACAAACGTCAGAATTCAAGCGATCAGATTCTACAGTTAAGGACAGATTATTATTGTCCATCATATCAATAATCTTTGGAGACTATCTACATTTCACGTTATTTCTAAAGACAGTTATTACCTTTATAGAGAACTGTTTGGCATGAAATAAACCTCAATTATCCAGCGATACAGACTTTAAATGTAAAGGAAAGATTAGAATTGTTTTTTGATGATCAAATTTAGCATGTTCACGAATACTGTATTTGAAGAACTCGTTTTACTTCCAAGCAACCAATGTCATGTTATCTCAAAATCCACAACAATCTCTGTTCCAAGCTAAAAAAAACAAATGAAGATGTATGCTGTTTCATAGTGGTAGAGGTAGATGGACCCCCTTTACTATAGCTGTGATAACAAATAAATTAAAATGACATGTTGCTGAAAACTGTTCTTTACTAACATACGGCCTCTACACATATCATTTTAAAAAGGTTTGAGGGAAACTTGTAGGCTGGACGATATAAATAATATTTTAATGATAAACTTAAAACAAAGGACAAACACACACATGAAGGACATGTCCATAAATGATCTCTCTCTCGCACCACCGTCTGCCATCGGCCTTTATCCCTCTTGGAGGCTTGATTAGCCTTATACGGGACCGGGTGTGTATCATCACGACCTGGCCCCACCCTCCGCCCTGCCACATTGTGGTCTAAACATTAATAATATTTTACCTGTCCAGCAAAATAGAAGCAACATCGGCATCTCCAGCATCAAATCTTCCTACCTTGTGTTGCCGTACTAATGCTTACTCTAGTTTTTTGCTTTGCCAGTCTTTTTTCTTCTTGATTCAGACATTTTTCGCTTCTTTTGCAGTACAGCTACTGAATCTCCTGTTGTCTCCGCTTCTAAAGTACGATAAAAAGTACGTACTATTTTATTCTTTTTGCTCTTCGCATCAACAAACAACACTGCGCTAAGTATAGCCAAGAATATCTACACAGACGGCAGCATCTACATTCGACATTTAGTGAAACACTGTAGACAATTTCATTTCAACATGGCGAAACACATTGAAGGGGTGACCCGCACCATATTTTTATGATAAAAATACTTTCTATAGAAAACTATTATGAGTACAGTCTTCATCTCATGTGAGTGTACACCATTCTGATCTCTCTTCACAAAAACACAATTCATTTGTTAATGTGTAAAACTTAAATTAGCCACAAATTACTAAATGCACTTTAAGCTCCCATGGGATAGTTCCTCAATGATGTCATATCCACCTTTTCACTCACAACAGTGTGAAAGTGCTGGCATGAATGAAACAAACCATAAGAAAATATTTCACTGTTGTTCAAAAGCTCCTCGGATCACATCATTTATATGGATAAGTGTTTTCCAACTGAATAGACTGAATATTAAATAAAACTAATTATAATAAAAGTCAAATCAATCTCTTCAGCAATCAAAATACTTTGCATAGTTAAAATTTGAACTGTAGTGGAATACAGTTACTAATATTTAATTTTTTAAATACTTAATCCCTTACATGTATTCCATTACTCCCCAACCCTGCATACAGTCCCCTTGAAACAGATTTAGACATATGGTGCTGAGGAGGATGTGTGTTTCAGAGTGAAAACTCTCATAGCATACTGCAATGAAACCTACTTACATGCAAAAAATTATGCAGTTTAAATGTTAGACAAAGAGAGACTCCGCAAGTTGATTGGTTGACAGATTTCATGTCAAAGAACCTATCATCTGGTGTCATAGATTTTTCAAGTCGGTTGGCTAACAGATAACATGTTCAAAGGACGCCATCAGATGTTCCATGTAGAGTCTCAATGCTGAACAAAGAATAAATTATTATAATTGTTAACATTTCTCTTTTCTGTATTTTTTATTTTACAGAAAGGGTTCACAAAGCGAGATTTCACTGATGCAGCCATCTAATCTGTGTCCATGATTCAGTACTAAACAACTCAAAGGACAAGGTGGCAATAGACGACTATAGGATTCTACCTGTCTTTACCAACACTACCCAAGGGTCCACCAAAGTCACAAAGGGAATGTGATCAGCATCTATCATCCACAGTGAAGCATTGGAGAGAATTAACAGTTTTTACTAGAGTATAAATCTGAGTTTGCAACACTCATAAGTATTACGAAATGCCAGAAATGTAGAGGAATGCTTGCAGAGCACTACATCTAAAAGGCAGACCCAAATGCATGTGTGTGTCTTGGTTGAATTAATTACATGAACCTAAATCTGTTTGGGAGAAGGCAACAGATAGACATGAAATGTTAGCTCCCATTAGTTGATTGCAGCAACACATTACTTTGAACAATTCAAAGATTAACTCTTTCACCAAGATCGGCTTATTTTGCCTAGACTGGAAGCTTATCAATCTTATCCTAAATATGTTTTAATTTTGCTAAATATTTTTGTAGTTGCTCACAACTAAAGAGACAGATTTGCCGGACTGGTTAATTCAAGAATATCTTTAACATCTCTGCAGGCTTTTGTTCGTATTACAGTTTTATTAGCACTGGAATTTAAGTGCAAAAGAGATAACACATTACTGTATGTGTCATCTGAAATATATCTGAATATCATGAAAGCACAAATATTGCCCCATTGCCTTTTGAAATAAATCCTTATTTGGACATTTGTATTCATAAGCATAAGTCAGTTACATTCAGAAGCATTGCATAAGAATTCCCTACCCCAGATTTATATAATACATTAAATCAGTAACCACAAATCATTTTGATATAATATGGTAACATTGTTTTTTTTTTTTTCCTAAACAAGCTTTGTGTGCAATGTGCAGTCAATCAAGTTTATTGTCCACATTACTAAACTTCATTTACACATGAACTAAATGGCTTTTTGTCTGTCTCTATTAAAAGTATTTTTCAGTTGTATGTGCTTTGGGTTACCACATTTATCTCCACTCTCTTTTTCTAGACTCTCCCTCTTACTGCTCATGAACATCATTGTTGATTGAATTTCTTGACTGCTCACAGTTTACACTCTTAAAGGGATAGGTCACCAAAAAATTTAAATTCTCTCATAATTTACTCACACTCATGCCATCCCAGATGTGTATGACTTTCTTTCATCTGCTGAACAGAAATTAAGATTTTTAGAAGAATATTTTAGCTCTGTAGCTCCATACAAAGCAAGTGAATGGTGACCAACACTTTGAAGCTGCAAAAACTCATACAGGTACCATAAAAGTGTATATCTTCTGAAGTGATATGACAGGTGTTTGTGAGAAACAGATCAATATTTTAGTACTTTTTTTACTATAAATTCTCCTTCCTGCCCAGTAGATGGCAATATGCATGAAAAATGTGAATTGCCAAAAAAGAAAAGAATATGTGAAGTGGAGATTTTTAGTAAAAAAAAAAGTAAAGAGAGGAAGGGGGAATATAGAGAAAACAACCATGTTTTTTTTTTTTGTTTTTTGTTTTTTTGTCTCGTCTGTCCAGAGCAATTCTCCAGCATGGCAGTGTACTGCCCCATTCACTCTCTAAACATTAAAGGCAAAGAGAATATTCTCAAAGTAAAATCCATGGTAGATTTTTATTGCACGAGAAAAAATCATTTCAAAGGCATTCCATATTCGGCTACACGAGCCAGTGGGCAAAATCTTCACGGCAATGAGAAGACTCTCCGCTCCCCTGCTCGCCTCGCTGCTTGACGCTTCGCTGGTGAACGGACCGCTTAAGCATCCTGACTTCTCACAGTGCTTCGGCAGGTGTCGTGTATCCTTACAAAGCAATTGTATATTGTGTGAAATATAAATATATTTATTTATAAATGTATATATCTAAAAGAGCTGCCTATGTGTTCGCGTCTTTTAAAAGATGTAGTTCTGTAAGAGTTCCTTGTGTGAGAGACACATCCCGCTCTCAGACCAACATGAGAGCTGCATTCTCTGTCTGGGCCACGTCCACGCAGACTCAGCTCTCATTGAGACAGACTGTCCTCACTGCAAGGGCATGAATCTCAAAACCTATCGTCTGTATTTCTAGCCTTAAAGGCTTTTCAGTGGGAAATAGCGAACTTTCATGTTCTAATTCGCTCAGACAACATAACAGTGGTGGCGTATATAAACCGCTAAGGCGGAATTCATAACAGTGGTGGCGTATATAAACCGCTAAGGCGGAATTCATAACAGTAGTGGCGTATATAAACCTCTAAGGCGGAATTCATTCACCGCCATTGATGGGATTGACGCGTCACCTCCTCCCGTGGAGCAAGCGTCATCTCTTTTCCCTAAGAGTGACATATGTCCCAGGCCTTCTGAATTACAGTGCGGAACTATTGTCACGCCAAAGGGTGATACCGGGCAAATGGAGACTTCATCCTCAAAATGTCCTGTGGATTTGGGAAAATCGATCTATTTGCCTCAGTGTAGAACCGTAACTGTCCACTCTGATACTCGAAGTCCCAAGCACTGCTGAGAGCAGACACAATGGCCCACAAATGGCCAGCAAAACACACATATGGGTTTCCGCCAGTGTAAACTGAAGGAAACGATACTATTGGTTGCACCGAAATGGCCCAATCAGCCATGGCTTCCGGAAATTATAGATGTTATAAAGCTTGCCATGGGAAATACAGCTGAGGAGGGATCTCCTCTCTCAGGCACAAGTCACAATCTGGCATATCCAGTCCAAGCTGTGGAACCTACATGTGTGGCCCATAGACTGTAAAAAAAGATGGACGACGCCCCTTCGCTCTTTTCCATCGGAGAGAACTGAAGCCGCCAGTGTCCCGATATGGCGCTGACATCTTGGAACTTGAGTCTGCGCACTTGCGTTTTCGGGACCAGTCATGCGCAGTAGTGAGCAGGAAGTAAAGCCGCGAAAACAAGGCCCCGCCCTCACTCTCGCAGAATCAATCGCAAGCACACGCCCCTGCCAGATCGGTTAGCACATTCTACTGCAGAACAACCCATTATGTCGGTGTGAAATAATTAATTATAGAAATTTAGATATGTAATTTAAAGCTCCAATCTCCTCAATCCTCCGAATATCCCGAAAAAAAGTCCGTTGGTGCTTCAGTGACTACTTCGCTCAGAGAACCTGTCAATCACAGCTGTCAATCATGACGTAACAGCACCGTTTTTATAGCATCAAATAACTAACTAAAAACAAACTTATTTTAAAAACAAACACTTGAAATTACATCAGCGTGATAAAAACTACAGTAAATGACAGAAACTGTCTTTGGAAAAAAGATATGTGAAGTGTAATTTAATTGTTTAGTTGGTCTCACGTCCCGTTGAATAACATGGGGAGGCGGGGTTTATGACCTATACTAGGACCGGCCTCTGGGGGGCGATCGAGACGTTTTGGCTTCACTTTTGAGGGCTTGTGCGGCACGCTTGGTGTGGCCCCTGAATGGAGCACGCAGTAAACTGCCCCATACATGAAATTCTCATATTTCTTCAAGAGCGATTGGATGAAGGATTGACTATATCTGCGAATCACAAACCTGAAGCCGGATCCACTATAGGCAAGGATGATTTAATCATAAAGTTCCTTAGAGGCGCAAGACGATTAAATCCACCTCGGCGGACTTGGTTCCCTGAGACAAATGGAACGAGACATTGCGAACACTGGCTGCACTACAAGACGAGTTCTTCTAAAGTGTGAGCGATGCACTTCTTTCTGAGGAATGGTGTGTGTGCAGCTGCTTTTATTGCAGACAGATATATAAAAGGGCAGAGCTCAAACACCACAGCCAATATAAGAATATTGGTGTTATTGTAGAGAGGTTTCGACTTAGTCATATGGAAGGACAAATCCCATATGCGTTAGCACACAATGTCTCGTTCCCTTCATCTCAGGGAACAGAGGTTACATACGTAACTGAAATGTTCGTGCGGTATGTACATATGTGGCCGAATGGAAAAGCCCCACACACCCACTGAAAAATGCACACATGAAATTACTCGGTTCCCATGTATGACCGAGCAACACTTAAAGAGGAAGAAATCATATAAAGAGTTGGCAAAGTACTGCATTTCTAAAACTAGTGACTGCTGCATTTTCATCTCAAAATTGCGCATGCATGCATAGTAACATGATTCACAGATGTCACCTCAAAGTTTAACACTTGCTTGACTCTTCTAGGGCTATTATTACAAGATACATTAAAAATTAACATAAAACAATGTATGGACTACACATGGCTTCAGAAGACATTCCCCCTGATTGAGTGTTTAGTTTGGAGTCATGATATGAATATCAAAACAATTTGAAAATAAATGAATTTCTTCACATGCTGTATAAAAACAAATTAGTTTCTGAACTTTAAACTTGCCTGAACTTTATCGAAATGATTGAAGGAGGTTACAAATTGAAGCAACCTACTGTAGTTTAGCTTTATCTTAAGCAACTGACAGAAAAATGCACAAAACATTGTCCAAAGGCAACCATGGAATTTCTTTGTAGAGCAACTCAGCTTTGTAGAAATGGGTTTCTGCTGACACCTTATGGAGACAAGGAGATTTGACTTTTATTTACAACTTGGTCTTGAACATTTACTTCATTATTTTATCATTCCTGGAACACAACTTACAACATGTTAACACATGTTCAAGTACATCAATATGGCAATATCAAAAATACATTAAATAGCAGAGGAGAAACACTGAAAAAGTGAGTTACTGAAAGAAGCTATGAACAGTATATTAAACAGCAAAATACACATTGGAATAATTCTCCTTATTTTTCACAAATACTTTTCCCTGAAAATCATGTCCTCAAATTTTAAGAAATCCTCATGAAGCATGCTTTTTAATTGAGAATGCAAACCTTTTCGGAAGCGTAATTGTTTAAAAGTAAACACTGAAATTCCCAAATGTATTTTCTTAAAATCTCTTTCTAAAAAAAAATAAAAAATACTAAAATATTTGATAAACAAAACAAATTAATTATTTTTAGGCTTGTGGGAATTTCCCTCACAGACACGTGTTAAATCAACAACAAGAATCAGCTTCCTGGTTCTATATTTTCACAGTTTTCATTTTAAACCATCCAATTGACTTTTTTAGCTAAAAAATGGATAACATGTTAAATACAATTCGGTGATGACACAATCAACAATGTAATGTGCAGCCATTTGAGTAGATCAAATAAGACTTGTTTTAAGAGAAAACTGTAAACTGTAAAGAGATGAAATGATGACACTGGAAGTGCTTCGAGATATGTCCCCCAATGAGAAAGCAGTCTTGTATCAATGCCAGTGAGATAGTGACCTTGGTCAAATATAGAAATCCTTGCCATCCTTGTGACAGCAACAAGTTTTGTGATCAGAATCTGATTTGGATCTCCATCGTTCACACCTCAGTGGATTTGCTGTCATACCTTGCACTCATTTCACTGTTAGAGACAGAAAAACAAAATCGGATAAATCAGCACCACAGAGAGGAAAAAGACAAGTGATACTGAAATTTGTTAAGACAAACAATTCTAAACCTATAATTTGTAATGCCTACAGTATATGATATCATTCTATATACTTACTGAAGCTCCATCTTAAGTCGTCTCAGTTTGTCATCTAGCCTGACATTCTTCACTCTAATGGGATTGTCTGGTATAAACCAGGCAGCAACAAACTTGCACAGCACCACCACATGCTGAACAGAGAGATGTGCACAATTTTAGAAGTCTCAACGAGAATGATAAGATACTAAGATCACTTCTGAAAGACAATATTTCACCAGCGAAACGTGTTAATGTGTGTTTAAGTGAAAACATTCACAAAAAAATACAGGTAACTTACAAATGATAGAAATAAGGAAATAAAATAGAAACATAGGTTAAATTGCGTTAACATTTGTACCTCAAATAGAATAACAAAGGCAAAGCGGACTGCCAGAATGAGCCAAAACTGTGAGGTGAGAGCCTGGTCCTCATTACTACGGTAGTCTTTGTAACTGTAGAATACACATACATACACATTCACTGAAACGACACCACAGGATTGTAAAACCTGAAACATTTGTTTTTCATTAGACAATATGAAGCAATCAAGATCATCTGTATAAGTAAAAGGTGACATTTATGAATAATAAAAACAAAATACAAAGTGTCACTGGCCCACCTGCACTGAGAAAAATTAAATCTATTCTCTGGAATATTATCCTTGAAGTCATCTCGCACGTTTGTATTCCACATGTATGCTGTTGCCAGAGTGTCATTGATATACCCTGTCATACAGCTATCAAACAAAATTAACACTTTCATTAGAGCAGTAGTCCAGTACCAAAATAAAAATAAAAACATCCTAAACCAGCCTGAGCTGGTCTAGCTTGTCTCCCAGACTGGCACTCAGATGGGTATTAAGTAGGGATTCACCACTGTATACAATGCAGGTATTTATCAGTAAATCTTTGAAAAAAGGAAAACTATTGGCATATAATTGCATGAACTATGCATGAAAACCCCAATACGAAAAAACAATGGTTTATTTATAATTAATTAGTAACAAACTTTGTAAAAACTCAATTCAAATGCATGATCCAGAAATAATAAAAGCCACATTATGTAGAAGGATTAGCATCTTGGCACTCCTAACAACATGCCATATTTTTTTTTTCTCATTTTCAAATTAATGCAGAAAAAACACCATAAATGGATGTGACAGTTGTGAAACCGCCACTTATCTATAGGCTTCTTGATGTAGTAAATGCTTTGAAACCAGCAGACTTTGACTTCCGAGACATTGTTATGATATCCATTAATGCAGCATGATTCATTGAATTAAGATTGAAATCGCTAAATGGCCTTGCTTGGTTACTAAACCTTAAATTTAGTCTTCTAAATTTCAAAAATCAATCATTATGTTTTTAAAAAAATCTTTTCTATATTTTTTATCTTCTATTTATCTTTCATTGTGTCTCTCTTTAAAACATTTGTCCTGTGTTCAATGGAAATTATTTTTAACAATAATAATAAAAAGCTATTGTACCTCTTTGTACATTTTTGAAGCATAATTCCTAAGTAAAACTGTGATCTAATGGCAAAATAAGGCAACTCACAAAATATCGTTATCAGCTTATAATTTTTGTTGACAATTGAAAAAATCAAAATCTGACCCTAACAGCGCAGACTCGATCAATATCTTTATATTAAGACAACTCAGATACTCACTCCAGGTCTGTACTAGTGCCATTAGCACAAGGTCCATAATTGTAACGATATACCAGACGGGGTATGAAGTCAGAGGAAACACCAATCACCAGTCCATTAGCAATGACAGCCATCACCCCAACAGCTTCTAATATTCTAGTCCACACACCTGGCACAAAACACAAGAAACACGCTGCACATTAAGCAAGTGATTACTTGATGATGACAACTGGCACACATCTTACACAAATACATACACATAAGAGTGCAAACAAGTAACCATTTACCAATGTCATTGGTCTTTTTGGACACTAGGCGGCGCTCAAGGCTAACCATCTTGATGGCATCCAGTCTGATCTCAAATATGTTATTGATGAAAGCCAAAAGAGGAGCCAATGGGAATGCAGCAACAAAGATGGTGGTGAAACTGAACTGAATGACTATAATCACACAGGAAATGAAAGCATGTGATTTAATAGAGGACAATGAGTTTTTAGCATTGCCACATAAGAACAAATACTGTAAAGATCAGTCCATAAATCTACGTACAACAAATATAACCAAAATATATGAAACACACTAGGTTTGGATACAGTAAAAGAGATGCTTCTGATGAGACCTAGTAAATGAGAGAAATACAAACCCATCTCCAAAAACTCATTAAACAAGCTGAAAGCATTGACATCGCTCAGGTCATAGTTGTCTAGCCAATTATGAAGCTTGCAGAGGTCACATGGGTCGAAGTTACCCCCCTCATCTCGACATGCTTTTCTGTAACAGTTACCGCACTTTCTGCGTAGTGTTTTGGCTTTTGTCCGCTTAAAACACAGCTTTAACCAGCTGCAATTACAAAGAAATGGAGAGAAGACAGAGAAGGCAAGAGATAGAGACAGATCAAGGGAACATGTGAGAGAGAACAAGTGTAAGCACAGATCAAAGCTGTAACATGTCACAGCCTGAGAGACAGTAGGCAAATATTACAATAGTATTGTCAAACAATGTGTTCTTCAGCTGCTCTTTTGTATTAAACAGTATAATGTGAAAAGGAAAGATTTTTGTTGGGTTTCAGTGCATATTTTTTTGACAACACTCACGGCACTGTGAACTCAAAGATGTTGTTGATTGTTTGTTTGAGCACCAAAATAACAGCCATCTGGATGAAGAGATCTGTGAGACAGCCGCTTGGATGACACTGAAACAGAAATAATCAAAATCTGACCATTGTGGTTTTTGTTTACAATTACATAGGAGTCTGACATTACTCATACCTCTTCTAGTCTCCAATAACCTGCTATTCGAACGTACTTTCCTGGATAGCCATTGATCCTGAAAAAATAATAAATAGACACTTAAAACAGACTGTTATTAGAAAAAAAATGCAAAAAGCACACACACACACACACACACACACACACACACACACACACACACACACACACACACACACACAATGATGACACTTTACCTTCCAAGAAAGAACGCCACGTAAAACAGTGAGGAAAAGAGTGTAAAGAATTGAAATGTAAACATCTTCACGGTGAAGCTCTTTTCTGTGGCTGCAATAGAGCGGGTCTTCTCTGCAAATAAATAAATGCCTTTTGTCATTTTTTTTTTTTTTTTTTTTACCCAATAAATTATTACATGCAAATAAATTGTTTCTCAATACCCACCAAATTCACACAGTTTTAAGGCCACAATTCTGTTGACCTGAAGAGACAATAAATAAGGAAGTGCATTTTTTTCACTAGTAACAAGGAACAAAAAGTAATATAAAATTGCTTAAAAAAAATCATACAGTGGGGTTTAAATGTCTGAGACCACAAGTTAGATTGCTATTATTTAACATTATTTTCTAGTTTTATTACAAGTATAACAATTTGAGTGAAAAGTGTAATAACATTTTCAAGAATTAAAACGGTCAATATCACAATTTTGCTTACATATCACTCCACAGAAATCAAGAAATAGAGCAGAATCTTCGATTTTTATTCTTCATTTTAAATAATATATTTACAGTTTTAAATTTTTTTAAATATAAAATGTATGGATTAATTTCCATGTTTAAATGAAAAAAGAAAATCTATGTGGTATTTAAAAATGTTACAAATTTGAACCCCACAGTATATTAAAATTACAAAGCCCCTTAAAGGACAGGGCAGGCATTTGTTTCTGAAATAGATTTGCATTCCCTGCAAAAATGTTTGCGTTACCTCGCGATTGTTTTGCATTCCCTCGCAATAAGTTTAAAACTGTCTAACCACAGTAACCATATTTTAACCATGATATTCATAATACATGAAAGCGAAAACTACAGTAATAAAAATCATAATTTTGTGGTTATTATGGTTTTACTATATTAATACTGTAGTAACTATTACTTTTTTTGCCGGAAGCCATGGTTTGATATTGTATTGTAACTATAAAAAGTAAGTTAACCCCTTAAACTATTTTGGGCTGCCGTTCGCAATTTTTCACAAATTTAAAAGCTTACTTTGGACTAACTGCAAAAAATGGGTCTAATTTTTTACAGAACCCTCCAAATAAAAAAAATACTCCAAATACTCAATTATTATTGTATATGGTTACAATCAAATATTATTATAAGTAATAGTCTTATTTTTCTTTTAATTTCCAAGCTTATAATTCTGGTTCTTTCACCCCAGCTCCCTCCAAATAGTCTTATTTTATTCCACTAGATAGCAGGAAGCACAAAATGCAGATCTGAAATGTAGGTGGCACTCTATTGCATTTTAGCCCTCCCAGATGTGCTCGTCCATAGACACTCAGCCTAATTTTCAGTTCATCCCCTTTACAACCACTAATTTTTTCATCAATAGTAGATAACATATTTCAGATGATTTGTTTAGCATGCTTTTCCTGTGGGACCACCTGTTTTGTTCTGGACATTTAATATATAACATTAATCAAACAAGCAAGCTCACATGAAAGTAAACAATGGCTGCCTAAGGTAAATGCAGATATAAAGTTTTTAGCTATTTGGGGCTTACAACAGCAGTGATCGGTGCATAAAAGAGACGTTTGTTTTTGTTATCTTACATATTTTAATTTTGTGATTCTTTTGAAAATCTTTTGTCACTTTCCTGAGAATGAGAGCTTTAATTTTATATATGACATGTCCATTTAGGTGCTTTAGGTGGATTTTTATTTTGATATAAATATTTAACAATTAACACTAGGAGGTGCTAATTTCCAAAGCAAATGTTCTGAGGCCTTATTTTGTTATTTTAAGTCACAGAAATGCAGAAGTGATGGGAATCTGAAAAGATCAGATTCTAAGCTTTCAAACGATACCACATATGCCTGACTTATGTATACAGGGACTTGAGCATTTTAAGTGTACATTTTTTCATGATATAGCACCCCACATTGGACCCACCGCAGATTTTAAGGTGTCGACTATGTTTTGTTTTTTTGCAGAAACCATGGTTTAAATACAGTATACATATCCATAGAGTAACCATGGTTTAACTTTTGTTGCTATGATTTCACTACAAATATCATGGTCAAAACATGGTTACTGTAGTAATACTATGGAAAAGTTATTGCAAGGGCACCACTCTGTTCTCTAAGGGACTCTGTACAAATTTGCTTTTTTTCAGATAGACATAACATTACAGTATAATACTCTTGTCAGAAAGATTCTAGACCCTTTTTAGATAGAGCTCATCTGTCAGAACATACCCGAGTCATAACCTGAATAGTGATGTAGTGCAGCACTGCACCAAGTAGCATGGCTATTGTGGAGGCATAATTACTCAGAAAATGCCAACTGCTGTCAGAAAACAGAATCGCAGCCAAAACACGGCAGACCACCAGAGCATTGGCCAGACCAATGATCACTACCAACTGAACACAAAAGAAATTTTTTTACTTGTTTACATCATTAGTTTATATATAATTATGTTTTTGCAATCCTGAACATTGTCTTATGAATGTAAATATCTGAAATGTTTCTTAACAGAGAGAATAAAGAACATTCAGGAAAATTAATGCAAAAATATAAAGGAAAGTAAAACTGAATGCGATCAGGAGACATTATCTTAATTTGTTTCTCACCACTAGCGAGACCAAAAGAATCTCCAGTATGCTGCGCATATAGGAGTGTCTGTACTCTTTTGTTTTACACTGGGGATTATTCACAATCTCCAAAATCAATTCTTCCTATGGACAAAAAGACTCATTCAGCTCAATCAGATGATGCATAATAAATATTCCAACATTAATGACAATAAAGATCCCTTACCTCCTCCTCACACCAATCAAACATGTTCCACTTTGACACATACAGAGCTCGATGCCTCTTCCACAGCTCCAAGAACAGTGTGGCTATTTAAACAACATCACAACACATTAGTATCAATGTCATATAGTAGAAATATGCATTCTGCTTAGCTAGAGGACAAAAACTCACCCCAAATCGCCATGAACATGGCAAAAGCCACTGTCCCTTCATTGTCAAATAGCTGGCTCACCTGTTTGTAAATTCCAAATAAAAGCATTTACTAAGAGGTCAGGAGGACATAGAAAAGCACAGGTGGAATTAGATTACACCATATATGACTTTAACATACACAACATGCAATAATGACATCTCACAAAATACTCATGCTTTAATAAAACAGCTACATGTTAATTCACTGACCTTGGCGTATGTACAGGTGTCAGACAGGTTCCACACCAAACATTTCTTGTCACATCTTGGGCACATGAGGATGTTGGAGTCACAGACTTCTTTACTGTAATAACACAATGAAAAGGGCCTTTATAAAGACTATTTATTTATATAGATCATTTGGTCTGAATTAACAACAAACTTGTTGTTCTGCATTTCATCTGTCTTCTGTCTTTACAACGACATACAGATAAATATGGCTATTACTATACTCACATGAGCGGACTGGTATTGAAGAAGGCAACGCCATACAAGAACACAACAACACCAATGACAGCTGCAGGGATGAGCATGCGTGTGTACCAGCCCAGCCACAGGTAATAAAGAGCCACTTTCTCCCCAAAATATTCCCTAAAAGGAAATATGTCAACAGATGACATAGAAAAGGCAGACAATATCCAAGGGACAGAGAACAAGATGAAGACAGGAGTACAACGTACTTGACATCAGTGACTGGCTGTTTAAAAAGCAACAATACTGCTAACCAGCTTGCCCACTTCTTCTTTAGTTTCTTCTGCTCTGTTTTCTTAAGAGAAGAGTAAAAAATGATAAAAGCATTAGTATTTATACTTTAAATGCTCCGAATGCTGAAATTATGACATTTTATACAATGATTGGACAATAGAAGATTTGAATAGAACAAAAAAGGTTTAAAATACATTTACCTCATGCAGACAGAAAATGGACTCAAAAACACCTTTCTTTAGCAAATCTTCAAGACCCTCTATGAAAAGTGGAGATTTAGTAAACATTACTAATATGAGAGAAGGTCATCCAAGACTGGCTTCTTTCAACATTTAATAAATAACTCAAGATATCATTTGAAGGGATATCTTCTCTCACTCACTTGGGCACATTTAAACACTTTAAATGGAAGACAACTACAACATTTACACAACAATCAAAAACCTGTGACACATATTTTTCTTGTAGAGAGTATGTTTAAAGGTTCAAAGATGGAAAGTGGAATTCATACTACAGACTGGAGTTCTTAGTTTTGGGGTTCAGAATGAGTCAAGAAGACAATAATAAGTTGAAATAGATGTGCATGTGAAAAAGTCAAAGAGGGGAAGATCTGCAACACATTAACCTACCTCCTGATCCTATAAATGTATTGTGTAAGACAAAGTGGACAATCCTGATTCTATGAAACAAACAGAGAGAGACTTAGTACAAAAGCTTTGGGTGGATAATTAGTTTTTTCCTTTTGCAGATGAAAATGCATTTTAATTGCAAATGCATTTGAAGAATGTACCAGGTTCAGTATAAGATAAGATAAGTCAACAGCATTTGTGGCATAAGATAAAATATCCAACTTAACCCTCATAAAAAAAGGAAAAATCACGTTTACACACTTTAAATGCTAAAGTTGTAATTACTGGAAAAATTACATTTTTAATAAAACATTTCTTGAAATGTCAAGTTTTGGGCTCATAAACTCAAATATCTATGCTCCTTGAATGTATTTATCTTAAGAATCCACATACTTTTAAGTGTTAATAACTCAAAAAATTAAGTACAAAACTGAGGCTATGGGGAATACCCACAATCTCTTGGTGCTTTAAAGCTGAAGCATTTAGTTTCTGCACCACCGAACGAAATTGCAAAAATAAAACAACTTTCTGATTACACCCTCTTGTCTGCAGCTGTTCAAACAGTATGATAGTCTTGCCCCAACTCACAGCATTGGTTGAGTAATGTTGTTGGGGTGGGTCTAAGTGGGTCGCTCAAAAAAACAAAAACAGGACTTTTTATAGTGGCACAAAGACAACGTTTACAGTTTTCAAGAAAATGAATCTATGTATGGTTTACTTATAATTGTCTCTGCATATTAAGCTGGGATAGAATAAATTATTTTAACACTGGAAAAGTTCTATACTCCAGATTAAATGTTTTTATTATGTTACCATGTTCAAAGGTTACTTATGGAGGAATTTACTCAGAGGCATCAGCCTTTTTGTAGCATTATTTATACTTTTTGGTTTCAAAAAGTTTCTTGTGATATCACCAATCGAGTGATCTGTGCCCCTTTGGTCAAGTTGGACCCTGTTAACACTATCTCAGTTCTGCTAGTGCATGTACAACCTGAGGTAGAGGCATATATGCATTTCTGTGGAGAATTAAGTTTATTTTATGGTTTACCTAAAATCTATTAAAATCTTCTTTATTTGAGCTGTATAATTGTATAATTGACATTTGAATCAATTCAATAAAAATTGTTAAGTAGAAACAACAATATTTAAATACCAAATCTGAGATTAGTCTTCTTTAGTTACCTTAAAGGGGTAGTTTACCCAAAAATGTAAATTCTCTCATCATTTACTCACCCTCACACCATCCCAGATGTATATGACTTGTTTTCTTCTGCAGAACACAAATTATGATTTTTAGATGAATATCTCCACTCTGTAGGTTCATACAATGCAAGTAAATTGTGGCCAGAAATCGTCTAGGTTACGTATGTAACCTCCGTACCCTGATGGAGGGAACGAGACGTCGAGTTGAAGAAGCGACACTAGGGGTCTCTCTTGAGCGCCGAAAGATGCCTCTGATCTATGAAAAAAGGCCAATGAGAGTTGGCGAATAGTATTTGCATACCTCACCTCCGGATACGGATATAAAGGTGAGGGAAATACGCTCGTTCATTCAGGATTTTTCAGGCACCTCAGCGGCTTGGCTCAGCGACGTGGCCGGGAAGACACGACGTCTCGTTCCCTCCATCAGGGAATGGAGGTTACATATGTAACCTAGACGTTCCCCGTCTGTCGCTCACTTCGACGTCGTGTCGAAGAAGCGACACTAGGGGTCCACTTCAAAACTCGCCATGCGCTGAGCCGTGTACGTGTACTGCTTACACAGAAGCGGGCAGGTATTTCTACATGCACAAGCGACCAACTGTGTTCAGGCTGCACGTACTCTTCCCCAATGCCCCAAAAAAGTCGTCAGAATCCTTTTGGTTACCCTAGGGGGAAGGACTGCCTAAGGGAGACGCGGGTCAGCTCGTAAGGTGACCGTACCGCGGAAGAAAACACAGGAGGAGTCCACGTAGGAGGCCTAATCTGTGGAGCACCTATTCCAGTAGGGGTAGCCTGGGGTACCCGTAGTGGACTGGGCCGGCAAGTTCCTCCGCTGAACTGCTGCGGGCCCAAAGGGCTAGGGAGGAATCAACCAGGGACCTAGTTCTTCTGGGAAAGAAGCGCACTGATTTGCCTCGGCAGAGGGAAACGGCGCTGGAAACAAGCGATTCACCCGGTCAGACCGTCGACGTGTACCGAGTTCTACGGGCTCGGACCTGAGGAAACACGGGACGAGACTGACTCAACCCTGAGATTGTAATATCTCATAATGGTGTTAGGTGCTGCCCAGCCCGCAGCTCTGCAAATGTCTGCAAGGGAGGTGCCCCTAGCCAATGCCCATGAGGATGCCACGCTCCTAATAGAGTGGGCTCGAACCCGCAGAGGGGGTGGCACGGCCTGGGTGTGATAGGCCAACTAAATGGCATCCACCACCCAGTGAGACAACCTTTGTTTGGAGACAGCGTTCCCTTTCTGCTGTCCTCCAAAGCAGACAAAGAGCTGCTCAGAGCGCCTGAAGCTCTGGGTGTGTTCCAGGTAGGCACGCAAGGCACGTACCGGACACAGCAGTGAGGGGGCTGGGTCTGCATCCTCCCGGGGCAGCGCTTGTAGGTTCACTACCTGATCCGGAAGGGCGTGGTAGGAACCTTGGGCACATAGCCCAGTCGAGGTCTTAGGATCACATGAGTATCTGCCGGACCGAGCTCCAGGCAAGTGTCGTTAATAGAGAACGCTTGCAGGTCCTCGACCCTCTTGATGGAAGCGAGCGCGATCAGCAGGGCTGTCTTTTTAAGTGAGGGCCCTGAGCCAACTGATTCTAGCGGCACGGGGGGGATCTCTGAAGACAAGCGAGGACCACCGAGAGATCCCAGGAGAGGAACAGGTTTGGCCGGGAGGGGTTTAACCTCCGGGCACCTCTTAGGAACCTGACGATTATGTCTTGCTAACCAGAGACTTGCTGTCTACTGGGTCGTGGTGAGCTGCGATTGCAGCAACATACACCTTCAAGGTGGACGGGGACAGCCTCCCCTCCAACCTCTCCTGCAGGAACAGGAGCACCGACCTAACTGCGCACCTCTGTGGGTCTTCTGCCCGGGAAGAACACCAATTCACGAACAGATGCCATTTCAGGGCATAGAGTTGCCTGGTAGAAGGGGCTCTGGCTTGGTTGATCGTGGCTATGACCGTGGTGGTAGACCAGCTAGATCTTCCACGTCCCGTCCAGGGGCCAGACGTGGAGGTTCCAAAGGTCTGGGTGCGGATGCCAGAGCGTGCCCCGTCCCTGAGAAAGAAGGTCCTTCCTCAGGGGAATTCACCAGGGAGGGGCTGTCGCGAGGAGTACGAGGTCCGAGAACTAGGCCCGGGTGGGCCAGTAAGGAGCCACGAGAGTGACTTGCTCCTCATCCTCCCTGACCTTGCACAGCACCTGTGCAAGAAGGCTCACTGGGGGGAATGCGTACTTGCGCAGCCCCACCGGCCAGCTGTGTGCCAGTGCATCTGCCCTGAGGGGAGCCTCTGAGCGGGCGTACCAGAGTGGGCAGTGGGAGGTCTCTCGGGAGGCAAAGGGGTCTACCTGGGCCTTGCCTAACCGTTCCCAAATCAGCTGAACCGAGTGGGGGTGAAGCCTCCACTCTCCGCCAGGCAAGCATTGTCGTGACAGCGCGTCCGCTATCACATTGAGGTTGCCGGGGATGTGAGTGGCACGCAGCGACTTGAGTCGGTGCTGGCTCCAAAGGAGGAGATGACAGGCGAGTTGTGACATGTGGCGGGAGCGTACGCCGCCTTGGTGATTTATGTATGCGACCGCAGTGGTGCTGTCCGAACTGACTAGGATATGTTCGTCCCGAATTAACGGGAGAAACTTCCGCAGGGCCAAAAGGATGGTCAACAACTCGAGGCAGTTGATGTGCCAACGCAGCTGGGCCCCTTTCCAATGGCCTGAGGCTGTGTGCCCGTTGCAAATGGCGCCCCAACCCGATCTGGAGGCGTTGGTCGTGACCGGGACGCATCTGGACACCTGCTGTAGGGGTACTCCTGCCCATAAGAAACAGAGGTCTGTCCAGGGGTTGAATGCTTGGCGGCAGGCGGGGGTGATTGTTACCCGGTGCGTGCCGTGGCGCCATGCTCGTCTCGGGACTCGGGTCTGAAGCCAGTGTTGGAGCGGTCTCATATGTATCAAACCCAGCGGCGCGACCGCCGCGGAGGACGCCATATGCCCCAGGAGCCTCTGGAAAGGTTTTAAAGGGACCGCTGTGCCCGGCTTGAAGGCGGCGAGGCACTTCAACACTGACTGGGCACGCTCGTTGGTGAGGCGTGCCGACATTGAGACCGAGTCTAACTCCATACCGAGAAAAGAGATGCTCTGGACTGGAGTAAGCTTGCTCTTTTCCCGGTTGACCTGAAGCCCCAAACGGCTGAGGTGCCTGAGCACCTGGTCTCTGTGGGCGCATAGTCACTCTCGCGAGTGGACCAGAATAAGCCAGTCGTCGAGGTAATTGAGTATGCGGATGCCGGCTTCTCGGAGCAGGGCAAGAGCTCCCTCTGCAACTTTCGTGAAGACACGAGGGGACAGAGACATGCCGAAGGGGAGGACTTTGTACTGACACGCCTGGCCATCGAACGCAAACTGCAGGAAGGGGCGGTGTCGAGGCAGGATGGAGACGTGGAAGTACGCGTCCTTCAGGTCTACCGCTGCGAACCAATCTAGATGCCGGACGCAGGTTAAGCGTGAGCATTTTGAACGGGAGTTTGTGCAACGCTTGGTTGAGAACTCGCTAGTCCACGATTGGTCGTAAGCCGCCACCTTTCTTGGGTACGATGAGGTAAGGGCTGTAGAAACCCTCCATCTCAGTTGGAGGGACAGGCTCTATCGCGTCTTTGGCCAGAAGAGTCGCGATTTCCGCGCGCAGGGACTGGGCATGTTCGCCATATACTGCGGAAAAGCGGACACCCATGAATGGGGGCGGGGGCCTGGCAAACTGAATTGCGTAAGCGAGTCGGATGGTCCGGGCCAGCCAGCGAGACGGGTTGGGAAGTGAAAGCCACGAGTCCAACCTCTGCGCTAGGGGCACCAAAGGGACGATCAATTTGGATGTACCCGGCGGAGCTTCGCAGCGGGGCGGAGCAGGTAGGGCAGCATTGGACCCGCGGCTGGGGTGCTGAGAAAAGACTCAAAGCACTTACCTTGCTCCACACACCCGCAGGGGGCGGGTTAGCGACTGAGGAGGAGGTCCCGGGTAGGCGTCCTCTAGACTCGTCAGAACCGGCCGGCCGGGGGACAGTTGTGTGGCTGGAGACGGGTGGTCCGTGTCCAGGAAGCCGGGACTGTTGAGATCTGGCAGAGTGCCGTGAGAACGGCATTTGCGGGCCAGGTGACCCAGAGACAAAAGGAAATTCTCCTCCCGGCCCTCCACCGGGGACGGAGCGGTCTTACCACCTCCGGAGCTAACATCTTGGTCCCTGGGTCGAACGTCTACGGACAGCCTGGGAGCCTTCCGGGTCCTCAAGGGGGTCCTTGAGACGGGGGCGTCTTCTTCCTGCGGAGTGCTAGCCGCTGGGGCTGAGAGCTGGGCCCGGGTTGAGGCGGAGCAGTGTGTTTCATAGTCGCAGGAGGATGCCCTCGGCGAGCAGACGGGCATGGCCCATGGCGGCAGGCTTGTGGCGGGGCAGGATGTGCGGTGGCCTCCGTCTGCTTCACCGCTAAGGACTGCTGGGCAGAGTCGTCAACGGTGGCACCGAATGGATGGAGCTGGGAGACGGGGGTGTGGGAGAAAGTGTGCCTTGTATACCTCCCGCATTTCGACCAGGTCCAGTCCACAGATGCGTTTCTGGACCACAAAGGGTGGCCATCGCCTGTTCGAGTGCCGGCACTTCTGACCTCCGTGGCCCGGGGGGCAAGGTTGATCATCCAGCGCAGTTCCTGCAGCACATCAAGAACAGGACTACCCAAGGTCCAAGTTTTGAAGTGCCTTGGCCTGGCGTTGGTTGCAGGAAGGGACGTGGCTGTGAGCGGCGCACCTGCCCGTTGGACCGATCAGGTAGCCCGGGAAAGCATAGCGGATCTCCGTGCGTCAGGCTCAGGTTGGGCGAGCAGACCCGAAGGTGGCGGCCCAGGCGAGTGATCAGCATCCGATGCCGCTGTAACGCTCTCCGATGCAGCGGTGATGTCATCCAATTCTGAAGCAAGCGTGCCGGGGAGGCGGTCGGTTCGAGGGGGTTTACCCGGCGAACAGAGCCCGTCATTGTCCCCAAATCGCCTTCATCGCCCACGGCGCCTGCGCCAATCCTGTAGGAAGAAGGCGGAGCACGGGGGGTGGCTGAAGTGGCTTTCTCTCATTACAAAAGAAAGCCATACGACCGCAATGCTATAACGGCCATGTTCCTGCACTGAGAAGATGAACCATTGGAGACAATGCTCATCCCGAGCTCAGACGGAAGCAAACAAGCGTGCCGGGGAGGCGAGTGGTTCGAGGGGGTTTACCCGGCGAACAGAGCCCGTCATAGTCCCCAAATCGCCTTCAACGTCCGCGGCGCCTGCGTCAAAACTCTCATTGGCCTTTTTTCATAGATCAGAGGCATCTTTCGGTGCTCAAGAGAGACCCCTAGTGTCGCTTCTTCGACACGACGTTGAAGTGAGCGACAGACGGGGAACTGTAGGTCCAAAAAGCAGATAAAAGCAGCATAAAAGTAATCCAGCAGACTAGAGTGTTTAAATTCATATCTTCAGAAGTGATATGATAAGTGTGGGTGAGAACCAAATCAACATTTAACTCTGTTTTTTTACTATTAATCTCCACTTTCACATCTGAAAGCCACATGTGGCTCCTGTTCAGTTTCACGTTCACATTTGTAAGAGAAAGTGGAGATTTATAGTAAAAAAGGACTTATTGATTTTCTTCTCACCCACACTTATCATATGTCTTGAAAAGACATGGATTAAAACACTGGAGTCTTAAGGATTACTTTTTCTGATTTCTGGCCACAATTCACTTGCATTGTATGGACCAGCAGAGCTGAAATATTCTTCTAAAAATCTTAGTTTGTGTTCAGCAGAAGAAAGAAAGTCATACACATCTGGGATGGCATGAGGGTGAGGAAATTATGAAAGAATTTAAATGTTTGGGTGAACTATTCCTTTAACTTAAATAGTTAATTCTATAACACCAAGTTAAGTACATATTATTACGCAAGTTTTTGGAGATATCATTACACAATTCAACAAAGGGAACCAGTTTACTCAGTCAGTTAAGTAGTCAACTTATTATGCTTTTCAGTGCAGTAAGGCACTCACAATTAAAGTAAATGGGGCCAGTCCATAAATGTTAATGTACACACTGTTTCAAAAGTACAGACACAAGATGTAAACATTATACAAAATGATTTTAATGCGACAAAGTCTGTGTTTTACATGATGTAAGTGTAATAAAATCACTTAAAGTGTTTACTGCCATTCTGACATCGTCAGGTCAATGAGTCAATTATTTTAAATTTTTTGTGGTGATTAATATTGTCACAAATGCTGTTGATTGAACATTCCTTTAAAGAGTTTAGCTAATGAAATCCTCAACATTTAGGCCAACCTTACCTGGTGGAGAATGGGACATTTTGATCTTGACAAGAATTTTTCTCCTCACTCCAGTTACAGCCATCAGAAACCTTTAGCAAGTATTTGTACTTTGCAAAAATGTCCTCAGGGGCACAGACACCGAAGAATACTTTTTCAGCATGCTCAACAATCTGTTCAACAGTAATGAGAAGCTTGTGTAAGACAAGTTGACAAATTAAACTGAAAGTTGCAGAATTAGCATGTGATAATATTACGTACAGTAACTTTCATGTTCTTCCGTTTCAGTTCGTTAATAAACGCCTCCTGCTTCTTGAAATTTTGGGCCTCATTGTCCTCAACCTTATCAGCCACCAGGACATAGTCACAAGATCGAGTAACGTACGAGTTATACTGAATAAAACACAAGTACAGAAACACACAATGTAAAGACAACAAAAGCTCATTGGCTGACAATATTAATTACTGATCAGAAAAACATGATGCTGCAATTATGACAGTAACTGCTGACTGTGGTTTTTGTGGGATGTCCAGTGTCTGTGTCTGTCACCTGATTTTCCAAGCAATTCTAAGTTAGTCAAGTCTAGGTCATGCAGAGGAAGAGGGCATGTGAATGTGTGACCACATGATCATAGTGTGTTAAGATACAGTATAATCATGTGCTTTACATTTGTCTTTATACAGTGCCAGCAAAACTGAGTAGAAATTATTATGGTGACTGTGATATGACAGTTGGTCAACAAATGCACAGAAAAACACACATATCTGGTCTCTTTTCCTACCTGTGCTGAGAGTAAAGGCTCATCTCCACTGTCCAGGACGTGAAGAGCCATAGCATCCTGCAACACATAGGAATAATAGAGAGCTGTAACACCCTCTAAAATATGTACAAATGTCTCTAGGAATTGTAAGATTTAGAGATAAACTGCTACTGTTCATCATGTGTTGTGGACAGAAGTTACAGTACATTCAAGTCTACTTGTAATAAATCAACCCACTCTCATCCTGTAAATGAGGCAGAGGGCAGTGAACATTATGCAAATTGACAGGCAGAGCTATATAGGCAATTTTGTGAAGCCAAATCTTATCTCAACTCAAATGCAAAGAAAATGTCTTCATGTGCAATCCACTAAGTGGTCACTGATACTTAAAAAGTAACATGCTTTATATACAAAAAATTGCCAATATACAGAGGGCTCCAAAAGTCTGAGACCTGGTCAATAATCAAAATACTAAGTGAAATGTAAGAAAATTTAAGTGAAATTCCGAATTAGCTACAGAGCTAAATGTCATCTGTAGTCCCAGGGCAGAAAAAAATAAATGACACTAGCATCATTAAAACATTAGTCAATAGACAGCAGACAAAAACATAACACCCAGTACTTATATGCAATACAGTACATAAAAGCATAGTTTTACCTCTTTTTTTTCTCTATCATTCTCACATTTCTCTTTCTCTTCTGATAGCATCTACTACCACTGATTTGACTACAGGTCCAGACATGCCTTTGGCAAAGCGGTTCAGATACCGACTTCAAGTGTTTGCTCCATTTTTATTTGTGTGTCAGAAAGTCAGAAAGAGAAAGTGCAAGAGTAGCCCCTCAGAGCAGAGATTTGAATTCCTCACAACTGCCATAAATTGAAGCCAGATTAATTAAAACAATAAAAAAATTTGCTCCCTGACATTCAAAGCAGCACTTCATGACAACTAACCTGCTCTACCACAGAACCATTATTCATTCAGTTTTGGCACATGCATCTTACTCGCAATATAAACGCCTACATGATAAATTTGCATAATAGAAAGAGATCCCTTAAACAGAGAGAGCATTATTGAAGAGATTATTGTAACACTTTATAATAAGTTTCCATTTAAGAACATTAGTTAACATGAACTATGATCTTAGTTCTTGCTAATTTCAATACATTTTTTTAAATCAAAAGTTGTATTAGTTAACATCAGTTAATGCACTTTGAACAAACATGAACTAACAATGAACAATTGTATTTTTATTAACTAGCATTAACAAAGATTAATAAATGCTGTAAAATATATTGTTCATTATTAGTTCATTATACCTAATGCATTAACTAATGTTAATGAATTAGAACCTTATTGTAAAGTGATACCCAGATTGTATTACATAACATTATGGCCATCATAATTAAATTAATGACATCACAGACATAAGGCTTTTTGCGGCAACATTTATGTTTACAGTCATATCAAAGTCTCTTTTCAGATCAGTCTTAGCAACAAGATGTTCAGGTCAGATGATTGTTCCTCAGAATTTTTTTTCTTTTTCTGAGAACATGAATCCCTCATAAATAATGCAGTTAAACCTGTCTGGAATAACTACACCAAACAATGTATTAATAATCCAAATGAGACTTGAATGAGTTATTATACAGCCCATAAAAAGACATTCATGCATGAAAAACAAGAAACTACATAGGCTGAGCAAAAACATTGACATCCCTATTTTATACAGTTTTGTGGAATATATTGTAATGCATTAAACACATAAATAATAGTGGCTAAAGCCAGTGATGTTTATGACAGTATGTGCAACAGTTTTCAGATAAAAATCTAAACTATTTTGTTTTTACTGGCTCCTGTATCTTTTTAAAAGGGCTGAAAACATACTTTCAAAATCTAAATACTCTTGTGTTTGTGCATTTAATATGAGGGCTCAGAAGTCTAATTCAGTTAAATAATAAACGTACACGTCATTTCAGTTAAAGTGGCAAAAGAGAGGAACAGGTACGTGTCCTCTGTGCCATAACTTAGATGCACCAGCGAAGTGCAAAAACTCAAGAAACACACAGAAGAAAAACATCTGCCGGTCTTACCTCTCGATCAGTGAAGTACATCATCACATCAAAGTTTTCAAAGTAGTGCAGTTCTGGCAGACTGATGTCAGTGTCGCCTCGGTTATCTTCACCTAGCCGAAGCCCGGCGGATCCAACTAGAATGAGACATTAAAACTGGCTCGGAACTGATCTAAAGCAACTTGCCGCACTCTTCCGCATTTCAAATCGCAAGTGTGAGAGATTTCGAGCTCGAAGTTATGCTCGTGCCATTACAGTACAAATCCAGGTTAGATCTGAGACGTCATCGTGTTGTTAGTTAAAGGGCGAGGCTGAGACTCGATCGAAACTCGTCCTTTACATTAGTTTGAAACAATGACCACAATCATACAGGGGGTTCAATGGGACATAGACAAATAAGGTTGTCCAAGATTACAAAATCCATCAAGTTCATAGAAATATAATATTTGTTTATATGCTGGTCTCATACATTTAAGAAAAAAAAAAACAAAAAAACAAGTATATATATATATTTGTTTTTTTTAAATAAATACAAAATAATGTAAAAATGTGGATTATTTTTCACAAGGTGAGACTTTTATCACAGAAAGTATCTGAAATGATAATATTAGAGGTGTATTCAAGAAACTGTTTTATGTTAAATGCATTTTTTGAATAACTTGATAGATCCAGACAAATAAAACGAGTGCCATGATTCTTGTGTTAAAAAAAAATATGACTTTAAAAAATGTGAAGTGGTGTACCCATCAAGTAAAATGTATGAAAATACATATTTAGCCTCTTGGATACACGTGAGTGCAATTTAATTTTAAAAAGAGTATTTTTCAAGGTGTATTTGTGTGTACAAATATAATGGATTGAGTCAAAGATTACTTATTTCTTAGTGATTCTCAATTTGACCTGAACAAAATGTGCTGTTAATAAAAATGTAAAAATATTTTATTTATTGTTTATTTGCAGCCCCACCTGACTTTAATTTAGTGTACAAAAGTTTTTCAAATATTATTATTTTTTTAAACATTATTTTACAGCTTTTCTTTTAAATAAATAATGATTCATTCATTCAAAATACGTATGCCAACATTTCTTTTATCACAAAATAGGCTTTTATTTTTTTAACTTGTTTGACAACGGACTATTAGACTACATCAGGAGAGGGGGAAAAAAAAAAAGTCCCTGGAAATAAAATATTAAAATGACGTTTGATACTCAGAAGTATAGCCACAAGACATAAACAACGTCTTAACATGATTTTAGTGTGATAAAATAACTTTCTAACCTTTTCTGTGTAATGTTATAGCCAATTTTACAACTTAGTTGCCATGATGATGTAGTCAACAAACTCTAAAACAACTTTACGTCTTAAATAATACGAGTTTTAACAGAAGCTTTCATATAAATGCTTTTATAAAATGAAAAGCTTATATTTTTGGCCTTGAAACACTCCAAATGGCCCCATTAACATGAACCATTTAAAGTACTTTTGTTTTTTTTAAAGAAAAGGAGGGACAAGTCAAAATTAATTTTGTGGTAATCAACATGCTGTTGATTGAGCTTTAAGTAATTTAAGTGCTTCATATTTTCCAGAGGTTACAGACTTGTCTGTGATCTGGTTACAATATTAAATGTGCTGTAATTAATCTCCTTATTTGCATCGCTCATCATCCATACAAATATGGGCATGCAAAACATTGAACTTTATAGGTTCACTGTCATGTCAAGACACTGAACCGTTGTTTAATATCATCTTAAAGTACATACATAACTGAGTTTATGAAAAGTGATCATAAAAACTAACACAGTACTTCAGAATAGTTTTGCATACACTAAAACACTGATACCACTGCAGACAAGTGACAGCTAATTTATGCAAAGGATACTTCGTGAAGTCAGTCATTTATGACTTGATCATTTTCATTGAGACATTAACCCATAAATGCCAAAAGCAGTATTGGTAATACAAAATAATGGGAGGTTTCATGTCCATACAAACATAAAAACAAGTTTTTAAGGATTAACGTTCACTCTGCGCCTTCCTCATCTTCAATTGTTTTACGAAAACGCTTGCGGTTTAATTTCCTGCCACTGTTGAAGACAACACTGGTCAACTTTTTGTCTTCCTCTTCCTTCTCTTTCTCAGGAAACCACTTCCTTTTCTTCTCTTCATTCTTCCATGAGCCAAGGTGATGAAGAGGTGTAGACTCTCCTTCTTCATTATCTTGTCCATCATCCAAGTGTTTAAGTCCAACCTCTTCCTTGCTAAGATGGTCATGTTTGTTCCTGCTTTGATCTTTGCTCTTGGGTTTAGTGAACACAATCTTGTTATCATAGCTGCTGGCATGATCCTGATTGAAAGCTGGAGTAAAAGTCTCCAACACGGCATTCTGAGACCTCTTGCTTTCTTGAAGCCCTTGTATGTCCTGAGGAGCCACCTGGCTATTCTTTCTATCACTGGTTTCAGGGATATCTTCAAGGCTGTAGTGTGTCCAGCGCTCAGGATGTGCAAGATAGTTTGGGAGATTTTTACACAAAGGTTGTTTTTTGGTTGCCTCTGGGTCAACATCACATTTCCCTTGAGCTACATCTGGAGGTGACGGTGGAGCAGGACGTGCAAACATGCCATCAAGAATGTTGTCTTCACCTAGCTGTTTAGAAGTGAGCTTTGCAGCACTATCCAACTGTGCGAAGATGTCCTTGCTACGATCACAGAAACCAGAGCTCCCACCTGTCAGTCTGAAGGTGGGATTGTATTGAGGAAGAGGCAGACGAGGCCGAGCATCTTCTTCCTCTTCCGAGGAAGACAAGTCCTCAACCTTTCTGCTAAAATGCTCTGTGGGCTCATCAGAGTCAGAGTCGCTTAAAGACAGATCATCAGGGAGTTCAATGGCATCTCTATTGGACAGGATATTAGGGGCATCCTTTTCTTTGCATTTTGGATCAGTCATAATACCGCTACTCTGAGGTTAGGTAAAGGGATTATTAGAAGATGGATATTTACACAGCGATACTAAGTGGAGGACCTACAGAAATTTAAAGAAAAAAATGTTGAATAAAACACTTGTATTTGAGATGTGCTACAACACTTAAATAGTAATAAATACAGTAAATAGGATTTTTTTTTGTTTTGTTAGTTCTGATAATGAAACCAACTACATGAACTATGTAGAGGAAAGCATATAAGTAACTACTTACTCACCAAAGGGTCCTGAGACACCTGTAGGAACCAGAAAAACGACAAGAGATTTTCACTCAGTAAACATACAAATAGTTATACTGTAAACGGCAGGAAATCTAATGACATAATGAAGCACATCAACTTCAACGTATTAATAATTATTAGCATTAAAACACTTTTCCACACAAATCTTGTGATAACCACATTTAAGTATCACCTTAACTCACCTGCTTTATAATAGCACTACTATTAAAAAGCATTTACTACCTTAATTTAGAATAAAGCTGAAATAATGTTTGGGTGTAGGCAGGTATCTTACTAGTGTTGATGACTCACAAGTACTGTGATCTGCTTAGTTTAGCTGAAATCGTCCCATCCAGACTGTTGATGAAACTCATGGCAATGGCATTCAGACTTGAGGCCTATATGCTGTAGAGATACAAGCTTACAGTGAAACAAAGTTTACTAAATTAGAAGATATACGAAATATGCTAAAAAACTACAGCCTTTTTTTTAAACATTCGAATCATCATTACATGACATGAAATGGCCAGGGAACACAATCATTATCTGTGCAAGCATGTTAAGCTAACTAATTCGCACAAAGAAAACATCACAGCTAACGCTACTAACCTGCCTAAATGTGATGACCAACTTCGCAAACCGAATTACTCACGACTTCAATCCCTTTAATGAACTTAATAAAAGCGATATAAAACATCTGCCATTAGTACATTATTTTTATTTGATCCGTGCTCGTCGTGAGTCCAAATGTACATCGTATGTACAGACCGTGATGACGTGTTTCCGCCTCACGTAGCGCCGTAAATCTTTTCAAACGTTTTTAGATGTGCAATTTTGAAAAATATTTGTGTACATTTATAACATTATACTTTGTACTACATTGCCCTGGAATAAGTTTAAAAAAACGATTAATCACAGCTGCGATGGGGTTTGTCATACAAGTGACCGAAAATCTCTAAATCTATCTATTTTATTTTATTTTGGAAAGCTGTGAAAGCATAATAGTATTTTTTTTATTTTGCTGACGGAGCAAACGAATAAGCAAAAATTAGAGCTGCGGTCTCCCATTCACCGCTATATAAGTTTACCCTGCTATCATTTACTTCTGCATTCCAAATCCGAATATGTAAAGAAATGCTTTGTGGGTAATGTAGTTTACATAGGTAAGCGAAAAGTCTGTTAAATGACCAGCAGAGGGAGCAGAACTCAAACCGTCGATCTGTACTACTAGGTCTTTCATTAAAAATTAATTAATATGTACAAGATTACAGTAAGGAAGCATCTTGCCCTTCTAACAGTCTCCTTTCTAGGGAAAGGAAAAACATATATATAGGACATATTGTTTTACATATTGACCTGGAATGTATTTTTAAACATATCTCTCTCTCTCTCTCTCTCTATATATATATATATATTCCGTAATTATGTGACTTAACATAGACATGGAAATAAGAAAAATAACACGTTTAAGAGCCCTGTTAATATCTACTCTCGTGCCAGCATGCCGACGGAAAGCGTTGGCGTGTCGGCCACTCCCCTTTAAGACATCATCATCATCATCATCATCATCATCTCATCTCGTTGCTGCTGCCCTTGTTATTGATGCTATGGAGAAGAAATCAAACGGAGGACATACAATCACTACATTCTCATTACAAACATATCGTTCATCTTGAAAGCCGAAATCATATTCGGCAGGTTAATCAGAACGAAAGGGGAGATTAATCGAGCTGCTCTCGCGATTTTATAGATATTTTTTTACTGTCCTGTGGTGATAAAGACATTTAAGATGAAGCGAATAACAGGAAAGACTAAGGAAGCCACTCTGATAGAAATGTCTAACACGTTGGATACTCAAATTGAAGGTAAGGCATCTGCTACACTTATGTAAAGCTAATGTCAATTGAATGGGATTTCAAATAGCCTGTATAAATGAAAAGATAAACTCATGTAACAGCTGCATTAAATCAGGTGACAGGATGTTCATCACTTCAAAGGCATACGATGGAATGAAAGATTGCAGAATATGTTATAATATGTCAGGTATGGGGGGCAAACCCAAAATATATGCACACAAAGACAAACCATATATCCAAGTTGTATTGATCTTAACTTAAAATGAGTTTAATCCAGTGGAGTAACCGCACTGAAGGATGAGCTGAAAAGTAAAGGCATGGAAAAGTTCTGGTCTACACCCAGAAACTGGAGTCAAATGGCACCGTACAAGTATACTGCATTCCGTAAGCTTGTTTTCAACATTGTCTAAAGCATTAAAGAGAGATCTGGTGTTCATTAATCTACGCGGCCATCTATGAATTTGGTTTGGAAATGAATAAGGAAACTCCATACGTGTATCATTTCTAACGTTTCCTTGCCTGGAGCTCCTGACCACCCCTGTAATAATATTTCACGTTACTCTGTCTGGCCACATGGCTTGGCCTCTATGGAGGCCCAAACCTGCAAAAATAATAAATAAATGTAATAATAAGAAAATAAATAAAGGAATAAATGTCTTGATAAAACAAATATAATTAGTTTTTAATTAAATCTATTCCTGAATTTATTATTGTAGACTTTTTTCCTTAATAATTTTCTGTATTTTTAACTTTTATTTTTATTCTTTTTAACTTTTTATTTAGTAATTTATTTTGCATTGTTTTTACTTTTTATATTTATTTATTCCCACATATATTTATTTCCATATTTATATATTCCCATATATATTTATTTATTTATACATGTATTTATTTGTACTTTTCTGTGTGCAACATGTAAATGAGGGAGGCGGTCCTTGTGTTGCTCCAGTGCATCATTGGTTGAGAGCTCAATAGTACTTATCAGAAGCAAATAAGATGGACGTCCACCTTTGCACTCCCTGACTCGCACAGACTTAGAATATGCAGGGAAACATTTAGCAGAGAGTCTAACAATCCAGGATGTGCTTCGACATTCATACCGGCCTACAGCTCTCCTAAAACATCAATAAGCACCTCTACTCTAAATATAATAGTCATTTATTCGGTTATCGACTTCATTCGCAAGTTGCGCAACTCTCTAGATATATGTGAATTGTCAGCTAAAGTTTTTTTAATTTTTTAATTTATTTATTTATTTTATTGGAAAATTATGCGAACACATAATATAAGAATAATTCAATGAGACTTGAGCAATAATGTAAATTAACATTGGATGAAAATATAATACAAGAAGTGGAGATAAGAGAAAACTAAAATAAATAAATAAATAAATAAAAAACATAATTATCCAAAATAGTACATCAATTAAATATACAGAGGCAATGAATGAACAAATTATGATACAAAAGTTCGTCATACAATTTAACAGTTCTGACACTTTTTTTATTGTTTTTCGTGTCCTAATTAGGCACTTAAAGTCATGGAGAAAATGAATACATTTGGGTAATGTTGAGGAAAACTTACATTAATGAATAAAGTGTTTTGCCAATAAAATAATAACATATGGCTATGACCTGACGTCACATCAAAACAAGTCAAGAGTAATCGAGCACACGCTTCAATCTACAATAAACCAATGGTAAGCAGGACCAGCCCACAAAATTATCACACAAGAGACAGAAATGGAAAAATTAATACAAAAATAAATAAATGTGGGAATATTTAAATATGGAAATAAATACATGTGGAAATAAATATATAAATATAAAATAAATGAATGCATAAATAAATAATAATAAAAAAAATGAAAGAATAAAAATATTTTTAAAGAATAAAAATAAAAAGAGAAAATAATAAATTCAGGAATAAAATTCATTAAAAACGAATTATATTTGTTTTATCAAGACATTTATTCCTTTATTTTCTTATTACTACATTCATTTATTTATTATTTTTGCAGGTTTCGTCCTCCATATGCCTCAGTCCCAGTTTAAGTTGGGAATCAAACAGCCTTTATGTTGCATGACTTAAAAGAATTGGTGTTGATGGGATTCATTCAGTTTTCTCAGTCTTTTTGACTACAAGGTCCCCTTGAAAATAATCACTGACCCCCCTTTAAAATGAACGTTTGAATGTGTGTTCAGTGGTGCATTTTCACTATAGTGAGAAATATGAGGTCAGCTGATGTTTTAGTACATTTTAATTGTTTTGTTTTGATTTAAATTATTTTATATCAATTTAAGTCTTCTCGAGGTTCACTTGGAAGTGGCAGAGGCCCCTTGGTTGAGAATCACAGGACTACCCTGATAGCACAGGTACATCACCCAGATGTCTTTTTGATGTGTTTACATCTGGAAGACATATTTTTTACATTGTTTGCTCATTTGCAATAAGTCTATAAGACGTGTGTCAATAAGACCTTCTGCAGATGTATTTGAGACGTTTTATGGTTTAGAATGTTTGTTTGTAAATCTCATCTTTTTGAGATGTTAAGTAGATGTTAATTAGATTGTGATGTATGTGTGCAATCTGGGTTGACCACTGTAGAATTTGAAGTGAAATGTTCTTGGATGAGTATTGAATCAAACAAAAGAACAAATTCTGAACATTATTGTTTTCCCTAAAGGCTGCTGGATACAAAAACAGCATGCATTTTATGGATCGATTGTCCTGTACTGACATTTCAGCTCAAGGATGTGACAGATCCAGTGTAGTTTGATCTCACTGGTATTACTCAGCCTGTTTTTTAATGTTCTAAAATAAAGAGCTGAGCAGAGCTGAAATGAAGTGTGGTGTCTGGTAGCTCCAGTCACCCTGAGGTTGTTTCCTGCAGAGGTTGACTAATGTTTATTAAAACATTAATGCTGGAACAGGCTTTAGTAATGATGATCCAGATTCATTGGTGACTCATTGGGTAGTAATTTGATTATGCATCTCGAGCAAGACTGTGGCACTGCCATGGTTCACTTTGTTCTGCCTTAATTAAAAACTGTTCTAGAGATTTACAGTTCTGACAAAAGTTTTCCTTTCATTTGACTAAACCTGTACCAGTCATAAATGGGAATTTTTGGATATTCTTGAATATTCTTTGAAGCTTTAAATTTGAATGTGATGTTTTACTCTCCAAGTGATTCAGAAGCTGAAGTTACTAGATTTATACATTTAATATACTTTTGAGTAATGGGTGCTAATTAAACAGCAAAATGAACAACTGGCCACAACAGAGAGACTGCTCTGGAACTTTTATAAGCAGCTCTGCAAAGGCTTATAAAACGTCTCTTAGTAGAAATTCAACCTTAGTCTTTCCTCAAAACCCACATCTAATGGACAGCTTATCATTTGCATAAAATATAGTTACTATGCCACAGTGCTTCATTTAGCTATAAAGCTTCCTGTTTGTGCTGTAGCCTAATTAAAGTGTGGTAATAATGTTTCATATCATCATAATTATTTCTATGGCATCATCAACATTGCATTTTGTGCCTTTTTGAGGCATTAACTGAAATTGTGAAAGTTAATTTAGTTAAGCAAATTATGTCCACCCTCCTGCCTTGTCTTGTAAATGTCCTCTCTGAACTCTATAAAAAAGGGCAATGATGGAACTAGTAATTTCAGATGTGTTAAAGGGATTGTTCTTCCAAGTATTATAATTCAATCATTATTTACTTGTTATAACCCCATATGACTTTCTTTTTCTTTACACAATAAGAGCAATTGTGAAAATATTTTGTGGTCAGTGATGTCATACAATGGCAGTTTATGGTGACCACCTCTTCAAGCATTTAAAAGGATGCAAAAGTACAACTTAGAAGTTTAATAAATTATTGTATGACACTCAGAAAATCTAATGTATTATTTAGCGAAAATGCAGAATTTACAAAACGTGTCTGAAAAGTTTGAAGGAGACGAGAAGATGCATTTCTATGCTCAGCCTTATGTGCATGAATCAGAAATCAAACAGAGAGATGAAACAGGCTGATGCAGCCACACTCAGAAGCTACATTCAGACAGCGAGGACAGGAGACTGCAGTGTTTTGGATGTTTTGCTTCCTGAAATTGAACTAGAAGAACTGTATAGAAAGGTGTAGATAGCGTAATGTCTATCATGTCTATCTTCTCCATTCTGAACAGGGGTGTGTGTGTGTGTGTGTGTGTGTGTGACAAAACCCGGAGTGAAGAGAGTGAGACCTCATCAAAACAGTCTGTAGGTGTGACACCTTCTGCAAAATTCAAGTAGTTTTTAACTGGCTAGTGAGATTCTGGCTTTAATATACTGTTATGAGAAAGATTTTATCAGTTCACAGGGGACAGGGATCCTGGTGTGACAGCGCAAATATCATGTGTCATTGGCATCTGGTTAGGAAACCGTGTGACTGTGGCTGCCTTTAGGCTCTTCATTTTGATTTGCGAGGACTCCAGTTCAAACAAATAATTCTTGGCATAGAAATGCTGCTTCTTGCCGACTTCAAACTTTTCAGACATGCTATGTAAGTTCCGTTCTCTGGTTTGTGTCCAGCTATGTTGTTTTTTCTGTTATTAATTTTGCTGTTGGTCTGGTTGAGACCACACAAAGCTGTTTCTCTCTTAAATGCCCAGTCTCACGAGTGGTGGCTGCACAAACCGTTGCTCTCGTGAACCCGTACAGGTGAGCAACGGTCAGTCAAGAGTTTCACCAAATAGTACATTAGACGTTAGTTTGCTTCTCACCAAACTTTTGTGGAGGACAAAACCTGCAAAAATAATACATAAATGCATAAATGTAGTAATAAGAAAATAAATAAAGGAATAAATGTCTTGATAAAACAAATATAATTAGTTTTTAATGAATTTTATTCCTGAATTTATTATTTTTTATTCTTTAAAAATTGTTTTATTCTTTCATTTTTTAAAATTATTATTTATTTATGCATTCATTTATTTTAAATTTATATATTTATTTCCACATGTATTTATTTCCATATTTAAATATTCCCACATTTATTTATTTTTGTATTAATTTTTACATTTCTGTCTTGTGTGATAATTTTGTGGGCTGGTCCTGCTTACCATTGGTTTATCGTAGATTGAAGCATGTGCTCAATTACTCTTGACTTGTTTTGATGTAACGCAAGGTCATAGCCATATCGTGTAAACTATAGCTATTTGTGGGGCTAAAAACACAAGAGCTTAAGTCAATCCAAGATTTATTGGTTATACTACAATCACAAAATAAATGAGGAACTGTTTCTTCAACAAAACCACAAAATGAGCAAGTTTCTTAAATGATATGATTTAACCTTATGCTTTTCTGTGTATATAACTTCATATTTTGATGTCCACAAATCCATAATATTGTTTTCTGTTGTTATTATTGTTCATTGTAAAAGATACAAACATGCTTCATTTCCCTGATGGTTTATGTATGTATGTATATATAAGTTCTGCAATAAAAAAACTTTAGCTGATGCTTCACATATATCTAGAGAGTTGCGCAACTTGCGAATGAAGTCGATAACCGAATAAATGACTATTATATTTAGAGCAGAGGTGCTTATTGATGTTTTAGGAGAGCTGTAGGCCGGTATGAATGTCGAAGCACATCCTGGATTGTTAGACTCTCTGCTAAATGTTTCCCTGCATATTCTAAATCTGTGCGAGTCAGGGAGTGCAAAGGTGGACGTCCATCTTATTTGCTTCTGATAAGTACTATTGAGCTCTCAACCAATGATGCACTGGAGCAACGCAAGGACCGCCTCCCTCATTTACATGTTGCACACAGAAAAGTACAAATAAAAACATGTATAAATAAATAAGTATATATGGGAATATATAAATATGGAAATAAATATATGTAGGAATAAATAAATATAAAAATAAATGAACACATAAATTAAAAATAAATACAGAAAAATAATTAAGGAAAAAAGTCATACAATAATAAATTCAGGAATAAATTTAATTAAAAACTAATTATATTTGTTTTATCAAGACATTTATTCCTTTAGTTATTTTTTTATTATTACATATATTTATTATTTTTGCAGGTTTGGGCCTCCATATACTTTATCGTACTAATAAAAAGTTATTAGTCACATACAATAATTTGTTAGACTTCTGATTTATACTTTTGAGTTCTTTTTGAAGCTTGAAGATTTAGTCACCATAAACTGCCATTGTATGACATCATTGAGCACAAAAGATTTTCAAATGCAATTTCTCCCTCTGTGTTAAGAAAATGAAAGAAATTTATGTGGCATTATAATAACAAAGGAAACAATGACTGAATTGCATTTTTATTTGAATTATCCCTCTAATCTACACTTGTATGTAGTTGTGTGTAATTTTAGTGATCATGTGACAAATCCCATTTTTAAAGCTTTGTATTCCTTTCAGTTTTCAAATCTGTTAAATTAAAAATCAGAGTGATTATTTGCTCTAGGTGTTAATTACACCAGCCACATAGCATGGCTATTTGGGTTCACCACACTCAAATAGTCTGGTGGAAACACAGAAATTGAAGAAAAACTGTGCCCCCAAGCAAAGGGTTTTAAAGACGTGTGCGTTTTTCATGCGGACGACCCAGGTTCGATTTCCCCCTTTTTTCCCACCCCATCCCATCCCATCCCATCCCATTTTCTTGTTTCCACACTTTTCTCCTCAATTTGGAACACCAAAAATGGCGCAGTGACTCGGAGTGACTCAATCTGGGTGGTGGAGGACAAATCTCAGTTGCCTCCACGTTTGAGACATCAATCTGTGCATCTTATCACGTGGCTTGTTGAGCGCATTACTGTGGAGACATAGTGCATGTGGAGGCTCACACTATTCTCCACGACATCTATGCACAACTCACCACGTGCCCCACCAAGAGCGAGAACCACATTATAGCGACCACAAGGAGATTACCCCATATAACTCTACCCTCCCTAGCAACCGGGCCAATTTGGTTGCTTAGGAGACCTGGCTGGAGTCACTCAGCACACCCTGGATTCGAACTTGTGACTCCAGGGATGGTAGTCGGCGTCAGTACCTGCTGAGCTACCCAGGCCCCTCCTGTTTCCACTCTTAATATTTCCTTTAATACGACCAATAAAAATGTATATAAAAGTTGATTTCCTTGCAGTGATTTGTTTACAGTACCTTTGGTCCAGGTAAATTAACCATGGTTTTACAATAGTAATCTTGTAGTAACCATGTTTTGTAAATGTGAATTATTGTTATTTTTGTCCCAGGGTGAAACCAATATTGACTGTTGCTTTTCAATGGGACTGAGTACTGTAATATACTGTTGTGTTTGACAGTTTGACTTGCTGCCCTGTCTATTCACTCTGTTTATCAGTGCATTGTCACCCTGGCCTGTCATAGAGAAGACTGAGTCTCTTATCAGGCAAGACCTCATGGCATCCTCTTTAGAAACTGCTACATTGACACCCATGGACCATGAATGATGTCCAATGCCTCCATCTGTCACACCATGCCAACATAGTGGTGTGTTTGAGTGTGTTTGTTTGTATATATGTGCAGATGTTTTTGTGTTCCCTTGACCTGTCATGTAAGGTAATAATACAGAGATGAATTTAGTTATGGGGTTACTTAATTAAAATATTTCCTGACAACGTCGAGTCATTATTCAAATATTTATTTATTTTTTTTTGTTATTCAAAAGAGCAACATTTGAATTAAAGCTGTTTTGTTGCTGCTCCATTTGCAGGCACAATGCTACACTTGTTGGTAAACAGGAAAAAGAGAGAGTTGTTACTATGGCAGCAGGCTCTTTAATTTAGTTTTCCCTTTGATAGGCATACTGTATGAACAAGTAATTTGATAGGCATACTGTATGAACAAGTAGTTTGATAGGCATACTGTATGAACAAGTAGTTGACCCAGTAAATTTAAGGAATAAAATCTTAAAGGGATCATATTTTTTAAGGAAACCTGTTTCATTTAAATTATGCCTTCATTAAAAGTACATTGTGTCACTTCAGCATCAACAGATTAACAACAGGGTTCCCACAGTCATGGAAAACCTTAAACTTTCAGGGACTTTAAAAATGATGATTTCTAGGCCATGGAAAAGTTATCAACAGATCTTACACTAAGCAGGGACACACAATTGAGTATTGGAATTGGGGGTTGTACTCAAATATACATCATTGCCTAAATATGTGAAATAACTGTTCAGTGAATGACCTGTGTCTTTGGTGGTTCATGACACACATTTCTTGTGGAGATTTATGTGTTTTGTCATGCATTAAGGGTGCAATGATGTTAGCTTGATACATTCAGCTGATGAATAATTTTTTTTCCCTCTTGCTATAAAGAGTCTGCATTGACACGTGAGGTTGAATTGGAATTCATGTCTTCATTTCCATTTTCTGAACAAACTGAACTGAAAATAGTGTCAATCTGTAACTTTATCTGATGTAAAGATAAAAAAGTAACTAACATGGTGTAGGATACTGGTTACTGTTTATGTGTTTACTAGGAAATTAATGCACTGTTTGTATTTAGACAGGTTTTATCAACACAACTGCTGCTTTTTCCCTCTCTGCTTCAAAGTATTACACAAAGGTGCCATTATCAAAGCCCTTCTTTCCCAGAAGGCATAATCACCACCCATAATAGCATAATCTTAGGAAGCCTGCGAGATCACAACACCTGCTAGCTCTGCCCAGAGCAAATATTGGTCTATTCGCATGATAGAGACCAGGCCTATATACACCTAAATTTCCAATTGCACTAGCAAACAGAATATTTATGTAGTGGTTTTAAATAGAAAGTTCACTCAAAATCGAAAATTCTGTCATCATTTACTTATCCTCATGTTGTTTTAAACCTGTATGACCTTCTTTTATTCCTTAGAAAACTAAACATGTTTGGCAGAATGACAGCCTCAGTCACCATTCACTTTTATTGTGTGGAAAAGTAATACAATGTAAGTGAATGGTGACTGTGGCTGTCATTCTGCCAAACATCTCCCTATGTGCTTCACAGAAAAAAGAAAGTCATACAGGATTATAACAACAAAAAGGTTAAAAGAATGATGACATTATTTTAATTTTTTGGGTGAAAAAGTTGTTTGTGTGGTTTTAAAATGTTTCCTTCATCTTTCCACTCCTAACCATATGACGGGTTAAGATGGCTGTGCAGTTCTGACGGGTTACCGGAGGACCTTTCATGCAGGTACGGACAGAGATTAACTACATGTGTCGTTTTCTGTCCGTTCTCCACTCTGATATGCACCGTTTTCTCTTCATATTAATTTTCTCTCATTTTTCTATTTTTTTTTTATTTTTATTATTCAGCATTTTATTATGTTTTCTCAGTGTCTCAGAGACCATACTGTAACAAGTGTTCTCATCTGTGATGCCACATGTTTGGGGATGTGAACATTACTCTAAATGCTACAATTGTTGAATAAAATGTTGATGCCTTCATTCACTCTTTCATTCCTGTACTAATGTTGGTTCCTCTCTATCTGCCTTACCTTCATCTGATCATTGCTTTATAGCTGTTAAGTATGTCAAGGTCTTCACCTGTGTTATAAGGCTGGATATGAGTCTGTCTAGCTATGTCTTCCAGTCCAGCTGTCTGTATAAATGCCAGAACATACCCACTATGTGATAATTTTTTTTAGGTTGCCCAAGCCATGTGTTTACAGCTACTCTCATCAAAAATGTACTCATGCATTCTAAATGTTTTGATGTGAAACTGTTATAGAACAATGGCTGCCTTGCATGTGTAAGATACAGGTGTGAATGTGAGAGATTGGGATGGGTGAAGTGTTGTGTAGCTTCATGTTTTCTTGGTTTGCGTTGCTGTCAGTGCAAAGGAAGGCACAAAATGGCAATATTGTTTAAAAAGCATCCCAGGGTGATACCTCAAGAAGTTGGTAGAAAAATTGTCAAGAGTACATGTCTACAAATTCTAGGCTAAGGGTGACTACTTTGAAGATTCTAAAATATAACACAGTTTTTATTTATTTTGGATTTTAGTTTAGTCACAGTATAATTCTCATAATTCCATTTCTATTATTCCATAGTTGTGATGACTTTACTATTATTCTAAAATGTGAAAAAAATAAAATAAATAATAATAATTAAAGATTTAAGTGACCCTAAACTTTTGAACGATAGTGTGGTATATGTATGTACATGCATAGGGTCACATAGAGTTTAGGGTCATCTAGTTCCCATCTATACTGTGCATTTACTGGCTGCTTTTCTTTATTATTTGGTCCAAGTCTTCCATTTCAAAAACATATTTTTTTAATAAAATGTTAGTTTTGTAATGAACTAAATTAATATGTTGGCACAATTATATTTTTGTTTACAAAACTAATTTAAAATATTTAAGCATACGCCTTGAGATCAAAAGATCTTTAAAATCATGAGAAACATTTCAGTTATGTGACCCCAAACTTTTGAATGGCAGTATATGCAGTATATAAAACAATCTACTCTATTGCACTTTTTTGGAGATTTAACTCCACTCTGTTTGGTTGGCAATATGTGACTTCTCCCTGCTGTGGTATGTGTGACATCATACACTAGCCTGGTACAAAAACTCTCTGCCTGTCTGTTCTCCACAGGAAGTGCTTTTATCCCATAAAGTTGGCTAGTCAGCTTACAGGCATTGACTGACTAACCAATGGAATGTCTGTCAGAGTGGGTGGGGGAGGGAGAAAAGAACAGGAAAGACAGAGAACTGTCACATACTACATCACATTTTGTCAAGTTATGTGATATTTCAATATGTCAGCTATAATATTTATCAAACACACTGTATAACTGGAATTTACTTTAGCTATAGCTGTTCTTCAGCAAAGAAAAATAAAGATTCCTTTGGCCTCAGAAACTCCTTCCCATACCTCTTGAAACACAGTGGGAAGAAATCAATTTAGCTGTCATTCGAATATCTCTAGTGTCTGCTTGTCAGCATTTTTACTGCTCACCTTCGGCAGCCTTCCACAATGTGTGGGCAGGAAGGACCTAAAAACAATATTTTTATGTAACCAAATATTTCCTATTTTCACAGGAGCAGGAAATCTTCAGTTTAGCCCAATTACCATAAAGCACTTTTATATGTAGCTCTGATAAATACTCATAGCATTTTTTTCTGTGTCTCATGCTCAGATAATAATGGCAGCATTAACTCCAACTCTGACCGAGGAACACAGCTGCCTGGTCATCAAGAGGTAAGATGTCAGACTCATCTAATTTCATTCCCATTTCCTGTCATAGCTCTTCCTTGTTTTCAAAGGAAACTGAATGTTAATGTGAAGAATGGTATTTTGTTGTAACATATTAACATAAAAAATACCTATACCTCTATATATATATATATATATATATATATATATATATATATATATATATATATATATATATTTATATATATATATATATATATATATATATTTATATATATATATATATATATATATATATATATTGCTGTTGCTTTTTTAAAAGATGTGTGAGCATACTAATGCCTCCTACACAATAAAATGCTTTCGAAGATGTCGGATTGTGGTAACGTTCATATTACACAACTGTCTGTCTTGTCATTGAAGTCGTAGTGTTTTCACATTACACGAGGAATCGCGACAGGGGTGAACACATTACAAAACATTTCACTATTGACAAATCCCAGACGACAATGCCTGGACTCCAAATTACATTTCACAACAGAGTACACGTGAGAAGTGATACAAGATATGAAAACAAATGCCCGTTTGTTAAATGTTATGCATTTCAGAATATGATATGTATATTTTTAATCATATATTTTATTGATTATAATATGAAAAAGTACCTCCTCCTGAAAAATATCTGCCTATTTGCTTACCTGACTATCCAAGAGAACTGGCAATTTCTCTCCAACTTTTCTCTTTCTCCACCCGGCTGAGATACAGTTCAGATGAAACATCAAATAGGCGCTGGTGCTCCTGCCAATGTTCCACAAATTTTTCCTCAATTTCTTTGGTCCAATGAGACTTTCTTGATAAAGCAGTCATGATAGTTTATGTTCTGTTGCATGTACATCAGGACTCTGCAACTGATATTTCCCATGCCCCGTTTCTTGCTCTCTCATTGGCTGTAGGTCAACGCTGCAGTTGTATTCAGTCAAAACATATTTCACATTGTGCGATTTGGAATCGCAGACTGGTCCAGATATTTAACATGCTGGATATCTCGCTGACATCAGCGACGTGTCGGCGCTTCTCTCAGATTGCGTCTTTGATAATTCATACATTGCGTTTGTCGCTCAAGGGAGCAAGCTCTGATTTGCCTATGATTTCGGGCTTTGTCGGTGATCTCTACAATGCTTTCGGCGAGTGAAAATCAGGCCTAAAATCATGTAGTGTAAACTCTGCATAAGGCCATGAGGCTGTTAAATCTGAAGATCTTTCACATTTCTGTTATAAACATTTGTGTAGGACCAATTTAAACTTTTGAACTTCTAAGTGGAGCACTCGAAAACAGGTCAAAAGGTATGGCGAGGCTGTTTCTCCCACAAGTACTCATGTGAATAAGTTAGAATTTATGTATTCTAAAGGACGATTGTTCCATTTGCATCAGAGATAGTGTAGGATGACCTCATCGGAGTAAACATTGGGCCTGATTTTGTATTCCTTTTAGTATATAACTGTTCTGCTGCAGCACATAAGGTCTCTACTTTGAAGTCACATTAAGTCATCTGACTCTCCTCAGCGCTGACTTTGGCATTTTCACATGCAAATATGTAAACATGAACTGAAAGCATCAATAAAATATGCCCTTGTTATATTTGTCTTAAATGTACACATTGATACTGGCGAACTGTCCAGGGTGTACCCCGCCTTTCGCCCAATGTTAGCTGGGATAGGCTCCAGCCCCCCGCGACCCTGTACAGGATAAGCGGTTGACGATGGATGGATGGATGGTACACATTGATACCATGCTGAAAAGACCAGCTTAACCAGCACACAGTTCCTTTGCTGGTCAGGGATTATTATTATTTTATTATTTTATTTTTTGCCATGTTGTTCACCAGCAAAACAAAAAATCTATATGGTTTGTCTGGTAATGCTGGTTATTGGTTAACCAAGGATGTCTGGGTAAGGTAGCCAGAAAGCCTTGTTGGAACATCAGCAAACCAGAATCCCATGTTTTGGACCAGCATTCAAGATACAACGTACTGCATGCTGGTGACTAGCTATGCTGTTTGTTCAGAAAGGTAATTGTACATTCCTCCTCAGTGCAATCAGCAGCACTATATGAAGGAGTGTTTTTTTTGGCAGAAAATGCTGTGTATTAAACTCAGAATCTCTGGCTAAACCTGGGTAGAGATATAAATAACCGCATGGTTGTGAAATTACTCACCCCTGTGAAATCACTTTTGTGAGGGAGCATCCAGAGGTGAAGCTGTAGCACCACTCTTTAGAAAAATCTACTAAATTATAAAGTATTCCAATAAGCAGCTTGGTTATCTCAGGCCCACAACATTGATGCAAGAGGTTTCAAGGCAAATGCATCAGATTCCAGTAGACTTATCTTTTTATCTTATGTCACTTTATGAAATGAGGACTTTGCTGTGTACACATGCGCTCTCTAAAAAAGGCCTTAAAGGGATAGTTCATGCAAAAATACAAATTTTGTCATTATTTACTCACCCTCATTTCATTCCAAATCAGTATGACTTTCTGTCTTTTGAGGAACACAAAAGGAAATGTTAGAGAATGACCTTTTCAGCTGTCACCATTTACTTTCATTGTATGGAAAAAGATGCAATTAAAGTAAATGGTGCCTGGGACTAAAATACTGCCTAACATGTCCTTTTGTGTTCCATGGAATAAAGCCAAAGAGCTTTAGAACCGCATGAGGGTGAACTGTCCCTTTAACTCAGACAGAAGAAAGTATGTGTTAACAAGAAGTTCCCCAGTTTGTCTGAGGTAAGGAGGAGTCTGTAGTAAAACCGTTCATATCAGATGTCTTTCTGTTAGTGTGCTGCACGTGACATGGAAATTTTATACACTACATTCTCCCTGTCACACGCCAACATTGGAGCACTTTATGCAAAATATGATGGCTGTTACAATTGAGGTATGGATAAATTGTTTATGTTCAGGCCCAAGGTGAGATTGTTGCCTATTTTGTGGAGCTTGTTTTAAATTACTATTTAAACATCACTGAACATTACATTTTTTGTTAAGTTTACAAATCGTAAATCGTATGTGTGTGTGTGTGTGTGTGTATACACTAATTTGAATTTAGTGGCCTTTTTTCTTGTTAATAATGATCATTTCTGCTGAATGCATTGAGATGGGACCACATCAATACCTTGTTTTTTCTTCTTCTTTTACTCTCCTTCAATGTGTGTGTGTGTTTATTATAGAGAGATGAGCCTGAACAGGAAGGGTGGGCCTTCAATATCTATCTTAAACACAAGCAATGCATTTGTCACTCCGTTTTACCCTTAACATTGATATGAAGATACAGCACAGAGCGTAGCAGTGGGGGCTGGTACTTCAAAAGTAGGAAAAGTATTCAAACTAGGGCTGTCGATTTAACGCGTTAATAACGCTTGATTCATTTTTACAAAAAATGTAATCTCAATGCCTACTGTATACTCCAGAGGGCAGTAAGTGAAATTTCAGCTGTGTGAGCAACACACAGTTTATTACAGTGAACAAAACATTAACAACCCTTTAGCGGACACACAACTCAAACATGCATTACGTTCTTGTGTTCAAAACACTTGGAGCGCAAATGCGAACTGAGGGATCTCAAGATTTGTTTAAATATTGAGTTTTAAACTATATTTAACTTGACACAGTGACCTAAACATTTTATTTTTATGACGCAACACACCCAAGAAGTGACACAAGCATGTCTGACAAATATTTAATTACCAACTTAAGGAGGTGTCCTTTAAACTGTTACACCATTTTTTCAATCTTTATTTAAGAAACATGCTCCCTGTAATAGAGCCACTTTGCTCCTTCTGTAATGCTGTAGATGAATCTGCCCCTCATCTTTTTTGGGAATGTGTCCACACTGCAGTATTTTGGAGAAAATTTTCTTTGTTTGTACGTACCTCTATTTTAACTAGTTTTTCTTTTTTTTTATAAAGATGTTTTATTTGGATTTCACAGTTTTGATAACTTAATATATTCTGATTAATCTGTTTATTTTTCTTGCCAAGTTTTTTATATATAAGTGTAAATTTATGTCTGTATATCCCCTAATTTTTTGTAAAGACTTGAAATATTATTTTTAAATACTCTTTGTACCTCCAACAACTCCAAAGCATTGAAAATCATTGCACTATGTAATGAATATAATGTCTTGGCATTATTGTCAAATATAATAGTAGTATTGTGTACTATGTATACCCCTGGCTTGTTTCTAAAAAATAAATGATTGACTTATGATCAATAATATGGTAGTAAACAATACATTGTATTCTAAAGCCACTTTTTGTATTGTCTTATCAATGATTAACTCTTCTGCCACAAGAATGTAATGCATTTTAATTATCTGAATTTTTTTTTTATATATAATATAATATAATATTTTTTTTATATTTTAAGATAACTATGTATAATTATTTAATCATTATATATTGAATTATTGTTATATGAGGGGCTTTCTCAGCAAATATTTTTATATGCGATTAATCACGATTAATTAATCGGGACACCATGTAATTAATTCGATTAAAAATTGTAATCGATTGACAGCCCTAATTCAAACAGTGACATTTTGAAACAAAAATAATGATTAAGCTCAAAATGGTTTTTGCAGCCAAATTGGCAAAGTGTCTGATAGTGAAAGATGAAATAAATTTTATGTCAGATTGCAAATAACTACGCGTGTAGCCAGGGGTGTAGATTCCAGGGGAATGAGCTCCCCCCCCCCCCCCCATAATAAAAACAAGCAAGTATATATAAGTCATGATCTGTGGAGACATGTAAATTATGCACACTGTACCCCTGTTCAAGAGGGGTCCCCCTGGCACCAGTTGTCATGTGTCTTGCTCTGCACCCTCAGAATAATTATATCACAGCGCTCATAACACAACATGCTCATGCTCATGGTAATGGTAGGCTACAGTAATGTGAGTGTGACCTGGGTGATCAAATTAGGTTAAAAACATTTTTTTAAATACAAATAACTATAAATAAATGACAGATTAAATTTTACACCAGATTCTAGAGTGGCAATTAGCACAATTAAAAGAGTCTTAAAAATGGCATAATTCCAGATTGAAGTTTCATGAATAATGCATTACACATTCATTCGCTCTGTTTTTAACACATTGTTATAATGAATATTAATATTATATATAACCATGACACAAGACTGCAAAATCACTCTCACATGCAAAAGATTTGGGACATGGCAGCCTCTCAAATACTGGAGGAAGTATTTCAGTGCCAGAAATACCGCCATCAACTCGAGGCAGTTAATTTTCATGCTTTTCGGTCACCAGAAAAAGATGTAGTGCGATGTAATGAAATATTTGTGATCAAAATTGTCTAAAAAAAAAAATATATATATATATATATATATATATATATATATATATATATATATATTGTCAGAATAGATGGATGTCAATGGGAAAACATGCTCTTAATGCTGAACTTTTTCTGTGTTAAAAATCTTTCTCCTATCCCAGCTTTATATGCAGAAACAATTATAAGTAAGCCATTCATATTTACATTTTAGTCTTTCTGTGTCACGATGAACATTGCTTGCTTTGTTTTGAGAATCTCGCTTAGACCCATCCCAACAATTCTATCACTTTGTTTTACCAAAGGCAGATGGGTGACATATTGAGAAAGCTGTTTTGAAAACAAAGTATTTTTGCAGTTATATTTGGTGGCACTAGTGGCGCAGAATTTACATACTTCAGCTTTAAGCACCGGAGGGTGTAGTTCGAGCATCTACCAGCAGGGGCTAACAGACCTGCATACCAGCCAATTCCTGCCCCCCTGGTAGCCACCAAACACTGCACTCAAGATTTTAAATAATTTCTTAATCTGTCAATCACAAACCATTGCCATTTCAAATGTATTTCATTTATTGGCCATTTATGGCAAAGTCCCACCCATTTGAAAGCTCGACCAATCATCATGTAGAGAAGCCAGGCTTCCAGGCGGTATAAAAAAAACCATTGATTTAAAGCCCAATGTCCAATAGGCAATCAGATGCAAATTCAATCCAAATAGCTCTTGCGAAGCTCCCTTTGACTCCCAGAGCAGCATGTCATCCATACGGGAACCCAAAATGGCACATTTAGAGCCTCTCGTCCAATGAGGATTAATATTTACTTCCCTGAAATCTAATGGTATAGGTATCTACCATAGACTCCCATTGAAGCACGGCTTTAACAGTGCTCTATGGTCCATGCGTCCACTGACTTCTATGGACTTATCCGTGTAGAAAAAACATTACTAAAACAAATGTGTTGTGTGATATTTTACACTTCTATTCGCTAACATACTGGAATGTACAAAGAGTAACGTGCCTTTTGTATAGATTATTTTGTCATTGCCGATTTACTTATGAAAACTGTCCTTCAGTCTTAAATAGGGCTGAAATTATTAGTCAACATAACATGAGATCAGATATGAAACTCGTGCCTAATTGAGGAGAGAAAACACAGCTCACAGTCCAGATGCACTCTAAACTTTCCAAACAGTTTCAGGTGATGTAGATCTCAAAGTATGAGGAAATCATACAAAAATACAAAATAACTAAATACAGAAGCACTCCCGTTGTTCCACTGAAGCAAAACTTGCATGTCAGAGCATCTTTACACCTCGCCATTATATCTTTAATGAATACATTATTACAGTTCAAATAATAAGGAAGCAGATCATGTAAATAAGTACAAACTCCGAAACTGGCATTTTCCTGTGTGGTCAGCGCCTCTTCTGTGAGTCGCGTGAAGTGATCCGATCTGAGGGGGAGAGATTGAAACTGCAACCGGCTGATGCACACTCTGTCGCAGGCACGCTCGTCCCTCGTGCACACTTGCTCCAGTTAGAAAATCTGTGATAATCAGCTCTATTAAGAAGAGGGAGTTTGTTTTTTTGAGAGACAGAAAGGTGAGCGATTTAGTCTTCACCTATTATATACACCGCAACAAAATGCGTTTTTGATTTATTGTTGTTTTGGCTTGTTTTCCAGTATGAATATCTAAAACTCATTTAAAATAAAGTACATTTACTTTAGGAGCTATACTGCAGAAGAAAAATGTTTTGTCTGAGAATGTTGAATATATTATAATATTTTTTTAATATCTAAAAATCTTTAAAACAAGTACATTTACCTGAAGCAGCATATTAGATATTTAGACTTGCTTTCTGAGAATAGATCTTAAATATACAAATATTTTGATATATTTACTGCACTGGCAGAAGAATAAACAAGTGAAAAAACACACTTTGTTTACTGAATTAAACTTAATAAAAAGATTGTTTCCCCATTTAATTCAATGAATTTCATTTAGAGGTATTTTTAAAAGATGATTTTGTCCTCTTTTTTGTTAGTGAGCACATTTAATACAACATTTTATGTCAAGGTACAAGCTGAATAATGGGCTAAGAGCTAATGATTAATCAGTGCAATAATCAACCGAATAATTGTTCTATTAATTGTTATATTAGGCGATTATGTAAATAATCGTTAGTTGCAGCCCTAGTCTTAATGCAATCAGTACTGGAGGGTAGTGATTAGATTATATGAAGACCATAGACATGGAAGAGTTCAAACCATTCCCCTTCTCTCGACATTCTGCTCCAGTCACAACAAATTGCTCAAAGGCTTTAGCTTCTTGATACTGAAGGTTGGGATTTTGAGATGAATAGTGATCAATAATCTTTTCCTACCAAAGCAACATAGGGAGGAAAGGTGCCCCCCTGAACCGTAATGCTGATTAACAAAGTACATGTCTGAACTAAGTGTTCCTGTCAACTCTCTCCCATTTAATTAGTGGTCTGCAATAAAATAGCCTTTGACTCCTCAATGCACAGCAGCACCTACTTTATTTAGTTTAATAGGTTTCTCTGTTCCTTTCTCTGAACAGCCTCGTTTAGGCAAGTATGCCAAGCACACAAGCATTTTTGTGACTTATCTGTATTGGCTTGCCATAATGTCTGGGGCAGCATTTTTGGGACTAGAGCTGGCATTTTCTCCTCCTCTGTGCCTCTGGAACTTTTATGGATGATAAAAGGCATGTGTTTCTATTTCTCAATTGTTTAAAATATGAGGAAAACAGTAACATGGTATTACCATGGGTAATTTGACATGATAAAATGGTAATACCATGGTAGTCTTTGAAATTCCTTTAAGTACTAGGTAAATAACATGGTATTTATAAGGGAGTTATGGTATACTGTAGATCAAAATACCTGGGTAATAGATCAACATACCTGGGTAATGGCATTACCATATTATCAGATTGACTATTTGCACTAGGTGTAAATAGCACCTGCCATACAGCATTGCTATTTGCACTCCAATGGCTTGGTGGAAACACAGAAATTAAAGTCAAACTGCACCCTCCAGGTGTTGTTGCAAGTGTCCATCCATCCATATAAAAAATGAGTTTTATAAAGCGTACATCCTGGGTTCGATTCCCCTTTTGTCCCACTTTTTAACATTCGTCTCCTGTCTCCACTCTTAATATTTCCTTTAATACTACTTATAATAATAAATAAAAAATAATTTGAAGGTTGATTTGTTTTATTTTTTTGGACATGGTAGGGAGTTTAGAGAAAGGTTTGATGCAGGTATAATTAACCATGCTTTTACTATAGTAATATTGTAGTAACCATGATTTTTGTTCATAGTTTTAAAGCAATTGACCAGTGTTACCTCTGTAATATGGTGTGAATATGGTAACCATGTTTAAATTTGTGGTGTACTATGATTTTACAACAGAATTCCATGGTGCTATGGTTACTGTTACTGTACTTTTTTAAGATATGGTTTGGTTGCCTCTGTACTGTATATTTATTAGTTAATTAGGAGAGCAAATAGCGATGGATGCTATTTGCACTCAGTTCAAAGAAGATTATTCTTGTTGACTTTATATAATATACATATATACATATAATTGATTCTATTATAACATGGTTATAATTAAACTTTCACTTATTTTTTTGCCACACTATGTTTAAGGAAAGATGGACAGCAAACTTTTTTGTTTTTCATTGGTCTGTTGGGGTGTTGTCATCTGGAAAAAATAAAATACCCTCACAGCTGATAGAAATCACGTGTCATGTCCCGTTTTGTTCATTGTGAATGAAGGCAACTTTCAAAGGCTCTATGGTCTCTTAGTTGTCTATGAGAGGGTATGTTCTTGATTTGAATCTCTGTTTTTTTCTGTAGATTGACAAGTTTGAGCAGAATTGGGACTCTGTGTACTTCAGGGATGGGGTACGACGCATCGATTTTGTCCTGTCCTATGTTGACGACAAAGATGGAGACAAGAAAGCGGTATGCCTCTAAAAACACAAACACTCATATACACCAATGGCCCAAAGTTTGCAATAATGTACAGATTTTGTTCTTATGGAAAGAAATTGGTACTTTTAGTCACCAAAGTGGGATACAACTGATCACAATATATAGTCAGGACATTAATAACGTGAAAAATTACTATTTCAATTTGACATTTTTTTTGAGAACTTCTTAAACTACTTCAAAGAGTTTTCATTAAAAAATCCTCCACGTGCTTCAGTGACAGCTTTGCAGATCCTTGGCATTCTTGCTGTCAGTTTGTCCAGATACTCAGGTGACATTTCACCCCACACTTCCTGTTGCACTTGCCATAGATGTGACTGTCGGTCACTTCTCATGCACCTTACAGTCTAGCTGATCCCACAAAAGCTCAATAGGGTTAAGCTTCCTTTAATGAACCAAATAGCTTTCAACAGTATTTGATATAATGGCAAGTGATTTTCTAGTACCAAATTAGCAATTTAGCATGATTACTCAAGGATAAGGTGTTGGAGTGGTGGCTGCTGGAAAAGGCCTGTCTAGATTTGATCAAAAATTTCTTTTTTTCAAATAGTGATGTTGCCGTTTTTTTACATCAGTAATGTCCTGACTATACGTTGTGATCAGATGATTGCCACTTTGGTGAATTAAAGTACCAATTTCCTTCTGAAACAGCAAAATCTGAGCATTATTCCAAACTTTTGGCTTTTTTTGTACATGCATGCACAAATTGCCTTACAAATTGAACAAATTGGGAGTATCTGAGAAAGTTGTTTTAAAACAATGTTAATTTTGCAATTCCATTTTTGTGCACACAGAAACACAGAAATTGCATACTTCACCTTTAAACAATGATTTGCTTAATATTGCATGCTGTGTATAAAAATATGAGGGTGAGGACCAGTGCGTAGGCGTTACAGGACTAGATGATGGTTAGGGGCCAGATGTCTTTTGGGTCATATTGCACATCGAGAAGCAAGGAAAGTGGCTGACTGTGACTGTGCCACAATGAAACCATTGCACAAAACAGTCACACAGAATACACACAGAAAATAGATTGCATAAAAATAGATCAGAGGTGAGCCACTCATTCTGCTCAATGACTGAAAACACTGAAGGGTTTGGTGTTAAACCTGTTTGATCCTTCATGTTTTAGCCTCTGTTTCCTACTGATGATGGTGAGGTGATGTGCGGTCAGGCTCTCTGCAAATCCCTTGAGACACCTGCTTGAGATTGTGTTCCATAAGTTGAAGTAGCCATAGGTCACCAAAGCTTGTGGGAAATATGCATTTTCTCTAAAGGCTTTCAAGACATGTTTACAACACTCAAGTCAAACTACTCCCAAATCCAAATACATCCCCCCACCCCGCTCAAAGTTGCTGCTGTCCTTTTCTGCATATCGCGTCGCCGTTTTGTGGTCCGTTCTGCGTAATGCGGCAGCTCATTTTAGCTTATTGCTGCCCATTCGGCCCATTTCACAGCCAACTGACCGGCCTGCTCAGTTCTCCCAATGGCCAGTTCGCCCCTGATCAGTGTGTCGGCCCACCGTGAAAATGGCCAGTATGCTAGAGTAACAGTCCTGTGACCTGTAGCTGTAAGATATCTGTATTTGCTGTCTCAGAGCATAGTGTTGTTGAATGTGTAGCTAATATGCATTGTTTTTTTTTTTTTCATTCTGAAAACAATGAATGTCAAGAAAATACTCCTAACAACTCTAAATTATGAAACAACAAATCTATTGGTAGACTGAAGGGAACTGTACAATCTAAAATAGGATTTAAAATCCTTCTAGTGATTATCACATTTTTTGTGGATTAGTTACAGTTTTATTTACTTTTGTGTTTGATGTTGATTTAATTGTATTAGTAAAAGCTATAATTGTTCAGATAATTATTTTGTTTTCTGTGAAAGCTGTAATAGTTCATATGTACTGTATGCTATAATTAATGGATTAAACTGAATTATTTGACAAAAATGGATGACACAATATGTTTTTGTATAGTTAGAAACAATGTGTCTAGAGGTATAAAATGCTCCTGAAAATCAGTTCCAGGCAGAATTTTATTTAAAAAATTATTAAAAAAAATAAAAATAATAATAAATTATATCTGACACTGATGTGGTCTGTCTTCCAGGAGAGAAGAAAAGAATTTGAAGCCAACCTGGAGAAGGCTGGTCTTGAGCTGGAGACTGAAGATAAATTGGTGAGTTGCTAAATTAAGGCACACAGATGACCCCTTATGGTTGCACTGCTATAATGCCACTGTTATATTCCTCTTATGTCAGATATCATGCTCAGACTTTTCTTTGCACTGTAATGATTTTGTTTGAATATTCCTTTTGTCTTTTTTCTATATCCCCCTTCTGTAACGTAAATACTGCTTACTTTGCTACAAAATATACTATATTAAAATTAAATAAACAAACTAAAAATCAGGAAAATCAAAGACGAAGAAGATTAGTACTTCGTAAGTTCTGTGCTAAATATAATAAACAAATCTAATTTGCATACACAACCTACCTGGTGTGATCTTCGCTATAGAGTGATTAAGAGCTCATGTTCAAATACTCAGTGGGCATGCTTTTCTTGTTTTTTGGAAAAACAGTTTAAAGAAACTGTATGTCAGTGTATGTAGACTATATAGGCACATTGGGCACATCTTCATTTGTGATGTTGTGAACACCATCCATTCTCCTTTTTTGGCTTCTATTAAAGATTCTTTTTCTTGGGCAGACGTAATGTAATTAATTAATGTAATTAATATAATTAATTATAAGCGGGGTAGTTTTAAGTTTGAAGTAGGTTGACTATTCACCTACGGTGCGTATGGAACTGTCTGAACTTTAGGATTGAATGCACTTAGTAGCTGCATAGATATGGATACTCCATTGCTCCTTTGCTCACTATGTTTTTCTACTTTTGAGGAAATGTGGGGCCAGTGTCCACATATGTAGACATCATGTTTATCTGCGTGTTGACATGCGAAAAATTAGAGACTGCAGCCCCTCCCATCCTCAGGGGATTTCCCAAAGGGGATTTACCTTTGGAGCAGCCACGAGACGAAACCCTCAAGCATGCCTTCGACCAAGTGAGAGTGATCGATGGTCAACAACTCAGGCCGAATGTCGCACTTTCATGTCCCTATTTCGCAATTATAAATGAGTGGTTGTATAGAGTGATGCAGGATGCTCAAACAAAGGAAGATACAACCCAGCTCTTAATACCACGGAGCCGTCAGGAAATGGTGTTCCAGGTGGCACATTATAATCCTATGGTAGGTCACCTCGGGGAAAGAAAAACACTGAACCATCTAATGGCCCGTTTTTATTGTCCGGGCATTGGCAGCGATGTCCGAAGGTGGTGTGTGGCTTTCCCCCTTCTGCTGATTGAGGTCCACTTCAAGAGAATTGGCATGGAACTTGTTGGGCATTTAGAGCGGTCAGCACATGGACATAGCTTTGTATTATGCAACGCAATATCCGGAAGCAGTGCCTCTACGTGGCATCTCAGCTCGTAGTGTTGCGGAGGCACACTTCAAAATAATCTCCTGGGTGGGGATTCCAAAAGAGATCCTCACCGATCAGGGCACAACCTTTATGTCATGGACACTATGCAAACTTTTTGAATTATTGGGCATTAAGTCAGTTCGCACCAGCATTTACCATCCACAAACAGATGGCCTGGTGGAGTGATTTAAAAACATGATTCGTAAGTTTGTGCTCAAGGATGCTAGAAATTGAGACAAATGGCTCGATCTGCTGTTATTTGCAGTACGAGAGGTCCTGCAAGCCTCCACTGGGCTTTCCCCATTCGAGCTGCTGTATGGGCGGTGCTCGTGTGGTGTGCTTGATGTCGTAAATGAAGTTTGGGAGGAGGGACCTTCAGCCAGTAAGAATGAAATTCAATACATTCTTGATCTTAGGGCAAAACTCCACACCTTGGGGCAACTAACACAGGAGAAGTTTCTCCAAGCTCAAGAACGACAGAGCTGATTGTATAACAGGGGAACTCGGCTTCGGGAATTTGCACCGGGAGATAAGGTACTCGTATTACTCCCCACATCGAGCTCCAAATTACCCTTTGAGGTCACACGACAAGTGGGGGATCTCGATTATGAGGTAAAGCGAACCGATAGATGGGCGCACGTCAAATATATCACCTCTATCTCCAGAAATTATGGAGGGGTCCCTGTGATGTTGGCTACGGTAGTACAGAGAGGGCTAAGCTTGGGATGGAGAAACATAATCATATCACCCTGGTCACTTGTGGAGACCAACTCTCACCGTATGAACTCACAGAGGTTGCCAAGTTGGAACACGAGTTTGCAGACCCACGCATGGATCACCCGGTGGTATCTGGCTCTCAGCCATTTAAATCAAGGTGGTCCACAGGCCGGGAGCGCAGATGGCTTTCGCCATCTTTCCAGAAATGGGGTGGTCGGGTGGTGTGAAAATGTGACAGCGGGGGTGTGGTCAAGTGTCCGTCCGGAGGGCGCTTGCACCTGGGCTAAATTATGTCTAACACCTGTTTCTAATTCCAGTGAGCACAGGGAGAGCGGCATATAAGCAGCCACACCACTAGCAGAGAGAGAGAGAGAGCCTGGCACAAGGAAGTCCATAGTGTCCTTGAAGCTAATGAGTTTATGAGTGTTCATATCTGTGAAGCTAATGAGTCGGTTTTTATTCATTTAAATTATGCGTTGCATATAGCAAAGTCAAAATACAATGTCCACACGTGTGGACACGAGGTTGCATGAGGTTAATCTTTTTATGCATTTAATAATAGAGTTTCAGTTCACCACTTCAAAATATCTACCCCTGCAGGAGTCGGATGATCGTAAGACATATTATCTGAAGATCCACGCTCCATGGGAAGTGTTGGCCACCTATGCTGATGTGCTAAAGATCAAAGTGCCCTTTAAAGAAAGTGACATTCCCAAAGCACGAGACGTTCCGTTGGAGTGGCTCACTCATCCTATACGATTACCAGAGCACATCATGAGGCCAGAGCCGGACTACTTCACTGCAACATTTGACAAGAGCAAGGTTGACTTCTTCCTCATTGATAATAAGGAGACATTTTTCCCTCCCTCCACTCGCAACAGGATTGTGTACTATATCCTCACCCGCTGCCCTTACTACAAGGAAGAGCGTATGGAGAAAGATAAGACAGGAATTAAGCGACTGCTAAGCAACAGCACTTACACCTCAGCCTATCCCCTCCATGACGTAAGTGCAAGATGTATTCACTGCTCAAGCATATTTCTGTGCTTTAACTTTTTCATTGGATTCCCAGTTGAAAATGCCAAATGTTGTGTATTGGATGCTGGTTTGGTGTCCTGACCTGGCTTTATAACTATCTTAAATTAATATTGTGGGTTCAACATTTACTCACCCTCATGCCATCCTAAATGTGTGACTTACTTTCTTCAGCACAACACAAACAAAATTTTTTAGAAAAATATATCAGCTCTGTAGGTCCATACAATACAAGCTAATGGTGGTCAAAAGCTCCAAAAATCACATAAAGGAAACATAAATATAATCCACAAGATTCCAGTGTTTAAATCTATATAATTAGAAGCGTTAATATTATAAGATGAATATTTAAGTCCTTTTTTTACTTTAAATCTCCACTTTCACTTTATCATCTGAAAGTCACCTGTGGTGCCGGTGTCCGTGAGTTAGACCAGCACTAACCAGCATTCACCAATCTGAAACTTCATAGAAATTTTGTTGCTGTAACCTGGTCTTTTTTGCAGATTTATAGCTCCAGTGTTGTCTAACTGTGCTGTAATCTGGTTTCTGTTCGTACCCCAGTGTCGGTATTGGAAGAAGGCACAGGACATGCAGTGTGAGAGTGAGCGGTTTCAACTGTATAAATACTGGGCTCGATTCCTATGCTTCTACAAGGTGCAGCCACTCAATCTGATCAAGTGAGGACACTGCAGACACATTGCTGTGCGTACATACTGTAACATGACACCTGACAAAGAGTGCAGTAAATAATTGTCTGGTTATGGTATTTTTGCTTAAAGTGTTAGTAATGTCAGGAGATGATGATTATAATTTATTGGGCTGCTGATTCTTTGGAATTTGTAATTAAAATGTTATATTGATTCAAAGAAAAAAACACACAGAGAAAATACTAACCCCAATGATCACCACAGTGGTCACATAAAATAATACACACACAAACAAACAAACCAAAAAATTAAATTAAATAAAAAATTCTAAATAAATTAATAAATAAGATATATAATAAATATACATAATTAGACTAAACTTCTCTCTCCACATCCCTTCCCCAAAACCGTCGAGTACCTAACCCCAGCCTTCTACCTGCCACCCTCCCCATCTCCGCATACAACTCCGGAAATGGTGGCGCTCCATCTGAATTCCAACCCCTTAAAATTATTTGTCTGCCAATCCTTATGCTAGTCAGAACCCAATTTTTTTAAAATATATTTGTCCCCCAAATTTTGGACTGCCCCATCGCCCAAAATATAAAGTCTGGGGCAAAGTAAAATTTGAATGCCCAAAACATCACACAAATAACTCTGAACCTTCAACCAAAAGTCTTAGATCATAACACACCCCCAAAAGACACAGGTTGTGTCTCCAACCTCTAATTGGCATCACCAGCAGGTGGATGTGCCTTTAAGACTAAGCCTATATAATCTAGAGGGGGTCCAATAAAATCTATGTAAAATCTTAAACTGCATAAGGTCAACCCTTGCATCTCTAGACGCAGACTGACATTTTTTAGAATCCTAGTCCACACTCCTTCCTCCAATACCAAGTTCAAATCTTTCTTCCATAATCTCTTGATAGAAGTTAAAGCTCCGTCCCCCAAACACTGAATTAGCAAGGAGTAATACACTGATGCCTCATGACCTTTTCCATGGGGGGAGGGGGGGGGGGTTGTTCTACTCCCAAAACACTACAGAGCAGGTTGCGCAGCTGTAAATACCCATAAAACTGAGATCTTGAAATACCAAAATGATTAACCAAATTCTCAAAAGATCTCAACACCCCACTCTCATACAGGTCACCAAGTGTAGTAACCCCCCTCACAATCCACTCTGACCAACAGAAAGGGGACTTATTAATATGCAATTTAGGGTTCAGCCATATGCTTGAGGCAACATTTAAATAAATGTCTGAATTAAACACTCTTTTGTGTTTGGATACTTTTGTCTAAATCACGTGCAAATGTGAGATAACGGGGTGTGACTTAACTCCTCCGTTTAGTTTGATAGACAGGGTTTGCAATGGCAAAATAGGGGCAAGGACTTCCTGTTCAATACAAAACCAGGGAGGGCTCTCTCAGGTGGAAGCGACCAATGAGCCAAATGTTTGAGAATGAATGCATAATAATAAAGGAAAATCTTGGGTAGGCCTAGCCCACTTTATCAATCGGCCTATGTAACTTGTTAAAATGTAATCTGCGATGTTACCCTCCAAAAAAGGTCTTTGTTATGCTATCAAATTGCTTGAAATAAGAGAGGGGTCATCTATAGGGAGAGATTGTAGCAGATAGTTGAATTGTGGAATACGATTAATTTTAATAACATTAACCTTCCAATCATAGATAAATGTAATGAAGCCCACCTACTCACATCACTCGAAAATCTTATTATTAAGGGGTCAAAATTAACTCTAACTAAACAACACAAATTAGCTGGGAATAAAAAGCCCAAATACTTAATGCCCTGTTTGGGCCAGTGGAAGGCTCCCAGCTGAAACTCCATTACTGGGCAGTACGCTGTCAGAGCCAAATCTTTCAGATTTAGATTAATTACCTCTGTATCCAGAGAATTTAGAAAAGGATTTAATAATTCTGTGGAGGCAAGGCATAGATCTAGTCAGGTTGGAGACATATATCATCTGCGTAAAGCAGAAGCTTATGCGCCAGACCTCCTGCCATCACTCTTGGAAAATCATCCTCTTTTATTATTGCGGCTGCTAATGGTTCCAGGGCAAGACAGAACAATAATAAAAGGAAAGAGGGTAACCATGCCGGGTGCCTCTATCCAGAGGAAAATAATATGAAATTAATCCATTTGTTTGAACCGCCGCTACCGGGTCTCTATAAAGTAACTTAATCCATTCAATAAATGTATTCCCGAACCTGTACATTTCCAAAATGTTAAAAAGATAAATCCATTTGACCATATCAAACACCTTTTCGGCTTCAGGTAAGATGGCAGCGACCGGAGTCTGATCATTCACCACTGACCACATGATAGTGATGAAGAAGAGCTACGGCCCCAAATAAACCCCACCTGATCTATATGTATAAGAGATGTCATATCTTTACTTAATCGGTTAGCCAGAATTTTTGACAAAAATTTAACGTCTAGCTGGATCAGGGAAATTGGACGATAACTGTTACAATTGCTTGGATCTTTGTCCTTTTTAAGAGTCAGACTGATCCGGGCTTTTGTCTTGGTTGGCGGAAGCTTTCCATTCATTAATGATTCCGTATAAACTTCTAACAAAAGTGGAGGCAGGCAAATTCAGCGGCAAAGCCATCTGGCCCCAGAGCCTTGTCTGTATGCAGGGCCTTAATTACCTCGTCAAGCTCCTCCAAGTTTATCTCAGAATCAAGATAATGTTTTTGCTCAGTTGTCAGTTTAGGAAGATTTAATGGTTCCACAAAGTTTCTAATATCTTCATCAGTAGACAAAGACATGGAATTATAAAAATCAAGATAGATTGCTTAAGAAAATAAATAACCTTCCTTCTTTTTATGGGGTGCCCAACCCATTCTTATTCCACCTGGTGAGATACAATCCACTCATATTAACATTTTACATATTAACATATTAGAAAACAGATCGTGTGTCAAAAAAAGATTAAAAAGACCAAATTCCCCATTAGTGCAGCAATGAAACACCAAACACCCCCGCCCCCAACCAAACAAACAGAAAAATGTGCATATTAACCCTGTGCATGACAGCGCCAACCAGCGCCCATCCCTCTAAACAACTTTGCCTGGTGCTCATATACAAATTTTGTGAGATTAAATTACATAATACAAAATGCTTTGTAAAACACACTCCAGCCAATATACAGAATAAACACAAAGAATGTGTAGATTCAATCACAGAACTGTGTCGAAGGTGTGTTCCTCCACAAAACAAGTTTTTTGTTGTAAAAAAGAAAAAAAGAAAAGAGGAATTGTGTCCATTCAGTATCCTCGGACAGTCAAACGAATGTTCAGTGAGATGGCTGTTTCATAAGTGCAGCAGATGATGTAATCATTCCTGTGTCATATAAAAACATACTCCACAAAACAAACTCCAGCCAATAGGAGACACAAGTACAGAGAAAGAGCAGATTCATCCACAACTGTCTTGAAGGAGTGTTATTCTGCAAAACAAACTCCAGCCGCTAGGTGGAACCAAAACAAAAAAGAAACAAAGAAGACGCTCTGTTTACTTGGACAAACAAGTGACAAGCTCTCTTGGGGGCCACATGAGAAATATCAAATGGCTTACTCACCCCATTGCCTCTATGAAGGATATTGATTGCTGTGGGCATGTGAATTATATTACGGCCATCCTTAGTATCTATTCTCAAATTGGCCGGGACCATCCGAGCAAAAACGATCATCCGTTGATGTAAGAGTTTCTTGCATTCCTTGAATCTATCACATTTCTTTCTTGTTGAATTCTCAAAGTCTGGGAATAAGAACATTTTCTGATTCTTACAAGAAAGCTTTCCTTTGCTCCTTGCCTCGAGTAACACAAGATCTTTATCAGAAGATCTCAGAAATTTGGCCAGAATTGACCAGGGCCTATCTTTCTCAGCGGATCTGTGAGCCAGGACTCTGTGAGCTTGCTCGATTTCCAGCTTGTGGCCTGTTATGTCAAGCAGACTTGGGAAGAGCTTGTCTTGGAATTTTACCAAGTCTCTGCCTTCCTCATGCTCAGGAATTCCAACAATTCAGACGTTATTTTACCTACTACGGTTTTCCAAATCGTCTAGTTTTTCAAAAACTCATTCCAAATCTATCTTGGTCACTAGTGGATTAGCAGCTAATTCTCTCTCTGATGACTCCAGATAATTGATATGCCTCTCGACGTCCGACAATCTTGTAACCCACTCAGAGAATTTTGTTTCCATCACAGTAATCAATGGACGTATTACAGCAAGGTCCTAAGTCACCAACAACATTCATCAGCATTACAGAGATTGGACAGTTGACACTGGATTTCTCCCGACTCTCTTTCCTAACTGAATCCCTGGTCCGCAGGCCTGTCAGAGGTTTCAGCTTGAGCACATAAGTGTCTTTTAATATCTCTAGAACCTGAGGATTTTGACTTCTTTGACTTCAAAGAACATATATGTAGCAGGATGTGTCAAATCTCACCGTTTTTTGACATAAAAATAATGAAAAACTTGCTAAGTGCGCAGAGCTCGCGTTTACACATCCGCTCCTTGCATGGCATCACGTGACTCCCCAATTCTTCAGAATTTTACGTCTTACAGACAATTGTAGTAGATGTGTTACTAGGCAGCATATCAAACAATTGCATTACAATTTCTGTTTGTGTCTTTGTCACAGGAAGTACTATGGTGAGAAGATTGGTATCTACTTTGCCTGGCTGGGCTTTTACACAGAAATGCTGTTTTTTGCTGCAGTCATGGGGCTGATCTGCTTTGTTTATGGTGTGCTCAGTTACGATGACAACATCACAAGGTCAGTGGCTCTGATGGCTATATGGGGTCAAGATGAATGCACATCTGCACCCTTAATAAAGTTGATTTATATTTGTTTAAGTGTTCAGAAGAAAAGATGGAACACTATGGTCTTAATAAAGTGCCTGACATGGTCTTCTACTGTTGTAACACATCCGCCTCAAGGTTCAACGTGTTGTGCATTCTGAAATGCTATTCTGCTCACTACAGTTGTATAGAGCGATTATCTGAGTTATCTGAGAACCAGTCTGTCCATTCTCTGTTGACCTCTCTAATTAAGAAGGCAAGGCAAGGCAAGTTTATTTATATAGCACATTTCATACACAATGGTAATTCAAAGTGCTTTACATAGTAGAAATTAAAAAGAAAAAAAACAAGAATAATAAAATAAGAATAATTAAAACAGTTTAGAATAAAAAAAAATAAAATAAAAAAAAAAATAAAAAAAATCTAATAAAACACAGTACAAACAGTCGGACACACAGTGGCACAGTGCTCATTCAGTAAATGCACAGCTAAACAGATGTGTTTTGAGTCTGGATTTGAATGTGACTACTGTAGGAGCACATCTGATCGCTTCTGGAACCTGGTTCCAGCTGCGGCTGGCATAATAGCTAAAAGCAGACTCTCCTTGCTTAGAGTGAACCCTTGGTATTTCTAGCTGATGTGATTCTAATGATCTGAGTGATCTGTTGGGTTTATATTCAGTGAGCATGTCTGCAATATATTGAGGTCCTAGCCCATTGAGTGATTTATATACCAGTAATAATACTTTAAAATCAATCCTAAATGTAACTGGGAGCCAGTGTAAAGACCTGAGGACTGGTGTGATATGTTCATATTTTCTGGTTTTGCTCAGAATTCTGGCAGCAGCGTTCTGTATGAGCTGCAACTGTCTTATGGTCTTCTTGGGAAGGCCCGTGAGGAGTCCATTACAATAATCCACCCTGCTGGTGATGAAAGCATGCACAAGTTTCTCTAGGTCTTGACTGGAAACAAAGCATCTAATTCTTGCAATATTTTTCAGATGATAATATGCTGATTTAGTTATTGCATTGACATGACTACTGAAACTAAGGTCTGACTCTAGAGACACACCAAGATTCCTGACTTGATTTTTAGTTGTTTGACCCCTAGCATCAAGGTATGCATTCACCTTGAGAACTTCATCTTTGTTTCCAAACGCAATGACTTCAGTTTTGTCTTTGTTTAACTGAAGAAAGTTTTGGCACATCCAACTGTTTACTTCATCAATACATTGGCACAGGGAGTCAATGGGGCTGTAATCGTTAGGTGATAGGGCTAAGTAGATCTGTGTGTCATCTGCATAGCTGTGGTAAGCCATTTGGTTCTTTCTCATTATTTGGCTAATTGGGAGCATATACAGGTTGAACAGGAGTGGAGCAAGAATTGAGCCTTGAGGGACTCCGCATGTCATGGGCGTCCACTCAGACTTATGGTCTCCTACACTCACATAATAACCTCTCCCTTCTAAGTATGACCTGAACCATTTTAGGACCATCCCAGAAAGCCCCACCCAGTTTTCCAGCCTTTCCAGAAGTATGGTGTGATCGACAGTGTCAAATGCAGCACTGAGGTCGAGTAGTACCAGTACTGATAATTTGCCTGTATCAGTATTTAAGCGAATATCGTTTATTATCTTTATGAGCGCTGTCTCTGTGCTGTGATGTGATCGGAAACCAGATTGAAAATTGTCAAAGTATCCATTCGAGTTCAAGAATTTGTTCAGTTGATTGAAGACAACTTTTTCAATGATCTTGCCTATGAAAGGAAGATTTGAGATCGGTCTATAGTTGCTTAATATGGTCTTATCCAGATTGCTCTTTTTCAAGAGGGGCTTGACAACTGCAGTTTTCAGGGAGTTTGGAAAACTCCCAGAGAGAAGTGAGGAGTTTATCACTTCTAGGAGATCTGCTTCTAAACAGTTGAACACACTTTTGAAAAAAGATGTTGGAAGTGCATCAAGGGCGCAGGTTGATGTTTTAAGGTGCCGTACGGTTTCTTCCAAAATTTTGCCATCAATTTCTTTGAAGTCAGACAAAGTAACCACTTTCTCAGGTTGTGGTTTGATTTGTCTGACCCCAGCACAACTCAAGGATGTGCTGATCACCTTTCTGATATTATTTATTTTCTCAGAGAAGAAAGAAGCAAAGGCATTTCTGTCTGCAGAACTGTCACTCACCAGATGTTTTTAGTTTTTTGCACCCTTCTGAGTAAACTCTAGAGACTGTTGTGTGTGAAAATCCCAGGATATCAACAGTCACAGAAATACTCAAACAAGCCCTTCTGGCACCAACAATCATGCCATGCTCCAAATCACTGAGAGCACATTTTTCCCCCATTCTGATGGTTGATGTGAACATTAACTTAAGCTCCTGTCCCGTATCTGCATAATTGTATGCACTGCAACGCTGCAACACAATTGGCTGATTAGATAATTGCATGAATAAGTAGGTGTACAGGTGTTCTTAATAAAGTGCTCAATGAGTGTTGTCTGTGTTGCAGGCTTAAAGGGTTAGCTCACCCAAAAATGAAAATTCTATCATTTACTCACTCCTCATGTTGTTTCAAACCCATATGACATTCTTTGTTCCATGGAACACATGAGATGTTTTAGCCTCTGTCACCATTTATTTTCATTGCATTTTTTTTCCATACAACTGAAAATTAATGCTGACTGAAGATAACACTCAGTCTAATGTTTCGTTGTGTTTTATGGAAGAAAGTCATACAGGTTTGGAACAACATAAAGGTGAGTAAATTATTTTTGGGTAAACTATTGTATTGCAAAGTGGATTTTCCATGATGTGTTAATGCTGATATGGTGTTGTCACAATGCCCACAGAGGAACTGAGATCTGCATTTCATGTAATATTCCTATGCCTCTCTCTCTCTCTCTCTCTCTCTCTCTCTCTCTCTCTCTCTCTCTCTCTCTCTCTCTCTCTCTCTCTCTGTTTGTGTGTGTGTTTACAGTAAGGAGATCTGTGACCCAGAAATTGGGGGGACGATTGTTATGTGTCCACTCTGTGATAAAAAGTGCAGCTACTGGAAGCTCAGTTCAACTTGTCTGTCCTCTTGGGTGAGGATGGAAATTCTAGATAAACTGTTTAACACTGAAAACTGATTAGCAAGATAGACAACTGCAAAATTAATACTTTGCCTAGCTCTCAAATTCTCCTTTACTCATTTGTTATCCTCTGTTCTCAGCAATCTCATCTATTTGATAATGAGGGGACAGTGTTCTTTGCCGTGTTCATGGGCATTTGGGGTGAGTGTTTGTTAAAGCATTTCAAAGTATTCATATTGAAAAATAATTGGTCACAGCATTTGATCAACATTGAATCTGTAATGATGGAGCATAATTGTGCATTGTGAAAATGTATCATTGTCTGTAGAATCATGCATATTGATTATCCGTTACTGAATTCATTTCACATGGGCTGAAAATTAGTCCTCCTTATGGAGAGATTTGATTAATCATTACTGTGTGAATATCCCTAAACTCAGTGAGCGGTGTACTTGTATATTAAGAAATGTTTATTTGGATTATAATCGTTGTAAGACCTTGTTAAAAGACCTTGTTATATTGATAAAAGGGGACTGATACAATAAAGCTAGTTAAATTTAAATAGAACTGTTTTAGGTCTGAATCTTGTGACTTTGAATTTCATTGTTTCTGGGCGAAGCAAAATAATGAGATTGCTTGTAATTGATTGTCTTTTTCTCTCTCTTTGTACGGATTACAGTGACCCTGTTCCTGGAGTTCTGGAAGAGGCGGCAGGCCCGTCTGGAGTATGAGTGGGATCTTGTGGACTTTGAAGAGGAACAGCAGCAGCTCCAGATCAGACCAGAGTTTGAGTTGAAGTGCACAAACCGCAGACTCAACCGCATCACGCAGGTACACAAAAACACCACGAAATGGAGTTTATTTAGACAAGTAGGACATGCTCATGGATCAACATTCTTATAGGCCAAAACCTGTAAATGACAGGAAATGGCCAGTTGATCAGAATGTTTGTGCAAGCCCCTAACCCTAGTTCTAACCTTAAACCCAACCCTGGAATCTGATTGTTTGATATAAATGTTTTTCCAAGACCAACAAGGACATTGGTCCTGAAACATGTCCTAATTTGGTAAATTATTTTTTCACACACACACAAACCCACATGTGGTTAACTAAACAACTTGTGCACACAGACACCCCCGCCACAGTAAAATGTATATGACATTTGAGTTTTACATAATGTATTTAGTACACCATGAAATCAGTCCTACCATTTTGGAACAGGAGTGTATGCTTGAAATGAATGGCATAATTATAGCAAATTGCTAAACATGAAACAAATAGCAGAGTATGTCATCAGAATATGCGTGTAAATGGTTAGACTTTCTATGCGTTTCATGTGCATAGTTACAGTATGTTGCAATACTATATGAATTAATACTTTAGTGTAATATAAATACTCTTGTTGACTGAGTTGGCATTTAGCTGCCTGAAAATATCTGCCTTAATATGCATGATCTGAGGAAATATTTACATAATTTGCCCAAACCTGTTTTTGACATATATTTTCAAACATATTCATCATTTCAAAAGTCTTGCTTCTTTAAAGTCAGCCATCTTTATAAGTAATTGTTCCACTTGTTAACAATATAGTTCTAAAGTTTTCTCGTTATATCTCGTTATGTATTATTTCTCTTGATCCTAAATAATTTAGCCTTACAGACTTTTAGGGCTAAGCTGTTTTAATTATGTGATTAATGTATTTTTTTGTAAACTACCTGAAGAATTAATCTCTTTTAAGAGCAAGGTTAACTTTGGTCTACTTTGTATTTATTATATTTTGGCTGCATAAGGCAAAGCAGGCTTAAGGCACACCTTAAGGAAAATTAGCATTTTTTTCTGGTCACAAAATGTATCAAGTTTAGAGGATGAAAGCCCATTCCAGGAGGTAGTACCAAAGGGTGAGGACCACCCACTTTATGGCCAGACATCCTTCTCAACGGTGCTGTACTTCGCCTCTCTCTCCAAAAGCTTCCGGTTGATGTACAGCACTGGACACTCCTCCCCCTCGACTTCCTGGGACTACACGGATCCCAACCCCCTGTCCGATGAGTTGATCTGTACAACAAAAGGGAGAGAAAAATCAGGAGCATGTAACAAATACCCATCAGAAAGCGCAGCTTTCGCCTGCATAAAAGCCTGTTGGGATGGCTCCGACCACTGGAACAGGTCTGGGGGTCCCTTTTATGTCAGATCGGTCAGTGGGCTGGTGACGTCTGAATAATTAGGCACAAACCTTCTATAATAGCCAGCTAGCTCCAGGAACTGTCTCATCTCCTTTTTGGTCTTGGGTCTCAGGCAGGCCGCAACTGCAGCGGTCTTATTAATTTGGGGATGCACCTGCCCATGACCCAAGTGGAACCCCAGATACCGTACATCCACCCATCCAATTGTGCCCTTCTTGGGGTTTGTCGCAGCGCCCTCAGAACTGACCTCAAATGATGCATGTGCCGCTGTATAATGATGTCATCCAGATAGGCAGCGACGTATGCAGAGCGCAGTCTTAGGACTCGGTCCTTAAGGTACTAAAACGTAACCGAAGCCCCAAACAAACCAGATGGAAGGGTCATAAAATGGTGTAAGCCAAACATTGTGGAGAAGGCAGTTTTCGGATCTGCCTATAACCCTTTGTTAAATCCAGTGGCATATAAAAGCGAGCCTCGCCCAACCGATCAAGCAGTTCATCACTACGAGGCATTGGATGCACGTAAAAATTTAGACACCTCATTGACCTTTCTATAATCCACACAGAACCGGACCGAGCCATTGCTCTTAGGAACCAGCACCTCCGGGCTGGACCAGTCACTGTGGGATTCTTCTATTAGCAAAATCCAACTTAAAACATTATTTTATTTTTATACTTTTCAGTATTTAACATGCACTCAATGTTTTCTTTTCAGCAGAACTTATTTCTGGTTCAGCCACACGCTGGTAGCTCAACTCTCTCTCTCTCTCTCTTCACTGGCATCTGGCTCGCTCTTAAAACCTGTATCCACTCTCGCTGCAATGACAAACAGCTGTTAGAGACAATCATTGCTAGGTGATGATCCTTACCGTTCTCACCTCCTGATCTTGCTCTCCATTCACAAGCTGGCCATCAACAACGCCCCCACCACAGGGCTTTTTTACTTGCCGTGGGGAAAGGTCTTATTGTGTAAATATAGGGACTATAGTTACTAGGCAACATTTTTCAACTTATTCAAAATAACCAATTCAGAAAAGGGTGCACAATTATGGAGGCCCAAACCTGCAAAAATAATAAAGAAATATATAAATGTAATAATAAGAAAATAAATAAAGGAATAAATGTCTTGATAAAAAAATCTAATTCATTTTTAATTACATTTATTATTGTATGACTTTTTTCCTTAATTATTTTCTGTATTTATTTTTAACTTTATTTTTATTCTTTTTAACTGTTATTTATTTATACATTTATTTTGCATTGTTTTTATTTTTTATTTATGTGTTCATTTATTTTTATATTTATTTATTCTCACATATATTTATTTCCATATTTGTAGATTCCCATATATATTTATTTATTTATACATGTATTTATTTGTACTTTTCTGTGTGCAACATGTAAATGAGGGAGGCGGTCCTTGTGTTGCTCCAGTGCATCTTTGGTTGAGAGCTCAATAGTACTTATCAGAAGCAAATAAGATGGACGTCCACCTTTGCACTCCCTGACTCGCACAGACTTAGAATATGCAGGGAAACATTTAGCAGAGAGTCTAACAATCCAGGATGTGCTTCGACATTCATACCGGCCTACAGCTCTCCTAAAACATCAATAAGCACCTCTACTCTAAATATAATAGTAATTTATTCGGTTATCAACTTAATTCACTAAGTTGCACAACTCTCTAGATATATGTGAAGCGTCAGCTATAGTTTTTTTTTTTTTTTTGCGTCAACTATGTTTTACACGAGATGGCTACTGCTTACCATTGGTTTATCATAGATTGAAGCGTGTGCTCCCTTCAATCTACGATAAACCAATGGTAAGCATCACCAGCCCACATAATCATCATACAAGAGACAGAAATGTAAGAATTAATACAAAAATAAATAAATGTGGGAATATTTAAATATGGAAATAAATACATGTGGGAATAAATAAATATAAAAATAAACAAACAAAAAAAATGAAAGAATAAAAAAAGTTTAAAAGAATAAAAACAAAAAGAGAAAATAATAAATAAAGGAAAAATGGTCATACAAAAATAAATTCAGGAATAACTTTCATTAAAAACTAATTATATTTGTTTTATCAAGACATTTATTCCTTTATTTATTTTCTTATTAAATTTATTTATTTATTATTTTTGCAGGTTTCGTTCTCCATACACAATTTCCTGTTAATTTCAATGATATTTCATTACATCTCAAGTATTCTATAAACACATGAATCTCCATTGTGGTTGGATTAGTCAATGTGAGACCACTTAGAACATTTTTCATTACAAATCTATTCGTACCACTTAAGATAAACAATGTGTTTTATGGGGGCCTTTAGCCCCTATAACAGGGGTCTTTTTAACATAAACACTTTTGATTTAATTTCCTTGAACAAAACATAAAATTACATAAATATTTTGTCTCAAAATAAATGTATTAGTTTCAGGGATTCTCATTTTATACATAAATTTGCAAAATTTTAAAAATGATTACATATTACCTCAAAATCAAACTTTAGACATTGCACGCAATGATCTCATGGATCAGGAATATTTTGCAGTGTATAGTGACAAACAGGTGTTCAGGAAAGTAGTGTGTTTGTTTTTGTTGCTGTTTAGTGTTTTGGGAGAAAATAAAATCAAAAGTGATTTTTAAAAAGGGCCCTTAAAAAGAGCCTTTAGCCCTGTTCTACACTATAATTAGAATTTCACAAAAATGTTAATTATTTCCCGACTGTGGAAACCAAATTGTAAAAACTGATCGTGACTCAAATCAAATTGTACTTGATCAAATGTATAATTGTGGATGAACACATCTAGTTATGAAAATTGTGGTTCTTGACTTACTGACACTCTTTATGGTCACAGGAAATGGAGCCTTATCTTCCTTTCCCCAGCAAGTGTGCTCGATTCTGCCTGTCTGGAGCAACTGTGCTGTTCTGGGTAAGTAAGCTAAACTATGAAATTGCTGTTTATACACAGTAGATTTACAAGTTGTCATTCAGTAGGATTTATTTTGATGCAGAAATATTTTAGGATTATTAACATTTTGATGTTTCATTTAAACAATCAAATTAAGAAAGGAATTCAAACTTCCAATGCCTTTTAAAGTTTTTCCCTGTCTTGTGTTTATTAGACATTTCTGATCGTGGCCTGTATAATGGGAGTAATAGCATACAGATTAGCAGTTTATGCAGCGTTTGCCAGTATCATGAAAGACAGCTCCACCAGTAAGATCCAGCTGGTGGGATCCCTTATCACCCCTCAGCTTGCCACCTCTGTAACCGCATCATGCATCAACTTCGTTATTATTCTCATCCTCAACTTCCTCTATGAATATGTGGCCATTTGGATCACTGATATGGGTAAGCAACAATCCAATCAGAAACAAGAGTCAAGATATATTTAATTGACTTTGTTTGTCACATTAAATTGATTATGCATCCAAAGCACTGGAATCTTTATATATTATCTCTTCTGTTTGTACAGCTTCATGGAAAATGTTTCTTTTTGGCTTAACTTCCTCTTTTTTTTTTACTCCCAGAAATCCCCAAGACCCATTTGGAGTATGAGAATAAGCTGACTATGAAGATGTTCATGTTCCAGTTTGTGAACTACTACTCTTCCTGTTTCTATGTAGCCTTTTTTAAAGGGAAGTTTGTGGGTTATCCAGGCAACTACAGTTACATGTTTGGAAAGTGGAGCACTCTGAGAAATGAAGAGGTGAGACTATTTTAATAACCAGTACTCAAGAAGACCTAATATTATTGAATTATTCACTGGAATGTGTGCATGAATAGTTATAAAGAGTGTTGAACATTTTTTTGTTTAGTGTGCCCCAGGGGGTTGTCTGATTGAACTCACCACGCAGCTCCTCATCATCATGGCTGGAAAACAGATGGTTGGGAATGTCCAGGAGGCTCTGCTGCCGTAAGGAATACAATGACCTCTTTGATCTCTAAGAACGATTTTGTGTGTTTGGCCTATATTTACAAAGCTATTTTGATCTTACCATAAATACATTTTAAAGGTCCAGCAAAATGATATGTTCTTCTAGAGTGTGTGTGTGTGTGTGTGTGTGTGTATATATATATATATATATATATATATTCAGTACTATGCAAATGTTTTAGGCTCTAAAAACTGTTGCATAGTGTGGATGTCTTCAAAAATAATGACATAAATAGTTTTCATTTGTCACTTAATGTCACACGAAGTCCAGTAAACATAAAAAAGCTAAATCAATATTCGGTGTGACCACCTTTGCCTTTAAAACAGCAAACCAATTCTCGTAGGTACACAGGGGCACAGTATTTCTTGGTTTTAGATAGGAAGTTCCAAGCTTCTTGGAGAATTTGCCACAGTTCTTCTATCTATTTAGGCTGTCTCAATTGCTTCAGTCTCTTTATGTAATCACAGACTGACTCGATGTTCAGTATGATGGTTCTGTGGGGGCCCTGACATCTGTTGCAGGACTCCCTGTTCTTCTATTCTAAACTTTTCTATTGCAAAAGTAATGTTTGGGAGTCTAAAATGCATTTTTCCTATTGACACTCAAAAGCTAAAGATATAAAATCCATCTTTAGACAAATGCTTTTGTGAAGCATCTTATGTGCCTTTGCACAGTACTGTATATATTGCGAATGGGTTGTTGACATGATACACTTTTGGGAAGTTGACATGTCCTGTAGTGTGACATGTTGTACTCCATCTAAAACAAAAAACACAAACACACAATGGTCCCTTGTCCCTTGTCACAGACTTCTCAGAAACTGGTGGGGCAGCAGAAAAGGGCGGAGTCATCCTGAAAGCACATACAGTAGATGGGAGCAGGACCACGATCTGCAGAATTTCAGCCAGTTTGGGCTCTTCTATGAGTACCTTGAGATGGGTACGATTTACTCAAATACACATTTCAATGTTAATGGATGTTGATGTATGTGAACTCCTTAAAGGGATAGTTCACCCAAAAATGAGAATTATATCATCTTGTATTCACCCTCATGTTGTTGCATACCTTTCATTGATTGTATTAAAAAAAAAAATTCAAGTGAATTTGTGTTCCATGGAAAAAATAAAGTCATACGGGATTGTAACAACCTGTGGGTGAGCTGTCTATTTAAGGGTACATTTAACCTGTTGATACGCAATCTCACCGCACTCAAGAGAGACATTTAATACATAATTTACCATCTGTAAATGTAATTAATGTTAACAAATTATACATCTTTTCAAAGGTCTAAGGGTTCAACATTGATATCTGATCTCTGTTTCACAATAGCAATGCTCCAGAAACAGAAATTTAGTTATTTGTGCCAGGAGTACAAATGAAAACATGCAATATCAACACGGGACTTCATACCTTTGTTATGAAAACACGATCGCCAGATGAATCCAGTTCGCCACACTTGGGTCAATTGTCCATGTCAAGGGTTCATTGAAAAACATCCTTGCATGAGATCTCGCCTGAAAGAATTACCCTTCGTCATCGTTCTTCAACAAAATATGCAATCTGAGCAGCATTTATGTTGTAAAACTGTATATTATCTTATATATTAGAGTCACATAAACAAAATGAGCCTGTCTTCAAAGTCTATTTGTAAAAATGTGGCATAGTTTTATTCATAACAGCCAAGCAGTGCAGTCAGATTTTGTGTCGTCTTGAAAGGCGGAGACTTGTGGCTTTGAGAATATTGTATTGTGGGTTGTTTTGGCACTTTTATTATTGTGTATTATAGATTATAAAAACATGTTCAGCACAAAACATTTCCATTACTATAAACTTCAGCTTCTCTATTCATTCTGAAACTTGGGAAGTAAAGCCAGTAAATACAACCATTTAAGTTCAGGCAAGTCATTTTCATGGTTTGTTCTCAAAAAGGGTGTGCGTATCAACAGGATAAACTTTATAAAATAATGAAGTAATAATAATAAATAAAAAAAAATAGTTTTTGTCATTGTGAAGTTGAATGCTACAAATGCTACTTTTCAAAGTAGAGGCTTCATATTCATTACAGATATAACATTTAAGGAGCATGGGGTATCCATGAGCATCTGTCAGTCTTTTAACTGAACCAGTTTCCTGTGTCTTTTTAACAGTGATTCAGTTTGGCTTCATAACACTTTTTGTGGCATCTTTTCCACTGGCCCCTCTTCTTGCCCTCTTTAACAACATTCTGGAGATAAGAGTTGATGCTTGGAAGTTTACCACACAGTTCCAAAGGCCAGTGGCAGCAAAAGCACGCAACATTGGTGCCTGGGAAGAGATCCTTAATGTGGTTGCCATCTTGTCTGTGGTCACAAATGTAAGCACTGTAAACTGGTTTGTTATACTTCATTTTCTTCTGTCTTATTTAACATTGGATGTGGCTTGTGTGCACAATTTGCTCATTTTAAATATAGTTAAAGGGATGGTTCACCAAAAAATGTAATTTCTGTCATCATTTAATCACCCTCATGGTGTACAGGATAAGCGGTTGACGATGGATGGATGGATGGACAACTGTTGAAGTTACTTCTGTTTAATGTTAGCCTCGGTCACCATCCACTTTCATTTCATGGAGAAAAGATGCAATGAAAATGAATGGTGACTGAGGCTAACATACTGCCTAATGTTTAATTTTGTGTTCCACTAAAGAAAGCCAGTCATATGGATTTGTAACCACAAGAGAGTAAGTAAACGAGACAGATTTATTTTTATTTTTTTTGGTGAACTATCCAATTAACTGGTAAGCAATGCCTTTCCCTTTTAACAAAATGCCTTCACTGTTAATTGCAATCAAGCAGTTTCCACTGTGCATGTAATCCATTGTCATTCCTTTGTTTCTCTCTATTCATTACTCCTCAGGCCTTCATCGTGGCATTCACATCAGATATGATTCCTCGCCTGGTATATCTGTACACCTACCACCCTGGCAGGGAGGCCACTATGAGTGGTTACATTACCAACAGCCTGTCCATGTACAACATCTCTCAGATCCATGAGGATAATCTCCCTGAGCCCGGAGAAAACCCCTCTTGGTTTAATATCACTACCATCACAACATGCCGGTATTTCATCTTTGTGTGTGTGTGGGATAGGGAGAATTATAGTCTATGTAGACCTCAGCAATTTTTTTATTATATTTTTTATACAGTATTTTTTTTCCTCAGTTATCGGGACTACAGATACCCACCTGGCCATGAAAAGCAATATTGGCACACAATGCAGTTCTGGCACATATTGGCTGCTAAAATGGCCTTCATCATCACTATGGAAGTAAGAAATTGCATTATCCAAAAGATTAAACAAATTGAAAGCATATGTAATTTTAGAGTACCTGGAGATAACAAAGTGAACACACAGTAATTAATCTTTATTTTTGCATGACTGTGTCTCAAGGGCTTTAACTTGTTTTAAGTATTTCTATCTATGTTTAAACATCTTTAAGTTAAAAACTCAGCTTGATGGCTCTGATCTGAAGCAGATTGAGATAGGAGGTTGAATATAGTGGTCAACCGAAATATCGGCAAGCCGATAAATCTCCAGATTTTCAGATTTGTTTTATTATCGACAGATCGGCCAATACATTATGGTGTTTAGCCGTCTCGTTTCGTCTGCTTGCATGTAAGGGAGCCGTCTAAAACATATAAACGACCAAACACAATTTGTTTTGTTGTTACGTGACATCGTGTTACAGCAATAATAAACCGGCGTACAACAACGTCTCATTTAAATTGTCCTGCGTATCAGAGCCGTTACAGATGCGCAGGAGTTCATGACATTTAAAATGCTCACGTGTCTCATTTTCTGTCTGTATCTCCTCAACAGTTCCCTATATCTTTTAATTGTCTTGTTTAATGATATAAATACAAATATCAATAAAACTTTGATCATATACCATCTGCAAATATGCAGGTACCTCATGTAAATACAGGATATGTAATTCACAAACCTCACAAAACTTGAGCAGGAGATTGCTACTCTCTGGATTGGCACTAGCGTGTGAGTAAATGCACTATAAGTAAATGCCATATTCACTGTGCACATTATGTTAGTGTGATTCAGTGTTTTGTGAGAAAATGTGATTTGCTAATGTGCACATTTCCATCTTCCTAATATATATATACAATCTAAAGAGTCTAAAATTGGATGACAAAACAGACAACAAAAGAAACTGCTATCTACCATTTAAAATGAACAAATAATATAAAGAAGCACCAAGCAAAATTGGGCACATTGTATACGAATTTAGCTGTAAAATAATTCAGAACTAACATGAAGATTTCCTGTGTGATCATGCTGCTTGAAATGTAAAGGAACAGTAAAATCAATTAGAGCAGAATATCATCATTTATGGAGGAGAATTATAACCATAATAATGAGCACAGCTGGTCTTGAAACATTAACCTCTTTTGCATAAATATAGTGTCATTTTATTAACAAAATGAAGTACGCTCCATACAGGAGTTATAGAAATAAATGGATAAAGAACTGTGAACATGGCCAACACTGACACACACCAGCTTAGAAGAAATGATAGAACAGTCTTTGTATAAATTAAGTTGTAGGATGTGATTGTGATGGCTGTTGCTTTCTTTGCTCTCCTTTCCCAGCACATTGTATTTGTGGTGAAGTTTTTTGTGGCTTGGCTGATTCCAGACGTGCCCTCAGAAGTGAAGGCTCGTATAAAACGGGAACGCTATCTGGTTCAGGAATACCTGCACAACTATGAAGTGGAGAAACTCAAAATGCAGCTCAGCCAGAGTTTCTGCCTGTCCACAGAAACAACCTCACTGCTGCCCTCTAGTCCAAATAAACATCAGGTGCTATCTTAATGTATTTAAATATCCCTGAGCCTTCAGGACTACTAAATAAACTGTACTCTGCAATGGGATAGCATGGAGGACTCTAATCCTTTTGACCCCTTCATACATTTCATTGCAAAAAAAACTCTTCCCTCGTTCTAACAACTGCAAAACGAACTGCACTCCCCTCATACGAAATTAAACTACTCTGCAACTTGCTTTTTTTCTGTCTGAGCGATCAATACAGCTTATTTTGTGTTTCTTTCGATATCTATGTTTTACATGAATATAGAATGCACTTACAGTATATAATGCCCTTTCAAAAACAAAGCTGTGCTCAGTTACTAAGCATTATAATGGCGAAAGGCTTGGAGACAGACCTACATTGTCATTTCAGCAGCAAACCTTCTGGAATGCAGCCTTTAACCTTGTGCTCTTTTGTTTGTCCCAGGAGATAGTTTTGCTGTGAAGGCAGCTTGTAAATATTTAGATATGAAAATTAAAAGACTTTTGAAAACTTTTTGGAGGCAATATAGGTTTTACGTCTATCCAGCTGCTTGCTGCCATTATATTATATTATTTTTGTTTAGAAGTCATTTGCATGTTTTGCCCTGTATGTCTGACTGTGAAAGAGGCACTTGTATGCATGTCCTCTTGACTTTTTTGTTTATTTTTCCTTCTTTTAATCATTGTTATTTAATTTTTTTGTGAGAGTGTTTTAAGGTTTAGCGATTATACTTTGTTATCTCTCAAAGAGCTGAGAGAGACATGTCTGCATGCTCATCTAACTATACTGTACAACCATACATCAAACTGAGTCTTTGTACTGTGCCAAAGAATATCAAATAATGTCTCAGTTGAGATTATCATATTTAAGTTTATTTTCGTAATGACTTATTTTTTTTAAACGAGGATGCGATGAAACAATGCTGTTCCTTGTGTAAAGTTTGCCAATTACTCATTCTGTTCAGTGTAATATTGATTAATATTAGGGTTTGTAATAATATTTCTTTTAGGATGTATTTATTTATTGCTGCAGACTAATCATATATAGCTCATTTTTTTGTCTGGTCAGAATTCAACAAGGAAGGATTGTGCTATTTTCACAAGATTTAAAGGGATAGTTCAGCCAAAAATTATTTTATCATTTACTCACCTCATTCCATCCCAGATGACTTACTTTTTTCAGCAGAAAACAAACAAAGATTTTTAGAAGAGTATCTTCGCTCTGTTGGTCTTTACGATGTTGGTCCTATCTCCTTTTTTTATTAAAAATCTCCACTTTCACTTTCAGTCTTTCGCATTTTGAAAATGAAAATGGAGATTTATAGTAAAAAAGGAGATGGGACCAACATTGTAAAGACCAACAGAGCGAAGATACTCTTCTAAAAATCGACTGCAATATTGATCTGTTTCTCACCCACACTGATCATATTAAATACTAATTAAAATACATATTAAAACTCTGGAGACATATGGATTACTTTTATGCTGACTTTGTGATTTATGGAGCAATAAAAGCCTGGTCACCATTCACTTGCATTGTATGGACCTACAGAGCTGAAACATTCTTCGAAAAATCTTCATGTTCAGCAGAAGAAAGAAAGTCATAAACATCTGGGATTTAAACTCTAAGGACTTTTCTTCTGATACAATTTCTGAAAGTAAAGCTATCATGCATCACCTCAATCTGTCAAGGTTTTTACAAATTGTATATCTGTATCATTACTGAATAACAGAAAGATTAATTTAACAAACTCTAATATTTAATCATGACTAGACGCACTGTACTCTTAAAATATTTTAAGCTTTGTTCAGTTATACTTAAAGGAATGGTTCAGATTTTGTTAATCAAATCTATTGCATCAGTGATATATTTTCCTCGCCTGATAAATGCATCTGTAATTTGTGTAAACATAATATTGCTGCTGTGCTGGGACAAATTATTATAGTGAAAGAGGCTTTCAGAGATAAATGTGAGGTTAAATTTTTTTCACAGCTTCCATGTTACCATATTAATAGAGTTTTGAGATGCGTAATGAAGATCAGGTAAGAAAACTAAACCAAAGGAATTGGTTTATACACCAGTGTAATGATTGGATTATCAAAATAAAAGGGATACTGATGATTTTTTTTAGATTACTTGAGTTGGTTTAGTTGGTGTTTTTACCAGCAAAAAATATAAAATGAAATCTTAGCATAACATTATTAAACAGATGCACTAAAGAAATCAAGAAAGCTTACTTTGCTCTGCACGTCTGTTATATCGCTGTCCTGATGCAAAGAGATTTGGTTCAAAAATTCTAAACTACTCCAACATTTTAGATCTGTTTGTTTTGTATATGTTGAGGAACACCATTTACACTAATTGTCAGCCATATACTCTACAGGGACTCTTCTGGTTTAATACAAGAAAGCATGTGATTATGTCCTCAGAGTGGTGTAAACACATGGGGTTGTCTGTTTTCAACATGTCTAATTTATCACTTGAACCACATCTGTTTACAGCAAATACATTGTTATTTTATATACCATATCAGTTCATTTAACTGTCTATTTCAACATTCTCACCTATAATACATTGTGTAATGGAAATTATACTGTCAAATTATGCTGTAATTTAATTGATCTTTTATTAATAATTCAAAATATATTTTACAGAATTATTTTGAATATTGTGTGTTGATTTACTCGTAAGTATAATGTTTTATGTAAAACAAAAATGCATCAAATCTGTATACCCTTAAATGTTTTTATTTTTTCCTCAGGCTAGACAATCTTTGAATTGTGAATGAATGTGGCAGGGACATTCTAAAAAATTGCAAAATATTATACATTTAAGTTTTGGATGTTCTTATGTACAAATGGGACCATGAAACCCATGCCTTTTGCCTTACAACAATATGATGCTCATGTATGTGTTTTGGCCTTTTTGTTGTCTGGTAGTCTTTTTTATGTGGCCTACAAATGTGTACAGTAAGAGTTGCATGAATTGTTGTGAAAATGAAGGTTCGTTAATAATAAAATAAATTCTTGTTTGCATTCCAACGAGGAGAATGTGCTAAAATAAAGCATCATCACAATGTGAAATGTGAAACACTTGTTGGTCACCGTCTGCAGTATTATAAATGAGCACTAGATGGCACCAGCGCTTTACTATAAATGTGTTCGCCTACCTGTTGTGCGTTGCTTTTAAAACAGCACCGGTTCTGCCTTAAATAACATCGTCACACAAAATGCATAGTTGATTTACTTTGCTACGAATAGGGCTGTAGTTTCGCATATTCTCAAAATAACTATAAAATATGATCGTGTTCACAGTATAGCATCACGCCCTAAAATCCCTTTTTATTCCCAGAAATTTAAAAACCATGCATGTGTGCTTAACCGTGTGCATTTTAAAACTGTATGCCTGCTTGGCATAATATTTGGCATGCATTAAATAGCAAAACAAATCTTGCTTGCTGTGGAGGACAGTGAGACATAGAAAGGGAGGGGGTTGCGAGATATGTATGAATTATTAATACACCATTTCTTTCACAAGCTCACGGACTTGGAGGGGGAAACACCCCTCATTCAGTTTCCATAGCACCGCCCCCAGGAGGCTTGCACGGCCTTTAATGGAAAACATGCATTGCGCATAAAAGCACGAATGCAGGAACTTCTATTTATAATGTGACGTGCCAGTCATATGCATCCAATAACGATTATGTGCCGCATGTTGCACATAATTCAGAATACCTGAGGACAAAATCAAAGAAAATGTGAATGGAGTTTCAACATTTTCCGCCCTCTCTAACCCCTCCCAAAGCAATGAACAGCTGCTGGCACAGGGTGAGTACAGCGCACTCCACTCGGGCAAAGGAGTGGCGGCGGGAACATCTGAACGCGAAGCGCAAGACTGTCGCTGACCTTGGTGCTGAAAGCCTTTCACCTCCCTCTTAAGCCACTTAACTGTCACTTTCCACAGAAAACAAAGGATCAGGAGGAACCATTTTTCTTTTTCCCCTATTTATATGATTTTACATTCGTTTTTTGCTTTTGTTTTATTTAATCCGACCTTTTTCGTCTCCCTCGTGTCCTGCAATTATTCGTTTATTCAAATCTGAGATGATATTGTATGTCCTTATCGCGCGCAGGGCGGTTTATGAGTTTATAATTATGAGCAGACAGGGCCAGACCACTTATGCCATCTCTCTTGTGTAGGCGGGTTTTTTGTATTTATTATTATTCTTTTTCTAAATCTCGCCGTTCGTGAATTTTCCTCATTCGTATTCATTGATCCACTGGGTATCGGTCCGGTATGCTCTGTCATCTCACACTGTGACATGGTACTTTAACAATAACGAAAAAAACCGAGGGATTATCACATTTGGACATGGATACTCCGAGGGAGCCTGGTTTTAAACCCAGCAAAGAGGGGCTGAAACAACTAGCGGGGAAGACTCTGGGGCACGTGTACAAGTAAGACATCTAACATCCTATCAAATCCATTCAGTCACGTTAAAATAAAACAGCCTTTATGTGTTATGACATTAAATAATTATAAACACAGTAGCTTCAGCTAACAGGACATAAATCATTAAATGTTCGCCGTTTTAATCTATTCCATAACGAGTTTTCCAGTCGGTCTTGGCGTCACGCCTCTTGGAGACGTGAAGAAAATTATGTAATTCTGTTTAATCTGGGGAGGAGGGGATGGAAGCGAGCGTTTCCTGTTTTTAAAGGTTGTCACTGTAATCCAGTGACTGAAATGCATTGATGGTTGAATTGTTATTGCTCTATGTATGTGTCCCTTTTATGTGTCGACGCTTGTTGGTCTTAAAAGAAACATTCACTGATTCTCTCTATATCTTCAAAATAGGCAAATATTAAAATCGCATGAGAAAATCGGTTGTATTATTGTTAATTTGATTATTATTATTATTATTATTATTATTATTATTTCACCTATTAATTCTTTGATTTATGCTTCTCAATATTAAGTTTTTTTTCTGGCTTGTAAAACACCCTCATTCAGATGTCTGAGAAAATAATAAACTACCACCATTCCGATAAACTGAACGAATTGTGCTTTCGCAATTTATACTACATTACCCGCGCAGATTAGACCAACTTTTTAATAATTGTGTCTCATACATTTTATTTTTTTCGTTTCGTTTCGTTTCCTTATTATTTATGTATTTATGTATTGCAGTCTCTGAATATTTTCCTTTCAGGACAATGTCTCCTAAATACCTTCTGATAAAAGAGCAAAATGAACTGGCAATTATGTTGCAGTTTAAATGTATGCAAAAGATTAAAAACAATTAAAGGCGTTTTATCTCCGTTTTATCTGTTTATCGGTGTGTCTCTGAATCGATGAATCTGATTTTTTAAACATCGAAGGTAACGAATAAATCATCGAATGACAAAATAGGCCTACGTTATTTAATTATAGAATAGGAAATAATATTAATAATTCACAAGTGGACATCTATGAGGCTGAAACAACAGTATAGTATGGTTTTAGTGGTGTTTTGAATTTCAGGACGTTAAGAGACTTCATGTAAATAAGAGTGAAGATGAAGGGAATGCTGCAATGCGGTACAGTGCGCTTTACAGCAGCACACGAAGCTCGTGAAGTTTGCAAAAAAGCTTCACTTTTTAGTACTTGGTGACTGAAAAACAAAACAGAAAATCAATAAGACAAAAAAATACTCCAACTATTGTTTGCAGGTCTTTGTAATAGCTTTAGTGCATGGACTACACAAAATGTGTCAGTGCGGTTTTCGAGTATACATAAGTGGAAATGCAGTAGAGTAGATGCCAGAAGGGTGTTTCGTATATATCCAATGAAGATTATTTTGCTTCAATAATAAAAGTGGTTAAAATTTGTATTAACTTATCCGTCAAAACTATAGGCCTAGGCATGATGCTCTCAGTGTCCTGCATGAAGTCTTACAATTTTCTTTTGGCTGATGCAGGGTGATAGAAAGGCGTCAAAAACCTGGAGAGAACATTGAACTAACCGAGGATGGGCGACCTACCCAGACCAAAGAGAAAAAGCCACCTTTGTGCGACTGCACGTGCTTTGGACTTCCGCGCCGATACATCATCGCCGTGATGAGCGGCCTCGGGTTCTGCATCTCTTTCGGTATCCGGTGCAACTTAGGCGTGGCCATAGTGAGCATGGTTAACAACAGCACCATTCATCTGAACGGAAAGATCATCATCAAAGAGGTGTGTGCGCTTGCACGCTTACATTTTTATACGTCAGCTTCCTGACATCCCACCATACACGCCTCACGATCGTGAACACACACACACACACACACACACACACACACACACACACACACACACACACACAGTAACCATTTAGAGAGTATGCAAAATGAGGGAAATGTAATTCTACAACTGATGAGCACAATGTGTTTTCCCAGTTGAGTAGAGGCTTATTAAACGGCCCATCGATATCTAGAAAATACTGAAAACAAGTAGGCCACTGATGCAAAAAAATGACCTTGGTGACTTGAATGTCATTGTCATCAAATTGATCGACTCTTGAGCTGGAAACTATGTGTGCACAGTAATCAATATTTTTGTTGTATTGTTTGTCGTGTCATTTAAAAAAAAAATTAAAGATACAATTTCAGCACATTAACGAATAAATGTGCTCTCAACTAAATGAGCCAAATACAACATTTACAACGATTTTAATCTGGAAAAGGAATGTGACACTGTGTGCATTTTAGGATGTTTTCAACACTTTTCTCACTATTTTTACAGATAGACCTATAGCTTCCTAATCTTTTGTGCTATTTCTTTCACTCAGAAGGCAAAGTTCAACTGGGACCCGGAAATAGTGGGAATGATTCATGGATCGTTTTTCTGGGGTTATATTGTGACGCAAATTCCCGGGGGATACATTTCATCTAGACTGGCGGCAAACAGGTAAAGCCATAGAAGCGATTCTTTCTGTATTCATTCATTGAAATTTGTTTAAATAATAGGCTAATGTAAAATTAATTAGGCTAATTGCCCTTAAAGCAAATACGAAAATATTATTAATTCATCTTTAATAGACCTGTTTGGTAACTGACTGTATAAATATAATACAACAATTATTGATTAAATTAAATTATTTCAATGGATCAGGCATCGTTTATGCTCTCTCGTTGTCGTATGTCGTTACAAATCCCCAAATCCCAAAAAGTGTCATTTATATTAAAGATGGAGTAACGCCTGTCTCTCACACCTGCATGTAGATTGCTCGTCCTTACACATTCAGAACTTCGTTACATGAGCTGCCAATCCAGAGGTGCTGAATGAAAGCCAAAACTCCCGCCAGTATCTTCAGGTCCACGTTTTTGTCATCCCACACACTAATACATGATCTGTTTTATTCTTCATTATACATTGTACCTATTAATGGAGGAAGAAGAGGGTGATGGGTTGCGTTTACTTGTAAATTAATTGAATTATTATGAATAGCTAATACATCATCCTTTGACTGCAATCAGTAAATTATTCTTATCAAAGCAGGTCTATAAAGTTATCTTGTGATGCAAATTAATTTAAACTTTACTACAGGATACTGCATACCGTTTAGGCCTGTGTGTTCTGTCCATTTTGTCTCCGATAAAAGGAATGCCATACATTCAAGTGGTCCGAGTCTCTCGTTAAATTACGAACGTTTTTAGGCTAATGCTTAAATATACTACTTAGATCAGGGGTCTTAGATCTGCGGACAGTAGCTACATATAGTCTGTACTACTCTGCAGGGACGCGTAAGCGCGTGGCGATCGTCTGTGTTCCGCGACAGCTACCGGGTCCTTGAATAACTTATAATGTGCAAGTAAGGGCAGCCGATGGAGTTTCTAGGCTTTTCAGAGAATGTATTTTTAACATGTGTATTTTGTACTGGCAGTTTTTATAGTCAAAACAAGTGAAAAAATCTACAAGTGCTGAAGAAGTAATACAAAGAGTTACTGACCTTGAGTAATCTAACGGAATATATTACAAATTACATTTTACAGCTCGTATTCTGTAATCTGTAGTGGAATACATTTCAAAAGTAATCCTCCCAACCCTGAATATTACATAATATAATTAACCTGTTTTCAAGTTTTTAAAGGGAGAAGGAAATCAAGAATAATCAACACTGCAGACATCGAGAGAGAGAGAGAAAGAGATTTCGCCTGCGCTTTCGGAGATCTTGTTTTTCCATCATTGTCTACGCTGACCCGTCGTGTGGGTTGTTGGATTAGTCTGTGGGGCATTCTCCACCTGTTAGTGAGATCCCGGGGGCGTGTATAATCTGCTCATTTGGGGGGGCGTGGCAACCAGCCCAAGACATGTTGCCACTGCCAGAGGGTTTGCCCGTGCTTGCCTCATATTTCACACAGTTTACCAAGAGCAAAAAGGGCTATGATGGAAACTAGACACCTTTAACATTTTGTCCTGACTAAGGTTTTCTGTTTGGCGGTTGGCCAAAATCTATCGAATATTTGTAACAAGTATCTATCCGAGAAGATTATGCAATCTACTGCTTATGAAACTTACTACAACCTGTGAGTCTGTAATTTAAAGGAATATCAGGTTCAATACAAGTGAAGATCAATCCACAGCATTTGTGGGATAATGTTGATTACCACAAAAAAATAATTTTGACTAATCCCTTCTTTTCTTAAAAAAAGAAAAAAGCAAACATTGTGGTTACAGTGAGGCACTTACAATGGAAGTGAATGGGGCCAATTGTTTTAAGGATTTAATGGCAGACATGTGAAGCTTATAATTTTAAAAAAGAACTTACATTAATTCTTCTGTTAAAACTCTTATTATTTCAGCTGTAAATTAGTTTATATCGTAATTTTTACAGTCATTTTCTGGTTTGTTGACATTACATCGTTATGGCAACATAGTTGTGTAATTAGATATAACTTTACACAGAAAAGGTTAGTAAGCCATTTTATCACACTAAAATCATGTTAACACGCATATTGTTTAATCATATTTTGTGCGAATGTTAACGATTAATGATTGTCCCAAATTCACGTCCATTGTAAGTGCCTCACTGAAACCCAGATTTGAGCTTTTTCAAAGAAAAGTAGGGGCAAGTCAAAGTTTATTTTTGTGGTAATCAATATTATGCCACAAATTCTGTTGATTGAGTGTAACTTTTATTGAACCCGGAATATTCTTATAACCATGTTTTTATCTATTATTCAGGGTCTTTGGAGCAGCCATCATCCTCACATCAATACTGAATATGTTCATCCCCTCAGCTGCACGTGTACATTATGGTTGCGTCCTGTTTGTCAGGGTATTACAAGGGCTTGTAGAGGTATGAAATGTGATGGTCTCTAATTTAAATCTGCTATTTGCTTATTGTTTGCCAGTGTGTCTAATACCATAACCAAACATTTGGACACTTGTCTGTGGTAGAATTTCTCAAAAAGCCTATTGTGGGAATTCTTACTGGGAACACCAAAAGTCCTATAACAATCAATTATGACCCGAGGGTATTTCTGAGAGAATAATAACCAATGCTTTGTCTTTAGCTCTGCTTGATTGATCTGTAGAGAGAATTGTATCTGTGTGTATGAGAGAGACAACTAGATTAGGTTACTTCCACCATGCAATGTGGAATATTATTCTATTTTATATTTGTTTGTTTCAGATTAACCCCCATATTGTATTGGAGAAGTCTTTCCAATATCACATTCCAAAACCAAAGTCTTTCATTTATTAAATATATTATTGTGACATAACTGAGAGATTTGCTTTTTTTTTTTTTTTTTTTTTTACAAAATTTTGAATGATTTATTTTTAATTTAGCTGATAGTGTATTATTATTGCTTTTATAGGGTGTGACCTATCCAGCTTGCCATGGGATCTGGAGTAAGTGGGCCCCTCCTCTGGAAAGAAGTCGCCTGGCCACAACCTCCTTCTGTGGTAATTTCCACCATTATTCTCTTGAAGGGAAATAGTGGATCTGTGCATAATGAAGAAACCAGAGGATTGGTTTCCATCGAGCTTTATTGTGTGCATGTTAAAAACCAAAGATAAATTTGTTGTTTATCCTCAGGAATACAAGAGAACATTGTAATGCATGATATGTACATTTAAATTTAATGCAGTTTATTTCAGGTTTTTTCATATTAAATCAATAGATTTAAAAAAAAAACATTATCAATTAATTCAGTTGTTTTTTTAATTCATTTTGACCACACATTTTCTTTTGTTCCCATCCCCTCCTCTCCGGTAGGTTCCTATGCTGGAGCTGTCATTGCCATGCCCTTAGCTGGGATCCTTGTGCAGTACACCGGCTGGTCATCTGTTTTCTATGTCTATGGTGAGAGTGGTTTATGTATGTGTGTGTAGAGAACCCTGGTTATGGCCTAAATGTCACTGTATAAGTGTGCTTAACTGTCTCAGTGAGTGTATTTTAGTAAGTGTACTATGGATTAACTCACTGATGCTGGGTATTGATTTTTCTCTGATGTGTCCATGTGTCTATCCTCTGTGCGGACACTGAATCTGCCTGTCACTGTGCCAAAAACTAGTACCTCCTGTCTGTACAACAATAATGAATTGTAATACAGTTGGTTATATGATGATATCAGTTAGTAGATCTGCTTGTCGGCTTCTTATCTTATCTTAATTTTATTATGCTTTTATTATGCTTAGTTGGCTTCAAACACATAGCATCATAAAACCATTAACAATTGTTTGTTTTTCTGTAGGCTGTTTTGGGATTGTATGGTATATGTTCTGGATCTTGGTGTCATACGAGAGCCCAGCTGAACACCCCACCATCACAGATGAAGAACGGCGCTACATTGAAGAGAGTATCGGAGAGAGCGCTAAGCTGCTAGGTCCTGCAGAAGTGAGTGACCTCAAATATTACAACACATATGGCTAAAAAGACAACATTATAACTCATAGGATATAGTGGGGATGGACAGATCACAAGTTGTACAAAATTCTTAAAGGGACAGTTCACCCCCAAAAAAATGTATTCTCTCATCATTTACTCACCCTCTTACCATCCCAGATGTGTATGACTTTCTTTCTTCTGCAGAACACAAATTAAGATTTTTAGAAGAAAATCTCAGATTTTTGGAGCTTTATAAGCCATTCACTTGTATTGTATGGACCTACAGAGCTGAGAAATTCTTCTAAATATCTTAATTTGTGTTCTGTAGAAGAATACTAATCTGGAATGGAATGAGGGTGAGTAACTGATGAAAGAATTTAAATTTTAAGTGAAGGACTGAGATCCTGTTCGAAAAGAACATTTGAATAGTGACACAACATCCCCTTTCAATGGTATATAATGAAGCACCACCCTATGATTATTTATTCACAATAATGTTTGCTACTTGTTTATTTATTGACACAAAACTAATTCTCATACTGTATACTTATGAGCAAGAGTAAATAGAGTAATATATAGCAAAGCATTTGTTTTCACAACAGGCCAATAATTTTGATACCAGGCACAAGTCTGGGTGAGTTTTTGTTTCAAAATTATAAACTTTCATCAGACCAGGAGCTTTGAAACAAAAAATCTGTTGCTGGACTTATTTTAATCTCAATTGTCTTGATTTCACTCACTCCAGCTTAATCTCTCTTTTGCCATATTTTTCCATTTACTTTAAAGAGACATTGCTGTCATGTAAATGTAGGATGTGTTGCAAACTATGACGAGTTTAAAGGCATATTTGTAGTGGTCATACATTTAGTGTAAATAATGATTTAGTCATCTTGTCATGATTAAGGTCTTGTACATTTGAGGTAGAGGCAGACATTTTTTGGAGTCACTAAAGGGCACTAAAATATACTTTGGAATGGTCATTACAAGACCTTTATGAGGCACAAGATGGTAACATTAATTGACAAAATTAGTTAACATGAATTAACAATGCTTTTAAAGCATTCAGTAGTTGTGTGATACTCAGAACGTTAAGCAGGCACAGAGCATCTTAAACTCAGCTGTGTAAAGAACCCCTTGAAGTTTAGCACATCTAAGAATTTCTGTCATTCATAATCAGACTTTTGCCTTAATGCCATGCACTCTATTGAATATTGACATGAATATTGACAAAGAATAAGAAAGGTTTATTACCACATGCAGTTGCTGCTTACAGTATTAAGATGTGACAGACACAGTGATTAGAAGTATGAGTGTGATTGAAAGGCCGTGTAATTTCTAAGCAAATATCATCAACACACAGAATTGCTAATATAATCATTATCTTGAAAATAAATTCCAGATCACTTCCCCTGTATTCCGTTGGTCATACAAACAGTTAGTCACACCACAAACCCATGTCACTGTATGGGCCAATGTTGCTGTGCTGAGCTTGTTGGGTTAATTAAGTTAATTAGCACCAAAGGGTTTACAAATGGCTGGCTTATAGTTGATTTTGCATGTTAAGCTGGGATAGAAGTATTTTAAGAGTGAAATAGTGGTTAAATATTTCATATGGTTAAAAATTCACTCTAGGTAAGGTAATACAACTTTTTCCTACAGAAATTCAAGACACCTTGGAGGAAATTTTTCACGTCCATGCCTGTCTATGCAATCATTGTGGCCAACTTCTGCAGGAGTTGGACCTTCTACTTGCTGCTCATCAGCCAGCCTGCATACTTTGAGGAAGTGTTTGGCTTTGAGATTAGCAAGGTAATTTCAGCCTAACTTTAATTTTGCCTGTGTTTTAATTGGCTATTGATTAATAGAAAATAACTATAAATAAGAAAAATACATAATTAACAATGACACAATCAGCAATTAAAGCTTTATTTGGGTCAGAATGGCCAATTTCATTGTCTAAATTGCATATGATTTTTGTGTATAATTTCAGTGTGCATCAGTAAATGGGTGACCTTTGTCATTCCCTAAGGTCTGAAATAGGTTGATGAATTATTCATTGTGAATAGATCATAATGGTGATTCAAGTCTGTGGTTGCATCTCATTTAGCTTGTTTCCTCACTTCTCACAGTTAAACCTTCCATCATGTTTTTATATCTTATAGTTAGATAAGTTTTAACATACTATGCCTTACAGATTACAGTTTTTGTGTTTTGTTTTTAGAACACATTTATGCATAATTAACCAGTCCTAAAAATGGAACTATATTATTTTTAATGACTTTAAAAAAATGTGTTATAGAATAGGTTTTTTATTGTTGGTCTCTCTTTCTGTTTTTGGCCCCTTGATCATTCCTTAGGTCTTAAAATGCCATGGTATTAACTAACCTTGGTCAATGGCTAACGCTTCAGTTCTCCAGTGTGTTGTCAATAAGATGCTTCTGCACCTTGTGGCTGCTGTCTTGTTCAGGTTGGCATGCTGTCAGCCCTGCCCCATCTGGTGATGACCATTATCGTGCCCATTGGGGGACAGATAGCTGATTTCCTCCGTAGCAAAAACATCCTGTCCACCACCACTGTTCGGAAGATCATGAACTGTGGAGGTGAGTGGATCTACTACAGGAGAGTACAGAATGATAACACCTTCTTCTGAGTTTTGGTTAAATTCATGTAAACTAATATCAAAGGAATTTCATACTTGTATCATTTCCTCTAATTAAATATTTTTTTAATGATTATCCATTTGTTTTTATCATTCACAGGCTTTGGAATGGAGGCCACTCTGTTGTTGGTTGTAGGTTACTCCCACAGCAAAGGGATGGCTATTTCATTCCTTGTGTTGGCTGTTGGCTTCAGTGGGTTTGCAATATCAGGCAAGTCTATGGATTATTCTTTTGTCTTTGGTTAAACGGTGTGTCTCATTTAATATTATGGCTTGCGAACCATTAACCACTGACTCACAACAATAGCAAGAAGCCAGGGAACATTGAAAAAAAGGCCTTCTTTCTAGCTGGATGGTACGCCCTCCCCTTTCAGTTAACTGTTCTCTTCCTCCACTGCATCTGGGAAGGAATAAGTCTTTCTGCTGGACTTTTTAAATAATTCATACATATGTCCCCTGAGAGCAACTTCACAGGCAGCACATCCAGACAGAGCACTCAGAGAGGGAGGGGCTAGAGACTCCTCCGCTCTACAAGATGGCTGCACTTTCTATTTTTAGTCTGAATCACCAAAATCATGTAAGAGATACTGAAAAATATGTGCTCTCCAGGCAGAAGCAAGATGCACTTTATTATACAAAATGATACAAAAGGAATGCAGTGATTCTAAAAGCCAGTCATCATAATAAATGCAGTGTCATTCAAATGTAAAAAGTATGATTATATAAGTCCATTTGTCAGATTTAATAAAATATTAATTTTACTGTCCATCAGGATTTAATGTCAATCATTTAGACATCGCTCCTCGTTATGCCAGTATCCTCATGGGAATCTCTAATGGAGTGGGAACTTTGTCAGGAATGGTGTGCCCTCTTATTGTGGGTGCCATGACCAAACACAAGGTATGACCAACTTTGATGGATCTAATGATCTAATTTGAGTTTTTAAAAGCAACCTGTGTGGGTGTATGGCTTTAGGAGAGCAATCATACATTATATGTGCTGTACTTCATTTGTTTCTTTAATTATTTCATATTACTTAATACTAATACTAATATTCATTTTATGGATTTACTTTTCATTTTACATTTTATACTGTTTCTTGCTCTTGCCATGAATTCTTGTTTAATCTTATGTTGTGGTCTGTATTGTCTTCAAAAGTTAGAGATAAAGAGCTGTCTCCATTTCAAGGTCTTTAACGTCACAGGACGATGTTGTGAAGCAGTAATTTCCCATTGTTTTTGCCAGGTATAATAACATTTTTTAACTGGTGCTAGTCAGGCGAAGTCAGATTAATCAGTGGGACAGACACAACTGAGATAATTTAATAAATTATACTCAGGCTTACCATCACTTTGTCTCCTCCCTTCTGCTATATATTCTCTTGCTGCCTATGCCTAGATCTTGGGCTTAACATAACAAGCTGTTGATGTTGACTGATTTGGGATATCAGACAGAACTCTGATATTTGGATATCTTCTGACGAAGAGAGAGGTCTAGGATCTAACATTCCTGGCGTTGTCGGTCATGATGGAGGATCTAACACCTTGAATTGTCTAAATGTTCTTTTGCTTTTCCGTTGTTCTGAATACACAGTATGTTTGGATTGATTTCAATTTTTGAATGTCTTCAATGGCATAGTGGTGCATGGCAGATTAGGAAGAGCACATATGCAGATTGTTGTCTTGATTCGTTCCTTGGTTATTACCAACCCGATCACATAACAAGTGGAGATGGGGAAATTGTACAAATTGGCTCATACAAATATTTTAAAAACTTTCTCCCATAGAGAAAAATAAATGAACCAACAAACAGTGTTATTAAGATTTTTTTCATATATGCAACCCCTAAGCCTAACCAATAAGTCTAACCCCATACCCAGCCCTAAATCAGACAGAAAATCACTGTTGTGTACCATGAAAAAAGAGAAACATATGGGTTTTGAACGAACGTTCTTAAGATTTTTCTTAAACATAACCCCTATCTCAAACCTAACTTTTGTTTAGTTTAGTTTAGTTTAGTTTTCATTCTTGGTGTGAACGGGCCTTAAACCTTACAAAGTGTTGGATAGGAGGCTAGCTAAAATTGTAAACCTTTACTTATCAATTTGAAATTCAGTTTATTGATTGGTTGGTCTCTATTGGAATAAAAGTTGTACCTTACCGTATGAGCCAAGTCATGCAGACCTTTTCGCAATCTCATACAAATTATTACGAGTTGTCATGAGACAACTTATACTCTAGAAATATCAGATCTTTGAGGATTTTGACATTATGACAGATCTCTCCACACCTTTTACTACACCATACCCATACATTTAATTAATCTAGTTAATAAAAATTGGTTATTGATTGCATAATACAGGTATGTCTCAAGTCTATATTTTTTGTCATGCATTATTCTTTCAGCTACCTGGATAAGTTTCTAGATTTATGTCAGAAAGTACATGACAACTCTTTCTATCCTTCAGACCCGGGAAGAATGGCAGTATGTGTTTCTTATTGCTGCCCTGGTGCATTATGGTGGTGTAATTTTCTACGGCATCTTTGCCTCGGGAGAGCAGCAGCCGTGGGCGGATCCGGAGCTTACCAGTGAGGAGAAGTGTGGTTTTGTTGACGAAGATGAGCTGGCTGAGGAAACTGGGGACATCACCCAGAGCTACGGTGCCCTGGGAGGTCCAGCCAAGACCTATGGTGCCACCACACAGTTGAATGGAGGATGGGCAGAAGGATGGGATAAGCAAGAGGAGTATGTACAGGAGGGTGTGGAGGAAGGGGGTTATGGAAATAGGAAGGGTAGGGATTACTCCTAGACCTTGCAAATACACATTCTAAGGCACACATACATAAACATTCATACAGCACAGTATAAAAATGTATGCCCACACTATAGATTTTGTAGTGTTTGTGAGTTCTAAAAAACAACAACATATAAATAGACTAAATCGTTGAATGTTTGCACAATTTTAAATGATCAAATTCTACATTCAAATATAAATTTTAATGAGAAAAATATAAATTATAAATTATACAAAGCAGATGTAACATATCAAATTGGCAGACTCTAGACAGTTCTATGTATTAAAAAGAGTGAATTAATTTCAAGTGCAATCATGTGTAATATTGTGAAACAGTTTTTCACCCATTATTCTGAGCCTTTGCAACATAGAGATGCCTGTTGTGTTAATCAGGCAACTGGCTTTCAGACCCAAGGCTCATATAATGAACCTGTCTGAAGTCATCCATAAAGAGAAATACTGCTGTAGAGAGTTCTAACCAAGTAACTGGTTTTCACTGTCTTTTTTTCTGATTGCACTGAAAGAGCTGTACTGTGTCATTTAACAGCACAACAAAATTATATTGTTTATACCTCATTATGTGTTACTCGTTCGTAGTATAAGTAATGTTTCTGGGAGGTAAAAGAGGACGTTGGTCTTTGACACTGGAGAGAAAAAGCACAGATTTTTTTAGGTGAAATAAAAGCAACAAAATTATTTCTCAAGCTCAACAAGTCAAGAAGATTCAATCGCTTATGTTTTTGAAAAGTGTTTCGATGTGGTGTTTGCTGAGATGTGCAAACAAAAGTTCTTAGGGGGTTGGGAAGGGTATAAAAGGGGAAATTACAGATTATTGGAAATATTTGGAAACATTATTGCAAGAGCTACAAAAAGCAAAAGCACAGAGTGTCAAGGCCACTAGACTCTTTAATTCTGTTTTTGTTTGTTTGTTTGTTTTTTCTTCTGTCAAATACTCACACCATGCCATCTTGACATCTGTGAATGTTACTTATGCATGGGTAAAAACTGTTTTTGCTTTTAAAGTCAAAGATTTTGCTAAACTGTTACTGATGTGTCAATTCCTTTGCACAATTAACCAAGGTGTAGTGTGGTATTTTAGCTTGGATAGGGGAAAAGTATCTATTAAGAAGATAAGGGAGACTTGAGGAAAGGGCTGATATAGTCCTAGTAGCAGGTAATAACCATACTCAATGTACAAAGCAATATATCCATGGTAACAGTTCCTTAGTAGTCACTTCATTCAAAAATATGTAATACATTGGTACATTTAATGGTAATCATTTTTGGTTTACGTGTTTTTGTGATGACAATTGAAAATAAAATCTGAAAAGATTAAACAATTACTTACTGTTAAATATATATATATATATATATATATATATATATATATATATATATATATATATATATATATAGCAAGAGTCCAGTGCAACTCTTTACTGTAAAGAGCTTTTGTGCTGGGCCCACTCACCAGAAGAGAATGATCTTATGTGTCACCTGCAAATGGTTCCTTTGTGAAACTTATCAAGGTTCTCAGTCTTGCAGGTGGCCACGCTCCTGTAGTTGTCCTGTATGGTTGCTAGTGATTGCTTTTTGAGAGTATGTTTTTGTCAGGTATCTTTTACGTTAATCCTTTTTTTTGTACTTCCCTTTTGTTTCTGGTATGTGTTTTATCTGTGGCTAGAAAACTGCTCCTTTTCCCTCTTTTTTCAAACATTTTCCTACAAATGTTGCAATATTCAGTGACACAAGGATTGTGTGAAAAGGTATTGAAAAATCTTAAAAAATGACAGTAATTTGTCTGATGATGTTGAGGTACCTTATTCTCATCCCTTGCCTAAGAGTGAAGTGTGATTATATGGCTTCTTTTGCTGTTACTATAAATGGAGAGGTATGTTGATGTGAAATTTAAATGCTCTATATAGCCTTTTTTATATAAAATAATGACAAAATTGTTCTTGTCTGTGTTTCATGATTCCATCCAGCTGTGCAGGTCAAAGACTATGCACTTAAAAAGTTGTGATTGCTTCAACTGCCAATACATCATTTCCTGATTACACAAAATGTATTTTGTCCAGATGTTGTGCATGTGTAGCTAAACCATTTCAGTGCATAACATTTGTAGTTCTATCATTGGTTATCCACCATCACCCATATAGCATCGCTCTACCCTTTCCCTTCTCTCGTAAAATCAATATGAGGGTCCCTGGAGATCAGAAAGACCTATTGACCACATACCTCCTAATGGAGGCAGGATTGAGGGACTGCACATAGAAGCTTAAAGGATGTGTTCAGACTCCTCTCATCAGCATCTCTCATGCTGAAACCTACTGCCAACTGTCAACTGGTGTTGTGTATTTTATCATTAGTGAACAAATGAAAAAAATTAGGCCTTTATTGATATTGATATTGCAGACTATTTAGGCCTTTAAATTTGTGTGTCAAAACGAGCCCATTTCTCAAACATTTAATATAGAGCTCAAGGTCTGAAAAACATTAAAATGTGATATTTAATCAAATGTTTAAGGCTGTTTATTCTGAGAAATTCAAATGAGACACGCCCTTCTGTCCATCCATCCGTCCATCCATCTGTCCATCCATCCATCCATCTATCTATCTATCTATCTGTAATGGTAAATGGTGCTTTAAAATAGAGAGATTGTCATTTTGGGTATTACATTATATAGTAATGATTTCAGATTTCACAAACCTTCCACCACCTGGGACACAGCCAAATGGCCTCACACATGCACTGGGGTAGTCAAAGTCAAGCTACTGTCCTGCTGGAGGGGACAGTTACTACTTGGACGATGTCCAGCTTTGCCCTTGCTTTCTGTTACATTGTTAAAGTCAGTTACTAATTGGATAACCTTCCTTTCACCAGCTGATTTACAATAGAAGATTGACTGAAGAAAGACGGTTCACACTTGGGTAAACTTAATTGAAAGCTCGTCAATTGATTGAGGGCACATAATTGCTCTGTGAGCTGTTGTGTCCAAATATCACAAAAGCACAGACACACAGCAGGTTACTTTTTTCTAAAAAATGCTGCTGCCTGATAACCACATCTAAGGTGGAGACTTATTAAGTTTTATTAAGACCTCCAGTTTAAAAATATTTATGGAAAGGTTCAATGCATCAAGTAACTAGATTTGTTCTTGGCAACTCTTTGTTTAGCAGATTCCATGTTACATATTCCTACCTCTAGAAAAGTAAGAAGTGAGTTCTTAGTAAGAATGAGAAAGAGAAACACTTTACATAAAGGCTGTATTAGTTAAAGGAATTCTAGGTTCAATACAAGTTAAGCTCAATAGACAACATCTGTGGAATAATGTTGATTACCACAAAAAAATGCTTTTAACTTGTCCCAAAATCTGTGTTAGATTTAAGGAACAATGGAAGTGAATGGGATCAATCTGAAAACATTAAAATACTATTTTAAAAGTAGAGACACAATATGTAAACATTATGCATTAACATGGTTTTAATGTGATAATTCGCTAACTAACCTTTTCTGTGTAAAGTTATAGCCAATTTTACAACCTCAAAGCCATGATGATGTAATGTCAACAAAGTCTAAAACCCTAAAACAACTGAAAGAATTACGATTTAAACAACTTTACAGTTATTAACATGATTCCTTGTTGTTCACCTGGCGGAGAACCTCACCTGGTCCCTCAACACCAGCTCTATTACCAAGAAAGCCCAGCAGTGTCTCTACTTTCTTCGAAGGCTGAGGAAAGCACATCTCCCACCCACCATCCTCACTACATTATATAGAAGGACTATTGAGAGCATCCTGAGCAGCTGCATCACTGCCTGGTTTGGGACTTGCACCGTTTCGGAGCGCAAAGCCCTGCAGAGGATAGTGAGGACAGCTGAGAAGATTATCAGGGTCTCTCTTCCAAAAGACATTTACATAAAACGCTGCATCCGCAAAGCAACCAGCATTGTGGACGACCCCACACACCCCTCACACAAACTCTTCACCCTCCTGCCGTCTGGCAAGAGGTACTGAAGCATTCGGGCCCTCACGGCCAGACTGTGTAAAAGCTTCTTCCCCCAAGCCATCAGACTTCTCAATACTCAGAGTCTGGTTTGAGGCACACACACAGAGTTGCACTTTAATTACTGTCACTTTATAACTGGCTGCTAACTCAATAACTGTTCAATAGAACACTATCTCATAGTATGTTATGTTTACATTTGGCATTTTTAGAAACTGTCATCTTTTTGCACTACTCAGATTACAAATGCGTACTGGTCGGTGCCGCACTGTCGCTTACTGTGTCTATTGTCCTGTTCCTTTTAGTAATTTATTGTACTGTCCAGTACTTTTTTGCACACGTTTGCATGTGCACTTTATGTAGAAATGTTATTTAGTCTGTGTGTCACGTGGTTCTGTGTTTGTCCTATGTTGTTTTATGTAGCACCATGGTCCTGGAGGAACGTTGTCTTGTTTCACTGTATACTGTACTAACTGTATATGGTTGAACGACAATAAAAACCACTTGACTTGACTCAAACAATACATGAGTTTTATAGGATTACTTAATATAAGTGCTTTTATAAAATTATAAGCTTCACATTTCTGCCTTTAAACAATCCTAAAATTGGCCCCATTGACTTCCATTGTAAGTGCTTCACTGAAAACAAATTTTTTTTTGTGAAAAGGAGGGACGAGTCAAAATAATTTTTGTTGGTAATCAACATTATGCCACAAATGCCGTCGATTAAGCTTAACTTGCATTGAATGTGGAAAAGTCCTTTAACATAATTAATTAATTAACATGAACCAATTTTTATGAATACTAAAAATTAGTAAAAATTTAATGATAAAAAAGTTCATGATACCCACTGCATTTACTGATGTTGAAAAATAAAACCTATTGTGAAGTATTGTCGAAAGAAAACATGAGACTATAATATTGCAATGTTGCTTTTGCTAAATAGACAGACACAACAAGACCATCACTTTTGACCCTGTTATTTGTGTTTACTCAGGTTCTCTCAGCCGTAACTGTAATGGGTGCCTCGCAATGTCCTGCACAGACCACAGTCCACACCCTCCCACTTAGTGTTCATTCATGCTTATCAGTTATATCTGTCCACATAATGAAAGCATGCAAAGACTGTATATTAGTGCTATAGCATTCTTTAAATTAACATGGTAAATAATTATTTAGCAGCATCATTGTAAACGCAAACCTGCATTTCTGTAAATACATATGTGTTTTAATGTGTATATGTGTGTGTGTGTGTGTGTGTGTGTGTGTATCCGCTGGTGGGGGGCAGGTGTTGAAGTAGTCCCTCGGGGCATGATGGGGTTGTGTAGTGAGACTGGAATCACTCTTTGATGACAGGAACCTGCACGAGGTCCCTGAAGACGTGCCTCAACCCATAAATATCTCCTGATCCCCTCATAGATGGGGCAGGCGACTGGTTGGCATATACAGTGTTGAGCTCTCCACTGGGAGAAGGAAGCAGGGGTCTGGCTAGATGTCTGTGTAATTCGTCTCATGTGTGAGGAGGAAAAACAGTGAATGAATGCGTGCTGTATTACACTGAACAAGGCACTTCCCCCACTGGCCCGGCTCAGAATCCTCATCAATTATTCCACACAGTCATTAAATTCTGGACTATGCCAGCAGGGATGCAGGATTTAATAAACAAATTGAATGGAAAGGAATGTTTCACTTGTTGTCATTTATATTAATACCCATTCTAATAAATGCAACATCTCAAAACCTGCAGACGTGTGAATCTGAGGCATATAAACCGATCAGCCATAACATTAAAACCACCTGCCTAATATGTAGGTGTAGGTCCCCCATGTACTGCCAAAACAGCGCCAGCCCGCATCTCAGAATAGCATTATGAGATGTTATTCTTCTCATCACAATTGTACAGAGCAGTTATCTGAGTTACCATAGACATTGTCAGTTCAAACCAGTCTGGACATTCTCTGTTGAACTCCCTCTTCAACAAGGCATTTCCAACCACAGATTTTCAATCTGCAGAACTCAGAAAACTCAAAGACTGTTGTGTGTGAAAATCCCAGGAGATCAGCAGGTACAGAAATATTCAAACCAGCCCATCTGGCACCAACAATCAATCCATGGTCCAAATCACTGAGATAATTTTTTCCCCGATTCTGATGGTTGATGTGAACATTAATGCACTGCACTGCTGCCACACGATTGGCTCATTAGATAATCACATGGATGATTGTTGGTGCCAGATCGGCTGGTTTGAGTATTTCTGTAACTGCTGATCTCCTGGGATTTTCACACACAACAGTCTCTAGAATTTACTCAGAATGGTGCCAAAAACAAAAAGCCTCCAGTGAGCAGCAATTCTGTGGATGGAAATGCCTTGTTGATAAGAGAGGTCAACAGAGAATGGCCAGACTGGTTTGAACTGACAAAGACTCTGCTCTGCACAATTGTGGTGAGAAGAATAGCATCTCAGAATGCTATTCTGAGATGCGGTTTGGCGCTGTTTTGGAGGCACAAGAGGGACCTCCAAAATATTAGGCAGGTGGTTTTAATGTTATGGCTGATTGGTGTATATTATATGATGCAAAGGGAGAGGAGAAAGAAAAGAAGGCCATGTGACTATGTGTGGCATAGGTGAATGGAGCAGCTTGCATTAAGAATGGTTGCCTTGTTTGGAAGTCTCGGGCTATCCCAGTCAGCACCACCCTTTCAGAACCACCTGACTGCAGATGTGTGTTTCAGGAGTGGGTTCTTGCGTCAGTACCCTATGCTGACATTCCAACTATGTTTCCTTCGCTCAGGATTCACATCATGCTCATGTGCTGGTTGAGAAATCTTGTGGGCGGGGGAAAGTCTTGCTTTTGATACAAGAAAGGGAAGCCATTTGAGCTGCTGGTGGAATGCAGCAAATCATGTATAGAGGTATATGCTGCTGCTGTTACAGATTTAAACAGATACTGTAGATTATATACAACATTTTTACCACATTTTTATGCATTTTCTTTTCAGTAATGCATGCAAAACATGTCAGCAAGAATGAAATAAAATCCGGAATGGCTAGATCCTGTTTCAGTACAGTGCATTCTGCACATTTCATATACTGCACACAGTGACCATCTGAATCGCAGTGCGCCTGACAGAGGCGAGAGAAAGGGAAAGAGACTCAGGGGAGAAGCTTGACCTTTAAGCAGAGCTGGCTGCCAGTCCACACTCAGACATATGTCCCACAGAGGGGAACTTCACGTCCAGTGGTGACAGGCGCATAGGAAAAGGAGCATTGTCTTGGTTATATCGGTTACCCATCTTTCATGCGATATTGTTCACCTTGCATAAGATGAATTGTGATGACAGTTTGCAGACAGCTTGTACAATTTTTTCAGGTTTAGAGGCACCATGTGACTACAGATGCCCCAAACCCCCACCCCCCAAAAAATGGATTTGCTTTCCCCTCGTAATTATTGTAATTCTTATTATTATATTCATAATAAAAGAACTGTACATGTAATTAAAATGTAATAAAAAAAATTAACAGAAAGAGTGAGAGAGTTAGGAACCAATTAGTGGAGTCATTCTTTGTGAGCATGCGTGTGTGTGTGTGTGTGTGTGTGTGTGTGTGCACGTGCATGTGTGTGTGTGTGTATGTGTATGTGTATGTGTATGTGTGTCAGAGCTGCCAGACTGGCCTTTATTTACTCAGCTCTCACAATAGCCTTCAGCAGATGGGAACCAACAGTGTGGGGGGGAAAGAGTGGAAAAGTGACAGAGAGAGAGAGAGAGAGAGAGAGAGAGAGAGAGAGAGAGAGAGAGAGAGAGAGAGAGGGGAAACTGTGGGGAAGAGAGAGTGGGAGGTGTGTGCCCATACTCATAGCCAAGAGGACTCCTTTGTTCCCTAGCAGTCCCCTGTTGCAGCATGGCAGGGTGACACAGGCTTGATGTAAAATCTCATTAAAAAAGAGAGAGGGAAAATCCTCAAGAGGGCTTCAGATCCCATTAAGATGTTGGAATATAGACTTCAGTCATACAACACAGACTCCTGTCAACATGCATGTACAGAAATATCAGGGTGAAAGGCTTAATTTTTGTAGAGAAAAAAAAACAGAAGAAACATGGTTTGATCGATCGATCGATAGATCGATAGATAGATAGATAGACAGACAGATAGACAGATAGACAGATAGACTCGCTTCCACACACAGTGCCATGGCTTCCCCTCCTCCCCTGTCTGATTATTGAATTCACTCCTAGACACCTCCTCTGCAGATTTGATTAGTCACACTGAGGTGACAGAGGGGAAGTAAAGCTCTTAGATTAGAGTGAGAGATGACAGAAAGGAGAGAGAACGAGAGTATGAGAGAGTCAAAGAAAGACAGACAGACAGATTCAAAGCTCATGTTGAAATGAAAAATCATTAAAACTTTCCTCTGATTGATAAACCTCTATATTTGTGCTTCTGCATAATATCTGACTAATTCTGTGGTATAATTAAGATATGTTGCACATTGTCTGAGGTTTATTTTCAAGACTTCACTGACATGTTTTCCTTTAAAAGAGCAGTGCTTTTATAGCATTGATTAAAAAAGTATCAATACACTTGGCATTTATTTTAAAGAAAGATGGTACAAGAACACCTTTCAAGCAAAACATTCCACAAAAAATACATTTTCGAGTTCAGCGGCTCATATAGTCCTGGAGTGCATTGACATAAATAGATTTGGCATGCTGTCCATAACCGAGGGGCTTGACTTAAGCAAAGGATTGGGCCCTTTTCCACCGAAATGTCATTGGTTCTTGTGCCAGAGACTGTGTTCAGCAGGTTCTTGGCTGGGGGAATCTGGAGCCTTTCGCAAACCAGCTTTTCCACTGACATGACAACTGAACGGTGACATTATGGGTTAATTGGCTATATGTTAGTTTGTGACTACCTAACCTGCCCTCAAACAAACGTGTATATGTGTACATCTTTGACTCCTGTTTTTGAGGACATATTTAAACATTCAGAATAATGCAATCCAACATTATTTCATTGCTCAACAAAATGGCCAGAGACATCATCAACACTCAAGACAACAGGTAATGTTATTAAAAGTTATTAACATTGGTGTATCAGATGGTTATATATTTAAGATTTTTTTTGTTTATGTCTTGATTGAGAACTTCACTGTTTTACTTAAGAGATAGCTACTATCTTCCTAACTTTTTGAGTAGCTGGTCAAAAAATCCCAATACCGAACAAAACAATGCACAAAATTAGACAAGAAAAGGTTAAGGAAAGCTAGCAAAGTTGGAAACTGTAATAACTTAATGACATCAGCTGCAGAGGACACCAGCGATTCTGTTTTTGTCTCGAGCGTGACAGTTGCTAAATGTAATGCTCTTGTTAGTTAGCTGGCTGGTAGTTGTCCGAACACAGAGTCAAAGATATGGTTATGAATGGTTTTATTGCTCTGTCCACTGCTGCTTTTGCTCAGGTCCTTCTTTTGGTCCGTGAACTCATTTTCAAGTTTTTAAAATGTGTTTAGAATTTTGTCAGTCATCTGATTGATGCCAGCATTCCATAATTTTTTTGGCATCTCCTCATGCACTCTTTCCCCCTAAAATTGATATATTCCTGAAAATGAAAATTCCCTCATAATTTACTCACACTCATGCCATTCCAGATGTGTTTCCAAAATGTAACAAAAAGACCAAAATGTAACTCCAATTTCACTGTACATGTTGCCATTGCAGTCTATAGGCACGATCATGATTTCAAGCTCAATTACATTTCCTAGTGCTTGACACATGTGCAGAGTGCTAGATGGTGCTGTAGGAAGTAAGCTTGAAATAATTCAAATCAAAGCCATACACATCTTAAATGGCATAAGGGTGAGTAAATTATGAAAGGATTTTCATTTTTGGTGTGATCAGATGAAGCCACTGTAAATGTCTTTAATTTGTCTTTCTTTCAATGGTTCAGTGTTTTTAATGTGGTATAATAACATGACAAATAAGGTTACATATTATAGTCATACTTACATATAGTCAAAAATACTGGGAGAATTAAAAGGAAGATTAAAGAAAAGAACAAGAATGCTTAGTAAATATATAAATATCAAATACTGTATATATCTATGACTTTATCTTATATTAACTTAAATGACTATTTCAGGCTAAATACATGCATGCAACAGATGCTGCCAAAAGAGCTTAAATTGTATTTAGCCTGGAATACCTGAGTACAGATTGCATCTGTACTAGTGTTTGTGTATATGTGTTTTTAAGATTGAAAGAGTGTTAAATCTCACACCCTGTCGAAAGCAGAGTGCAAATCACCACAAAGTGTGAGTACAGAGCTTAGAAATCTCTCAGGAGAGAACTTTCCTCTTTTTATGACTTTAAAAATTTGACACTGCAATCACGTTACATATTTACCTTATTTAGTCAAGTGTGCTCTTTTGGTAAAGCTAAATGAGGATAATTTGGTACGATGAAGTGAAGAGATGAGGGCTGTTTTTGTCTGCACTCTCAGGACAAGTATGCGTTTATCATTCCATTTATATCCTTCTGAAAGATCTGTGACTGAGACTGAGAAAGGTCTGTGTAGGGGCCCTACGTGAAATCGTGAAAATGCGAAAATGCGGTGTGAAAATTATCCTAATTTTAAAACATCCTAGAACCATGGCAAACGTGATGAGCATTTAAAAAAAAAATAGAAAGCACAAAAACATAAGCACTAAAAAATAAGCACTATACTGTATAGCAGGTGGTGCGCAGACCAACCCCAGGGGGTGCGCAAAAAATATTTGTACGGGTGGAAAAACATTTTCTTTCAAATGATACAATTTATATATTTCACAACGAGATCTGGCTTCAGAAGTTGCCATACCTGGCAGAAATATTTTCTACTCTGAATGAGCTTAATTTAAGTCTTTAGGGTCTCAGTGCCTCTGTTTTCAGCACTAATAAAAAAGTTCATTTTCTGGTCCAACTGTCACTCCTGTATATCACTCCTCCAATCCCATATCGCTCACTTAAAGAGCAAGAACAATTACTGGAGTTATCATCTGATGGGAGACACAACATTCTAAAAAAATATGTAAAATTTGGTGGATTTTTGGGCATCAGTAATGGTAGAGTATCCAGGGTTATCAAAGAGAGCACTGCAAGTATTGATGCTCTTAGCAATCACATACTTATGTCTTTTTTGCACTGACATTGCTAAAAACCAAACATTGACAAAGGCTAAATTCAGAGAAATATTTGAGGGTAAAACTTTCATCCATTACCCCAAATTTTGATGATCTGTGTGCAAACATCAAGGTCCATCTATCTCACTAAAAGAAGGTGAGCAGCAATAATCTTCTTTATTTATTTGCTAATTAAATGTCTTATAATGTTTGCTGATACACAGTGAAACTTGGTTATTGTAGTTAAAAATGTGATGTTTATCTGAGATAGAGTCATGGGGATGCTTGACAGATGTCAAAGATTAGTAAGGGGTGCGCACTTCTAAAAGGAACTGCTGGTATAATTAAATTGACGCCAATAACATGGCGTGTTAACATTAACATGTTCCAATAGCTTTTTTCAAAACATGAAAATGTTAGGTTAAAATGTACATACAGTACAGGCATGCATAAGGGAATATGTGCATTTTATCACCTTATTTTTTTATCAACTTTCAACTATTTTCTCAATTAATATGAGGTCATATTTTCACTTTATGTGAGTTTTTTGCGTCGTTATATCGGCAGTGTCTGAATTCCTTCCTCAGCAGATTATACTTGTGAAAACTTGAAAAGCCCTAATGATTTGTCAAGCGCTGTTTCTGCTATCCTTTACACAAAATATGCCTCAAAGACTCAAATAGCCACAAAGAAATGTTTTTATAACTTATTCCTGTGTTTCTGTCAGGCATGTATATTATTCAGCAAGATGTGCGATCTGTGTCTAATAATACTGTTATAACCATGTTCCACAGTGGCAGCGCCCACTCTGGATCCAAATGGTGCTGTTTTTGTCACTTAGCCTGACATTTATGGCACATGAACATCGGAGCAACCAGTGTTCGTGTCTACCATCGCCAGACACTGTTAAAAAGATTCATGCAACAACCAAGCTGCATGATGATCTGCAGGAGTTGCTAAGCGAACTCAGCTTGCTGCGGACCAGGCCTCCAATCCTCGGCGTCGCCTGATGCCAGTGCCCGGGGGAGGGGACATCGTAAGCAGTGTGTGAGGAAGCAAAAGCGCGGCAAGAGGGCAGGGGTCCATGCTGGGCTAAAAACAAACCCTAGCTGGCCGGCTCTCCTGTCTATCCTGCTCTCAAATATTTGCTCCCTGGACAATAAACTGGACTACATCTGACTCCAGCAGACTACGCAGCGTGAGCTTAGAGACCGCTGCGTCTTTGCTTTCACAGAGACGTGGCTCAGCGACAGAGTTCCGGACGCCACCATTCAGCTAGACGGGCTCGGCTCATTTTGTGCCGACAGAAATGCAGCTCTGTGCGTTAAGACTCGCGGTGGTGGCTTTGTGTGTTTACATCAACACGAAATGGTGCAATAACTCTATGCTAGTCTCTAGTTACTGCTCATCGCTGATGGAGCTTGTGACTGTTAGATGCAGACCTTGAAGATGATGTCACCTTCTCCAAGTCCATCACCACATGCTCCAATCAGAAGCCGTGGCTGTCTGCGGAGGTGCGTGCGCTGCTGAGGACCCGAGACTCCACCTTCAGAGCAGGCAAGTGCCAAACTGTCCCGGGCCATCTGAGAGGCAAATCGTGCACACGCCCAGAGAATCTACAGTCACTTCTAGACCATCACCAACTACAGGACAACATCAGTTGCCTGTGACAAAGATGCCTCCATTCCAAATGTGCTGAATGACTTCTACGCTAGGTTTGAAGCACAGAACGATGTGGTGGAAGACCACCCCTCCTCCCAACGACCAGGTGCTCTGTCTTAATTCGGCTGATATGAGGAAAACTCTGTGTAGAGTCAACCCACGGAAGGCTGCTGGACCAGACAACATTCCTGGCAGAGTGCTCAGTGGATGTGCAGACCAGCTGGCAGATGTTCTTACCGACATCTTCAACATCTCTCTGAGCAGCTCCGTCATTCCAACGTGCTTCAAGACCACCACCATCGTCCACATGCCAAAGAAGTCTTCAGTGTCCTGCCTCAACGACTACCGTCCCATCACACCTATCATCATGAAGTGCTTCGAGAGACTCGTCATGAGGCACATTAAGACCCAGCTTCCCCCTCACTAGACCCACTGCAGTTCACGTATCGTCCAAACCGTTCAACAGACGATGCCATTGCCACCACCCTCCATCTGGCCCTCACCCACCTAGATAAAAAGGACTCATACATTCGAAGGCTGTTCATAGATTTCACCTCAGCATTCAACACAATAATTCCTCAGAACCTGATTGGAAAGCTGAACCTGCTGGGCCTGGACACCTCCCTCTGCAACTGGATCCTGGACTTCCTGACTGGGAGACCTCAGTCAGTCCGGATCGGGAACAGCAACTCCACAACCACCACACTGAGCTCTGGGGCCCCCCAGGGCTGTGTGCTCAGTCCACTGCTGTTCACACTAATGACTCACAACTGTGCAGCAATCACAACCGTGGTGTGTCTCATCAGCAAGAACGATGAGTCAGCATACAGAGAAGAGGTACAGCGGCTAACGGACTGGTGTAGAGCCAACAACCTGTCTCTGAATGTGGACAAAACAAAAGAGATGTTTGTTGACTTTATGAGAGCACAGAGTGACCGCCCTCTGCTGAACATCGACGGCTCCTCTTGAGATCGTCAAGAGCACCAAATTCCTTGGTGTTCCCCTGGCAGAGAACCTCACCTGGTCCCTCAACACCAGCTCTATTACCAAGAAAGCCCAGCAGCGTCTCTACTTTCTTCGAAGGCTGAGGAAAGCACATCTCCCACCCCCCATCCTCACTACATTCTATAGAGGGACTATTGAGAGCATCCAGAGCAGCTGCATCACTGCCTGGTTTGGGACTTGCACCGTTTTGAACCACAAAGCCCTTCAGAGGATAGTGAGGACAGCTGAGAAGATCATCTGGGTCTCTCTTCTCTCCATCAAAGACATTTACAAAAAACACTGCATCCGCAAAGCAACCAGCATTGTGGATGACCCCACACACCCCTCACACAAACTCTTTACCCTCCTGCCATCTGGCAAGAGGTACCGAAGCATTCGGGCCCTCACGGCCAGACTGTGTAACAGCTTCTTCCCCCAAGCCATCAGACTCCTCAATACTCAGAGACTGAACTGACACACACACACACACACACACACACGTGTCCTGAGTTGCACTTTAATTATTGTCACTTTATACCTGGCTGCTAACTCAATAACTGTTATGTGCATAGAACACTATCTCATAGTATGTTATGTTTACATTTGGCATTTTTAGAAACTGTCATCTTTTTGTACTACTGTGTACTGGTTGGCGCTGCACTGTCTCTCACTGTGCCCATTGTCCCATTCATTGTTAGTAATTTATTGTTCTGTCCCATACTTTTTCCACACATTTACACGTGCACTTTATATAGGTATGTTATTTAGTCTGTTTAGTCTCACGTGGTTCTGTGTTTTTCCTATGTTGTTTTATGTAGCACCATGGTCCTGGAGGAACGTTGTCTCGTTTCGCTGTGTACTTTACTAACTGTATATGGTTGAACGACAATAAAAAACAATTCACTTGACTTGACTCCATTTCCCAGCAATGCTTTGTGCTATTAATAAATTAATTTTAGATTAATGTGTACTGCTTAGCTTTACTTCTTTTTTTTCTCCCCAATTTGGACCTCATGGTGGCATATTGGAGGATTCCCGCTATTCCCCGCGGCATCCATGTACAACTCACCATGCACCACACTCGCTGAGCTACTCATTTTATACTTAATATGTTGTTTTCACTGTAATTGTCAATTGTATGTTGTATGATCAGGTCCACATGTGTTGAATTCGCTCATGAGAGTACGGAATAGAATCCATAGGACTGCTGAAAACTTCAAAATAAAAGTCATCAATGCTTTTAATCTTGTAACTTGTTAATTTACTTTAACATGTTTGCTCCTTTGCGGGGCCCTGCCAGGCACGAAGGGACACTAGGTGGCCGCCTGTTTCGCTTGTAGGACTAGCCGGCCCTTGATCCGTGACTATTCTATCTGGCCAAGTGTCTCCTGATAAAAATGTCATAGTTTAACACTTAAATTAACTTACCAGCACATGCTGTGCTAATACAGGTTTTACTCATCCACTGTCTCCTCTGTCTGCTCCTCTCTGTCTCTATCCATTCATTATGTTACATGTGTTAGGTGACTCACACACTACAGTGTAATCTGATCGAAGTGATGTGGTTGGTGACTCACTCAGTACACACTGTTTTTCACACCAGCTACCTTCTAGTTCTTTAATCACTGGATAACCATCTCCCACCTTGAACAATAAAATCACACAAATGTGCACAAATGCTCACAGCATTTTGGTGTACTGTCTGTCACTAATTCTTTCACTGAGAGACTGGACTAATCTTTGAAACCAAGCAGCACTTTCTGGCCAATTATTTCAGCATACAGTAGTCTGGATCAACCAGCTAACTGTCATTCAAGGACTACTGGGCAGAAGAACTGCAGAGGGTAAGGTAGTGTGAGAGACAGTGATACACAGAAAGAAAATAATCTGAAGGAGAAACAGACAGGTAAGCAGTCAGACAGAAGAAGAAATGTAAAATTGATCAAAGTGTCTGTCATGCTACTTTCTGCATACTGGCAGCCCTCCCATTAAACAGTGCTCTTTGGATGGAACAACATAAGATTGTTTTTACACCTTCCCACAATTTGTCTGACACGCCCATTCCATGTGTTCATTGATCTGTGTTATGAATATTTATGTATGCCTCACTGCCCAGTACATAAGTGGTCTTTCTTTATCTATTCATTTCTGTTTACTCTGACTGAGCACTTCTTTAGGTGTCCTAATATGACTGTACTACTAAGACTATATCTTTACTATGGCCCTAATAGAGTTCCTGATGTGGTCTTCTGCTGTTGTAGCCTATCCGCCTCAAGGTTCTTAGTGTTGTGCATTCTGAGATGCTATTTTGCTCACTACAATTGTACAGAGTGGTTATCCGAGTTACTGTAGCCTTTCTGTCAGGTCGAACCAGTCTGACCATTCTCCATCCTGACATCTCTCATCAACAAGGCATTTCTGTCCACAAAACTGCCACTCACTGAATGTTTCCTGACCCATATCTGCATGATTTTATGCATTGAACTGCTGTCACACGATTGGCTGATTATATAATCACATGAATATGTAGGTGTACAGGTGTTCCTAATAAAGTGCATTTAAAAAATATGTTGCTGTAAGTCTGTGTATGTGATAAGTCATCATGAACTGAGAAATTTACACCTGTTTCCCCAGCTATTGCACTCAAGAGATTCAGCTTTCCCCAGCCTCCTTGAACAAATCAAGGTCTCACACTTGCCTGCATTTACACACACACACACACACACACACACACACACACACACACACAAAGCAAGAATAGTTTTCCACTACCCAGTAATTGCAATTTGAATGTGCGTATATGTGTCTGTGAAACCAGTGTGTTATTCATGCAGCAGAAGAATACCTCCTCCATTTACCCCCTACCTTCATGTTACTATTCTGAAACGTGAGAATTTGACGCTCATTCTGACGTCGTCATCACTGTAGCATTTTCCCTACTCACCACCCCCAGTAGCATTTTCCCTACTCACCACCCCCATCATCTGAACCAATGATCTTCAGCTTCAGTCGTTCTAGGCCAAAAGAGAAGACCCAATAGTTAACCTAAACCAGTCCCCCTTTGTCAGCTGGCTCTGAAACTCACCAACCCACTAACAAACACCAGTTTCAGACCAGCACTGCTGAACAAAACCAAATCAGAATAAACCAAATAATAAAAGGAATCAAAAATTCATAATTGGACCATTGGGAAAATTAAAGTAAAAACCAAAGCAATTGGAATATTATCGGCCCTAAACAGAAAGTATAATCTGGCAGAATATTTCTACACTGTAAAAGCAGTAATGGATCCTCACCAAATACAGGCTCAGTGATAACAGTCTGGCCATAGAAAAAGGCAGACACAGACAAACATGTCTTCCAAAGGAAGAATGAGTCTGTGCTCACTGTGACACCGGTGAGGTGAGAGAAATACTTTGACAAACTCTCAAACCTCATGCCACAGTTTTCCAGTTCAGCAGAAACAGATCAAATGCAGGTGTTACTGGAGGAGGACAATAACGCATTAGATGTAGCAAAATACATATTTGAGCTGCACACCCTCAGAAACCAATTACTGTCTTAATGTACTTAGTTCACAGTTTTATTAATGTTCATGATGTATTGTGAAATACTTATTCTATTTTAAAATGTATAGTGTATATTGTTATTATAATTTTTATTTTTATTTATTCATTACCTAGCACCTTATTTTAATTATATTTTTTAATTGTTTTTTTTTGTTTGTTTTTTTTGTCTTGTCATGTGTTTTGTGTATTAATGCTTTGGCAATATTGTATTTAAACACAATCATGCTAATAAAGTACTTTCAAATTGAAAATTGAGTCAGAGAGAGTCCACTTGTGTTGTATTGTGTATGAGAAGCTGTATGCTCATACAAAACAGAATGTCTGTCTGGTGGCCTTGGCTCTCTCTCTCTCTCTCTCTCTCTCTCTCTCTCTCTCTCTCTCTCTCTCTCTCTCTTTGTAATGGGTCGTTTCTCTCTAAAACCTTTAGAGAGGAGAGAAGGTTTCCATAGAGACAGAGATGCTTATAGTAACAAAAAAGAAATGTGGTTGTCATAGAGTATTTCATAAACTAGGGAAAAAATCAATGAATTATTGAGAATGCGCCACAAAGAACATTCAAGTGTGTGCGAGAGAGGTGAATGTGTGCAGGAAATCAGAGGAGGGTTAAAAACTGACAGACATAGAAAGGTATTCTGATTATATCAACAATAATTACTTGAAGTCATCTGTTTGTTATGTAAGACTGTTCCAGTGTTTGTTACAGACCTAATGATGGGGAGGCCAGACTGAAAGCTGATAATGCACTGATAGCTAATTCTCCATCATATGATAATTGCATTACAGCAACACTTGATCCCATCACTGCTCACAAATAATCTTATTATTGTACACACACAAACACAAAGAGAGAGAGAGAGAGAGAGAGAGAGAGAGAGAGAGAGAGAGAGAGAGAGAGATCACAGCACAATTGGATGTTGCATCAGGACCACAGGGATCATAAGAATGTATTAGTGCAGATCTATCTGCCACAAAATAAAATAAAATGAGATTTCACGTATCATCAGTACATTGACTGTTATCACGCTGCTGAGAAGATTATAAATATGATTATCATGAATATAGATTTGCTTCACTCAGCCTGTCATTTACCCTTACACCCAGAGTAATACAGGAATACTAAAGAATAGCCCCACCTAGTGACGACTTTAAATCCTGTGAGGCTTCCCTTCAGTGCAAATGTGTTCATTTAAAATTATTTCTTAAGGAACAGTCAGCTTTATAAAGAACATTAAACACATAAACTCAATTTAGCCGTACAGTCTCTCGCCCTTAACAAGGATGACATGATAGCCTATCTCAAAAACTGAATTCAGGTGGCAAACATGTAAAATAAATGCTTTCCAAACCCTGTGAGAACCAAATGAGAGCTAATGTCATATTTTACAACTGTAACTATTAACATCATGTCATGTCCTATATACAGCAGTGTTCAGACTGCTCAATCTGACAGTTGCTGTAATTACTCTGCAGTCTCACCCTCAGGCCGCCGACCCTGGTGATGAGTTGACACTTTATAAACAATGATTGCTACACTCACTCCTCACATGTGAAGTGTTTGCAAGCAATACTATAATTAAACATGTGCCTTTTCGGGTAAATTATAGTATGGAGCAAATTAGTAAGTAGCCCACACTGCGCTTTTTATTTGGCGCAATGTGGTTCCTTGACCTAAAGACTATTAGGGGAAAAAAATATTGAAGGAAATTTATTAAATGATGGTATCATTAACATTAACATGGATGTCATTGAGAGCTTAACATTTCGTTAAAAGATATCGAGCAGAAATAACTACTGTAATGCTGTGGGACAAAGAACTCCAATTAGTGAGGGGCCCATCTGATGCTGAACGGGTCCTACAAAACCCCAGGGACCAATTTGGAAAGCACGTGCCTGGTGTTCGCGTGTCTATCGAAACACCAGGCGCGTTCCCCGGTTGCCCAGGAAACGCTCAATTTCGCCATCTGTCACGCCGGTCCTGCGCAGTGATCCCTGTCGTGTAGCTACGACACGGTCTAATATTCTCCTATCCCTAAATGAATGAGAACTCAGATTTATTATTTTCTCATCGTAAACAACCGAATGGGCGGAGAAACCAGACATATCCGCCCACTCAATGCATGCAGACGTTTTGACACGCCCCTTTCGGCCTATCACGGCTACCCCTCTGGATCGTCAAATATTACATTCTTTTAAAGGTTCTGATAGAATAATAGTTATTTTTCAAATTGTTTGGACATTCTGAATGTATGGAATTATGTATGTGTGATCTCTGACAGCACACATACATCAACCTGACGTCTGTGATGTGCGAGTGTTTAAATCTGGAAGACTGTATGTCTATAAATATGTCTCCGATGTCAATAAGACCTTTAGCATATGTCTTTGAGATGTTTATGATTTAGAATGTTTGTAAATTCGATATTTTTTTTAAAGATGTTTAGTAGATGTAAGCTTGTGATTGTGATGCTTTCCAGATGAAAAGATCTAAAACAGACATCTCGTAGATGTACGTGTGCTATCTGGGATGTCAAATTAAAACATAGCCCTATCACTATTTACAAAACAGACATACAGATACAAATGAAAGGGGTCATGAAATGCTCTTTAAAAAATAAAATATTTTTAATATCTTCCCTGAGGTCCACTGATAATTTTAGTAGTTTTTTCTTTTTGCATTAAAACAGTCACAATTTAGAACTATATGACCATTTTACTCCCTTTCTCTGGCACTCTGTCTGAAACGCTCTGTTTTGTCTTGAACGTAAACGCTGTTCTGATTGGCCAACATTGTGCAGCCCCTCGAAACAGCCATATTTGAAACTCAATCTGAAGAGAATGAACAAGCTCCACAAAATTATAAAACTACATTTCAGGGGTTACATATAATACACATCTAACACATTGCACCCAAATATATTAAACTGTTCCTCTCAAGTACAACTTTAAACACTCACAACCTGTCTACACCGGACTCGAGAATTGCATCAAGTCAAAAGCAACAGAACCCATTATAATCAATGATTCCATGTCTACCATGGAAGAGTCCATCGCGGCACGTTGCGTCGACAGTAAACAGATGTCCTGTTCCATTTTGCACTGCACGCGCTGGCGCTACTACTTCCAACAACACAGATAAACGGTTTCGAATGTTTGTGTCAACGCACCTGGTATAGACTGTGTCGCTTAGCGTCAATGGACATGGTGGTGAAAACAGGATGTCAGCATCACACAGTCATGACATATTAAATATTAGTGAAAAGAACTGTTTGTTTACTGTTTTACATTAAGTGTTTTTAACTGCCCCATTAAAAGAGGCCCGGGATATGTATCAAGCAGTCAAAGACGTCTATCTTTGAATGTTTAAATTTAATTTTTTTTTTTTTAAAACAGTACAGATTGATCTCCTTTGGTGGTCAGGAATAGTTAGGACACAGGTGGCCTTGTTTGTCCTTCTCTCTCAGTTTACGAACTGAAGCACCAGTGGGCGGGGCCAAGGGTGCATCGATGTTGAAGTAGGCCTTAAGGTTTTTTAGCAGTAGAGGTGGTCATGAATTAATGTACCCCTAAGTGAGTAGGGTTATCGGAGTTTTAGAGAATGAGGAGTTTTTGCAGCTTGGTTTCAATAAATGCTTTTATTACATTTGGAAATTTTTGAGTTCTGAAATTTACAGTATGTTTTTATAGTAGAAAGCCCTGTTATATGTAAAAATATTAGGGAAATGTTGATTCCTCATGACATGTCCCCTTTCAAAGTTGCTGTTAGTTATTTTAGCCATTCTGTAACTTCCACAGGCTGAGCCATTAAATTAGACACACAAGTCCACTGTTTTTAAAACATAGACCTCCAGAGATAGTGTTGACACCGTCAACTTGCCTCTTCTCAGCATTGTTAAACACAACAGTACCAAAATAGCACCCTCAGCTTTTCAGTGTGAAGATGACATTGACATTAAATCTGAATTTTCAGCTTCAACTACACCAGGGGTCGGCAACCTTTACCACGCAAAGAGCCATTTGGACCAGTTTCCCACAGTAACGAAAACACTGGGAGCCACAAAACCCTTTTGACATTTAAAATGAAATAACACTACATATAATTTTTTTTTTTTTGCCTTTATGCTATGTATAAACAAACTATAATGTGTTGCATTTATGAAATCAATTAACGACTGCAGATAAAGCGAAATTACATTTCTGCATGCAACAAAAACATTTTGAACTTTGAAAAAAAGACGTTGGGTTGAAGGTTACTTTTCAAAAGTCAAAGTCTATTTGAGTCCTCCTTGTATTTATGTAAAAAACGCCGAAATTAAATTATCCATCGGCAGCAAACCAAAAATGCCGTCCTTTCTGTGTGCCGTCATCCTTTTAATGGCGTGTGAAGTCAGCTTGAATAATAAAAGGACTATTTCACTGAATGAACAATGAAAAAATATTAATATATGCCAAATAATAGGCAATTAAAATATTTATCATAATTGGTTAATGTGATTTTTGCTCCTGAACCTCAGCGCACAGCGTCTGCACATCAGGGCTGTATGCCGTTACCTTCATCTTTACGCAGGATCGTAAGCTGTCATCTGTGAGGCGTGCGCGATGTTTGCTTTTAATAAAGTTCATGTTGGAGCACCTGCTCACATACGTATGTGGATCCAAAGATCGACGACTCCAAGCATACTTTTTCATGTTCACATAAAATTCTCCATTGTTGGCTCATACATGAAATATATTCTACACGTTAAGTTCAAGAAATCGCGCGCTGGCGGGTGTCGCACATTTGGCGGTTGTGACGCATATTAAGAGCGACAAAAGATTTTAACACGTTTTTGTGTTAAAAATTACAAAAATAATACATTATTTAGATATTACAAGATCACCATAATCTTCAAATTTAGATTTACATTTTAAAAACAAACGAATTAAAAAATAATAATTTTTAAATCAAATACTCAATTATTTTCAAAAGCCACAGGGCCGCATCAGAGGAATGAAAGAGCCGCATGCGGCTCCGGAGCCACGGGTTGCCAACCCCTGAACTACACTATGAGAACGTGCAATATGATTGACAGGCAGAAAGAACATCTAAGTCTTCTGATTGGCTGATAAAAATGTGATGCTTAGCCCTGCAAAATACAAGATTGAATCACAGAAAAACTGAACAGAACTCGCAAATATACTCATTCAAAATATATAGCCTATAATTCACATATTCAACGTAGCCAGTGAATGACTGTCATCTGATGAATGCACAGTGATAGTAGCGCCATCTGCAGGTTAAAGTAATTCTGTGTTCGTGTACAGATAAGAAAAACATGTTATTTTAACTGAATGACACTTATGAAACTTTTGGACAGTCGGGCTTTCTGTGAACAAAAATTAGAACAACCCAAGTCATCAAACATATAAACATATAATAGCTACTGCAGATGCACGTTCAGTAAAGTGTACTTAGAAGGTCACGAATCCAATGCAAAATTAGGCTGACAAACAAACAATGGAGGAAGTTTTATCTTCTTATCTGACTGATATATCATAGTCCATATGTAAACTCAAACCACTGAACTTACGCCTAAAATGACATCGGATACTTTTACAAGTAATTATTGTAAATAAATAGCTATGAATAACAAATTATGCTGCTCACTCAGTTCGTTTTTGTTTCATGTAATGAGCAGGCCCAATAAAGACACTGAAGATATTAATTCAACCGATATTCAACATTAACCTTAATTCAATATGTAAATTTAACTGAACTTGCTGCTGTGTAGCCTGCGCTCTTTGTTGACGTAACATAGACATTTAACATAGACATTAAAGCAATGCATCAAATTATTTGATTTGTCGTCTTCGTGTTTTGTGTCAATTTTATTTAAAAATTAAATGAAAATCCAACGGGCCTTGCTAGTTTTACATTTTTATTTATTTGTTTGAAAGGTTTGTGTGTTGTCTCTGTGGCAGCGGCAAAATGATACGTGATCACAGTGTTTGCTGCTAAACACGTCCCTGATTCACAGTGAATTTGCACATCAGTTTGAACATGTAACTTGACACCTGGAGTGTGTTTGAGGCGACAGTGAAAGTTGTGAGTACATTGCTGGCTGATACTGCATAGCTGAGGAGAACTGAGAGGTAAGTCTCTTTTAAACCAATGAGCTACATCAATATAGACGGTCTATAATAATAAATAAATCAATACAATTTGCCGTTAATATCATATTCATTCATTTGTAAAGCCGTTGGTTGATTTTTTCTTTCTTTCTGTATGATGGTTGTTTGAAAGAAGATATAGGATAGACCGAGTACAGTTGTAACACTGTAAATATTTCCCAACTAATGAAAGTTTGAACTGTCATTATCAGTGTGCACATTCAAATTAGCATCCTCTTCCTCTGTGGAAACATTTGAAGAACATAGTGCACCCTGATGAGAAATGATTCGAGATTTTTTTTTGGGGGGGGGTATAGATAGATGCACATGGGTATAGATAGATAGATAGATAGATAGAACATTATGCAGTGAAAATGAACAGGCTAAGTAATTAGTCCAAAAATTTGATTGTAAATGTGTTTTTGTTTGTTTGCATGTGTGTTACATGTCCCAGGATGCCTTGTATCAGGGTTTGGAAACCATGAGAGTATTTCCAGTTAATGTGATAGAACTGATATATATGCAATCATAATATTTGAAAACAATCACGGAATATAAAATGTGTCAGTATATTTCACTTAAGTTAGGCATAATACTTTATTTAGAACAGTACAACTGTCCTGGGCCAGTGTTACAACAGTACCCCGCAGGAGGACAGTTCAAAACCATAGCCTATTTAAGTCTAGATTTTCATCTATAGGTATTCACTGGGATTCTATCTAATTGCCACAAGACTTTATAGTTGTATATAGTTTTTACAACTTTTTTTTTTTGTTTATAGTTTTTTTTCTGTCAGTTTGTAGTTGGTGTGGGGTCTGCCTTCAGAATATACTGAATTCAGAGAAGGTTTTGGTTGAAGAACTTGACCTGGCCTCCATTAAAGGGATAGTTCACCTATAAATGAAAACTCTCACCATTTTCTCACCCTCATGTAATCCCAGATGTGTGTGACTTTCTTCTGCTGAACAGAAATAATGATTTTTAAGAATATCTAAGCTCTGTAGGTTCTCACAGTACAGGTGAATGATGACCAAAACTTTGAAGCTCCAAAGAGCTCATAATGGTAGCATAAATGTAATCCATAAGACTCTGGTGGTTTATTTATCCAGTGGTGATTCTCCTCCCTGTCCAGTAAATGGCGATATTCACGATGAATCGCCAAAAACAAAAGAAAAACGTGAAAGTGAAAGTGCAGATGTATAGTAAAAAAGGACTTAAATATTGATCTGTTTCTCACCCATACCTATCATATGCCTTCTGAAGACATAGATTTAACCACTGGAGTTATATGGATTACTTTTATGCTGTCTTCATGTGCTTTTTGAGCTTTAAAAATCTGGTCACCATTTGCTTGGTTTGTATGGACCTACAGAGCTGAAACAATCTTCTTAAAATCTTAATTTGTGTTCAGCAGAAGAAAGAAAGTCATACATCTAGGATGGCATGAGGGTGAGTAAATGATGAGAGAATTTTCATTTTTGGGTGAACTATCCCATTAACCTTTTGCTGTTTGTGCCTAACTAGAGTTTTGCTGTTAAAGCATTGTTCAGTACTGAAGACAAGAAGCTATGTAAAAAGAGGGCAAGATTAACCATTTTTACTTAAGCTGTCCTTTAGGTAAAGACAAATGTGACAGAGGTAAAACTAATGCAAAAAAATAAAACAAATAAAAATGTGTATTTTATTGTATGCGGTGGTTCAACTGGCCCCTTGCTCTCTATGTACAGCTGATGTGTAGTGCTACGCATGCCATTTAAATAAACTCTGAATACTGTTGCTTTTATGCACTGAAAAGCTGTGGTGTATCTCAAGTGAATTAGTTGCCTTGCGTATCCTCATATCACAACTTTTATTTTTTATTTTTTACACCAGAAGTACATAAGAGAGCAAGTAGTCTACATTTTGCCTGTCAACACAGTATCATATATGATAAATGTGAAGCCTTTTCTTTACTACAGACTACCTGGCTATCAGAAATGTGATTTATTGTGCTGGATGTACCCTGAAGCTCACATTTAGTCTGGTATGACAGTTGAATAAATTGTGGTTTGTATGTGTTATAGCTTGTTTGCTTAGAGAGAATTCATGAAATGATTAACCACAGAATGTGAGTGGATGACACAATTACAGCCTGTAAAATGAAAATGATTTCTCTGCTTGATGAAGAGCTTGCACGAAAATGTCATGTAGAGATGGCATGGGTCTAGGACTATATCTATGTGAGTTGCCTTGTGTCAGTGTGTATCAGTGAATGTTCACACCTAACTGTGAGCAAAGAATTGGAGCATAAGTCTGTGTGTGTGTGTGGTTGTGTGTGTGTTTTAGATTTATGTGCATCTTTGTGTGTGTATATATACATGTATATGTGTGAATATAAAGCCTTTTTTTGTCTGTGGGTTTGGTTGAAGACCTCTTCCCCCCTTCTCATCTGAGTATGGTTCGGTTGCAAAGTAAGTGAGAATGTGGCACCTGTGTGCTGTAATCCTTTTGTGTGGGCTTCCCATGCCCCATCAGTTAAAGAGGCTCAGCCTTCATCATTGACCCACATGAGAGAGAGAGAGAGAGAGAGAGAGAGAGAGAGAGAGAGAGAGAGAGAGAGTTCAAGTCATGTCTACTTCTTTAATCTTCTGTTCTATCTATCCTTTTCATCCTGTCTAACGCTCAACACTCGCACTGTTCTTCTGATTTGTATTATTATTTTCAGTGACACTTTGTTCTGTTGTGCTTTATAATAACATTGATGGGCAGATCTGTGATGAGCTCTTTGTTTGTCATATAATGTATATACCTGCCTTCTGATTTAAAGCTTTTTCCGGTTGTATGTTTGAACAATAAGTGTGGAATTGTGGTGTGCTTCAAAGCCCTGGAATTGATCTAGATATATCATAATTTTTAATGGCCCTTATAATCCCAGTCACCTTTGTCTGGTCTGTTTACTCTTGGGTGATATTTCATTGTTGCCCCATCCTCTCTTGTATGAAACAAATACAAAGTGTGTTCTTTCATGGAGTGCTAGCCTCAGTCACCATTACACGCATGCATTGAAAGTAAATTGTGACTGAGGCTGTCATTGCCCAACATCCTCTTTTTGTGTTCCACAGAGGAAAGAAAGTCATATGGGTTGGGAATGACCAATAAAGTCATTGTAAATGTAAATTCAAATAATTTTTACATTACAGGATGGTGAAATTACGATAATGCACAACTTGGTTTGTACAATAATGGCAAAACTTTTATTCCCATATAGACCAATCTATCAACAAATAGAATTCTAACTGATACAATACAGCCATCATATTATATACATATTCAATATTTATCTATGCAATACAAATGACTGATTTATGTCAATAACCAATAATATTCTTCCCTCTTCTCATTCCAAACCTGATAATTTTCCTATTAAAATCATGTTTGGTAAATGGTTGCACTTTATGGTTAGGTTAAGATTTGGGTTTGGTTAAACTACACTCTAAATACTAATAGTTATCTTAAATTAATTAATAATAAAAAAAAAAGATTACTCAACTTAAGCTTCATTTTTGACTATTCCTGCTAGTTTTAATTCAGTTACCGTTTCTCTCAAAACCCTAAAATTGTCATTAATAAAACAATTTAAGTGGTCTTAATTAAACAGTACTTGAAATCTCACTTTTTGGAATTATAACTCAATGAAATGAAAATACATTTGGCTTCGAATCAAAATGATCAAACTCAAAATTGCAGCTGTGTGGAATACCTATAAGCCCTTACGCTTGAATAAATTATGTAAGTTTGGTTAAAACAACGGAACTTTTGTAGAAAAATAATGATTATTTAAAAATGTATATAGTTTTAATTCTTATGAATATTGTTGTTGTTTTGTTGTCACTGGTTGATAGTTGTGATTTGTGTAAAGTAACCATGAGTGTGTAAGGGGATTAATGGAAAGGAGGAGGCAAGAACCGGCTTGACAATATAAATAATATTTTAATGAGGAACTTGACAGCAAAATGAGAAACACACAAAGGTGTCGGACAGTTGCCCTTAATCTCTCTCTCTCTGTCCCACTGCAGTCTCCAGTCGGCCTTTATCCCTCTCTGAGGCTTGATTAGCCTGATTAGGGGCTGGTGTGTAGCATCACGACCCGGCCCCGCCCTCCGCCCTGTCACATTGCTCCCTTGTTCACTCAGGCCGGGGAGCCCCCGGCATGATGTACACCCCCCCCCCCCCCCCCCACCCCCACACTTTCCCCGGGGAGGGGCGTGCTTTCTACCCCGTCTGCCTGCAGGTCATCCCAGTCTACCTGGATGAGGGAGGGGACAAGTGGAGGGAAACAAAAAAAAATTTGGCACCTACACATCGTAACAGCAATTGTGCCAAATTAACAAAAAACATTTTAAAAAAGAGAGGGAAAGGCCAACACGGAGTGGCTGTGGGAGAGAGAGAGAGGAGAGAGAAAAAAAAACCACTTACTCTCCAGTTCTCCGATATGCCGTAGCTTGGTCATCGGCCACTCCTCCACCCTCTAATGGACGGCAGACATCCGGCCCCTGGTGAACGGAACGCCCGTCGCGTTTTTTGGTGGACGGTAGAGGTCTTCCCGCTGGTACCCCCGTGGTACCCGCTCCAGGCAGATGATTGAGAGCCCCTCCTCCCCTCGCGGTTGGTGGCTGTTCCTCCGCTTTCAGGTGGCCGGGCTCCTCCGTCCTCCGGCGGATGGCCACGGCTGCTCCATTGGGGTGGAGGGTAGTGGCGAGGATTATGGCACATCCCACCTCCTTCCCGGGTTTTGGCACCAGTGTAAAGGGATTAATGGAAAGGAGGAGGCGAGAACCAGCTGGACAATATCTAATTGTGCCCCAGTTTGTGTGTCTTATTATCCTCTTCCTCACCCACCTTCACCTGGCAAGCTCACCACTTCTGCCCCCTCAGCTCATCAACAGCTTCTGGTCTTCCAGCTTTAAGTAAATAAATGGGGGTGGACTTACATTCACCACTATTTCTCTCCGTGCCTGTTTGAATTGCATACATCTGCCCTGCAGGTGTCTACTCTCCTTCCTCTGTCTTACAAGAGTGTGGCAGTTATGGGAAGCAGGAGCATGTTTCTACATGTGAAAGGGCCCTCTGATGAATGGTTGCCTGAGAAGGGGGGAAATTACAGGATAGAGCATTCTTCCATTGCTAGGGATTGAAGTAAGGCTTATACATTAAATCCTCCCCTGAGTGAGAGTGTGTCTGAGCTGGTGTTTGTCTGTTAGTGTTTGGCATATTTTTCTGGAGATTTCCATGCAGTCTGGCATGATATGTCTTAATGGTTTTACTGCACAGTAATTGAGTGTGTAGACTTGTGTTTTTGTATGTCCTTGAGCACATTGTATATTAATAGTTGCACTGCCAAGTCTTTCATGATCTTTTAGTTACACAGTTTGCCTTTGTCAAAACTCTACAGCTATATTGAAAATCTAACAAAAAAGTCATAGAGTAACTTGTTTCGTATTCCCATCACCCAGCACTATATTTCCTGTATCATCCTTTTGCCCGTTTCCAGCAGCATTGCATGTTTATATTTCTCTGTTCATTGCCATGAGAATCAATCCATTCCCGGTCAGCTTTAAAGAACAGGTTGGAACGTGGAATGGGGTAGATGTGCATCATTAGGTACAGTGTAAATCCAGCAGTGGCTGAGGTAAGATCAGACAGTGGACCATAAACAGAGGCATTGAGGGAACAGGCGTGCTACCATAATTCAAATGCGAAGCACATTTATATTGTCCATTGAAGACCATTCAGCCCAACAACTGCTGTGTAGTGTTTATATGTCTTTTTTAGGAAGCATTGGATTGTATCCAACAGCCGTTGAAAGACTGTGGTTTTCTTTCAACCATACCTAGGTTACACAAACATAAAAAGAAAACAAAAAATGTCAGCCAATTTGTTTTATTAACCAAGTTCTGTAAATTTTACAACAAACTGTACAGATGCTTTAGATTTTCAGTAGTAACATAAGCATGAACTTAATGAAGTTTTCTGCTTTTTTTCTCCATCCAGCAGGCCACTGTTTGAGTCAGTATGAATGTTCCCTTCAGTCCCAGGCGAGAACCAGGACCTGACCTCTCCTGTCTGCAGCTGTACAATGAGTGGCTGGCATGTAGGCATAAGACCAGTCTTCTGCCCATGAAAGAAGATCTAGCTATTTGGCTGAACAGAATCCTTGGTAAGAAAATTAAGTATGTTCATATGTACAGCATATAAATAAAGTATATTGATAATCTAGTGGGCGGCACGGTGGTGCAGCGGTTAGCACTGTCTCCTCACAGCAAGAAGGTTGTGGGTTCAAACCCCGGTTGCCCCGGCCTTTCTGTGTGGAGTTTGCATGTTCGCCCCGTGTCTGCGTGGGTTTGAAAAAAATTGCCCTAGGTGTGGATGTGAGTGTGTGAGTGCGTGTCTGTCTATGTGTGGCCCTGCGATGGACTGGCGACCTGTCCAGGGTGTACCCCGCCTTTCGCCCAATGTTAGCTGGGATAGGCTCCAGCCCCCCGCGACCCTGTACACAGGATAAGTGGTTGACGATGGATGGATGGATGGATACTTCTAGTTTAGAGTTTCATGATTTTAGGACCTTTAAACAATATCATCCACTAAAGGGTTAATCTTTTTATGTACCTCTATACTTCCATGTTACTTCTATTTAACATTACAGTTTTTACGTAATCAAATTAAAAGTGTTATAAACAGACACTTAGCAGACACGTTCTTACCAAAACAACTCTCAAAACAGTGCTCAAATCTTATTAAAAGGATACTGTAGATCTGTCAGTATTTACTCACTCTCATGCGTTCAAAATCTGTATGACTGACTTACTTTCATGGAACACAAAAGGAAATGTTAGGCATAATGTTTGGGACAGACAGCCTCAGACATCATTCACTATATAGAAAACAGCAGCATGAACATGGACTAAAGTATGTTTACAAAGTATGTTGTAAAGCCTTGAAACAGCTTGCATGATGGTGAGTAAATGATGACAGATTTTTGTCATAGTGGACTAACCCTTTATTGGTAAATACCAAAACAGGTAAGTGAGAATACATGATGCATGCAAAGCTAGGCCTTGTATACAAAATATTTGTAGATGTAAATGTCACAATTAAAGGAGTTGTTCACCCAAAAAGGAAAATTCTCTGATCATTTTCTCAACCTCATGCCATCCCAAATGTCTATGAGTAGTTTTTCTTCTTCAGTACACAAACAAAATTTAAGAAGATTTGCTTAGCGCTGTAGTTCCATACAATGCAAGTTAATGGTGACCAAAATTTTGAAGCTCCAAAAATCAAATAAAGGTTGCATAAAAGTAATCCGTAAGACTCCAGTAATTTAATCCATGTCCTTAGAAGCGATCAAACCGGTTTTGGGTGAGAACAGACCAAAATATAACTACGTTTTCACTATAAATCTTGACACTGTCAATCAGCAGTCTTCTTTTAAGACCATAATGGTTTTTAGATCATTAAACCAATGGAGTTCTATGGATTACTTTTATGCTGCATTTATGTGTTTTTTGGAGATTAAATTTGGTTACTATTCACTTGCATTGTATGGGCCAACAGAGTTGAGATAATCTTCTTAAAACCTTCAAGTTCAAAGAAAGTCATACACATATGAGATGGTATGAGGATGAGTAAATGATGAGAATGTTCATTTGGTGAACATTCTCTTTAAACAAATATAGCTTGGATACCTAAGATAATTTGGCCAGAATATTGTCCAGGTTGCTATTTTACTAGTGCTTCCTTTAGTCCTTTGTGGCAAGTCAAGACAACAAATTCAGGGTATTGTCAGTGCAGGTGTAGATGTGAGTCTTATTGATATAATAATAAAAAAAAAGTAATTCATGTGAGTTCCGTGTATGAACAACAGTAAACTAAACTTAAACAGATGCATCTTGAGGCTTTGTTTGAATTTAGCTGGAAAGTGAACTGTTCAGACAGCTACAGTATTAGGAGTCCATTCACCAGTTAGGAACAAGGATGTAGACACCTTCATTTAAAACAAAATTGGCTGATTGCAGTGGCTTAGTTGGGGCGGATATGACTTAATATATAGAGTAACACTGAGTATTTTACAGCCATAATTTGCCTGTGGCAGGTTAACTTATGGAAACTTTGAACTCAAGCTTAATGAGCTCAATGTGTCAAGCAAAGATTTGAATTATAAAATACAGCCATCTCTGGTCTTACCATCTTATTTGCACAGTATGATAGTAAAAATGAAGGCAAGCAAAAGCCAACAAAGATGGATTAGTCTGTGTCTGCACAACCAATGATTAAGAATAACATGGTGTTTAGAGACAGCTATTTTAAAAAGAATTCCCAAAATTCCTCTACTCCTTGGATTAGTCGGACATGCCCTGATGAGACCCTAAAGGAGGAAATGTATTTCTCAAACATGCCCCTGCATGTCCTGGCTTTTCTATTATTTTTTTTATAAATAAGAAAGCCCTTACTTGTCTTACAAGACAGCTAAGGGCTTAAAAAGCTCAGTGAAAGCAACACTATGTAAAGAGATCAAAACAACACAAACCTCTAAACCATCAGGTGCGTGGTGCCTGAATGTAGAGACACCAGCATCCTGAGAATTGAGATGAGAGATACAACTAAGAGGACAGAGAAAATCAAAATATTTAGTGTTGATTTTCTTCTTTGGAATCTGATGAAGGTTTTTTCTGACTGATAGGACACAAACAAGCATCTTCCATCCACATGCACTGCACATTATCACACACACCTCTCCTCTTCGTTTTCCTGTTGATCTCATTGCAGCGGTATGGCTCTGTGGTAATGGACAGCAGGCGATCTCTTTGTTTCATTACACATTTCTCTCCCCCTCTAAGCTAATGACCAACCCCAGTCATTTTGCACATCAGAATTAGTGTGTTTGTTGTGGTTTCCCTCCTCCATCACAACCAGAATTCCTCCACCCGTGGCCCCATTACCATCATGTGGAAGGGGGAAGCTCCGGTACCACTGCTGCGTCTGAATCTGTATGTACTTAACACACAGGCTTCAGGAATGTGTCTGCATGGCCGTGAGAAGCTCAGAGTTAGTGTACTTAGAGGATTTTTTAGGGCATCTTCAAGTTGCCTAAGGTACCGAAAGAAGCATAAATTAAGACAAAGGAGGAGAGTATTTGCAAGAGTGGTAAAACAACAACCATGAAAATTCTACTGTACGGTTTTACACTGCTCTGAAAGTTTAAATATGCGCCTACCCTGACTAAGGGCTATATAACCTGATTTTTGTTTCAAATTGGAATTATGAAGTATTTGTAAACTACAAGTATGTCCATGAAAAAAACTGAAACATCCTTGAAATGTACACTGAAAAAAATTAGTTGGATTTACTTAAAATATATATACGTAGCATTTTTACATAATACTTTTTAAGCAAATTCAACTTAAGGTCATTGTAAAGTCAACTTAGCAGGAAAACCTTTGTTAGATATTCATAAATGTATGAGATCATTCAACTTCCTTTCCTTAAATTTAAGTCACACCAAAAGGATTTAATAAAATATTTAAGACAAATGCAAGTTGTTTCAAAGTAATATTTAAGCTAAAAAAAACTAGAAAACCTATACATACATGCATTAATTCATACAGCTTATTTAAATTACCAAGGTTAATTCATCATGTTGAACAAATGTAAAATTAGATTTATATTTTTAAAACCTACAAATACACTGGTCTTCTCCTTGCATTAATCCAGATTAACATACTGAAATAAATACACCACAAAGACAATTAAAACATTAACCTGTTCCTTATTTTTTAAAGTATAGCAATGTGCACCATGAGTAGTATTTAAAATGTCCAAAAGATAAATGACAACAGATTACAGTTTTTAAAAAAAGTACATTTTACAAACTTCACTGTCCAATTCCACTGCCACCCTCCTGATTAATGCATCTCCAACATTAAGAACACAAAACACTTTATCATGTGTTCCCTTGTGAACATCCCTTGAATGTTTGATTCAGTACACGTTAAGACCAGTTGACAGCATTTGAAAAATAGAAAAATGTCTCAGCTCAGTAGGTGCTTAAAATGCAAGTGGATGGTGATCCGACTTTTGAAGCTCCAAAAATCCCAGACAGTCAGCATAAGCGTCTTCCATACGTCTCCAACGGTTAAATGAATGTCTTCTAAAGTGATACGATCCCTTTTGGTGAGGAAAAAAACATTCAACATTTAGTGAAACACTGTAGACAATTTCATTTCAACGTGGCGAAACACACTGAAGGGGTGGCCCGCACCATGTATGATAAAAATACTTTCTATAGAAAACTATTATGAGTACAGTCTTCATCTCATTTGAGTGTACACCATTCAGATCTCTCTTCACAAAAACACTTTTTAAATTAACCCCAAATTACTGAATGCGCCTTTAAAGAGATTAAAAATTAGAAAACTGTATGACAGTTTTAAAACTCCAATAGGGGAGGCCAGGACTAGATGTCACATGGGGAAGTTGTCACTGGGGATACAGTATACAGCAGTGATTCTCAACCAGTGGGTCGGAACCCACTAGGGGGCCTCAGCACACTTCCAGGGGGGGCTCAATATCTCTTAAAATTATGTAAAATATGATAGATTATTAAATATTTTTTTTTATAATTATTATACTTCAAGTTATTGAAAATGCTACAAATGTAATAACTCCCTTCAACAGCTTGCTTTGTATTAAGAATTTACAGTTCTAGACATTTCTGGAATCACAAGTTAAGGAAATATCTTATAATATATATATCTTATAATATAAATAATTAACAGCCTACATAGGGGGCCTTTGAATATTTTCACAAACAATGGGGGGCCTTGGGCTACCCCATGGATGCACATATACTGTACTTAAAAACATTAATGTACACACTTGATGGATGATCATATACTTGTGAAATACACGAGAACATGCACATTGCCCATACTTAAGAAAAACTTGCACTAGTCTGTCGAGATAAAAAGTGACCAGTCACCCCATCTTGTATACGTGAAACTTGATTGATGTGCACATACTTTTAAATTCTCGCACATATGCAACTCGATCGATGCACATATGCTACCTGTTAAATACTCAGGCTTATGTGCCAACGTGGTGCATGCACATACCCTACATTTAAGAAAAACTCAAACTCACTTGCAGAGTCGATGGATGATGTACAAATGTTTGTGCGTATGTGAAAAGTAGATGCACATTCACACATACAAACATCATACACGGATACTCATGCAAAAACTTGTTGCACTTATGCGATACTTACACATGCAAATTCGATAGTCACGCTTATGAAACACTCTTGTTCAGAAGACAAGTTTAATATTTCATGGAATTTATTTAAAGACAGACTTAAATGAAAAAGATTCCCACCATCCTCAACAAGCTTCTCAAAATGGTGTTCTCATTCGTTCTCGCATATCACGTGGTATGTAGTACAACTCATAATTAGTCATTTAAAGCAAGCGTAATATAAAGCATTAACTCTTCTATTTAAAATTGAGTTTTAACACCCTATAACGATATTAAACCACTATAAATTTGACAAAAACATGTCATCATAAAATATAGAATTGGCTTTGAAAACTGTCCTTGTGAAAATCTTAGCTCCTGAAATATTAGCACATAAATATTATTTATTTTAAAGTATTAGCTAGTATGGCTATTATCTTTCTAAAAGTTAGGATGTGGTTATTCGTTGTAGAAACTGTAACTCAATTCCGTGTTTTAGACAGTTGCAAAGTAGCACGTATTTAGGACAACAGCATTCTGACTGGCACAGAACTTCGGCCAAGTTAATCTATTTGCTTAATTGTTTGTGCTGATGTAAATTGTAATATTGTGTTTTAGTTGTAGACATAACTGACTGATCTCTCATAGACTATGCGAGTGAGAGAGGTAATTAACCCATTAAAACAGATCAAGTTACTGCCACAACATCGGTAAACTCACAAGCGAGGATATCACTATGCCTAGATTATTTTAATACATTCTTTCTTGATTAATCTTCAAAACATTGTTAGTGCATTGTAAATATCTTGCAGTATTATTTTTTCAGCTCACATTTTCTTAGAGTAATTTTAAATTAAAATCAATTAATTACCAAAGTAATCTTTCTTGTGCCCTCGTTATTGTTGATGAAATAAAAATACCCCTTAAAGTTTGTTTCTCGTTTACTTTCATTAACAAGATTGACACAGAATTGGATGGTTTTCAAATAGCATTAAAAGTAATTAATTCTTTAATACATTCAGTATTTTTTGACCACACTTAACAGCACCCCTACTTTCCACAGCTATGCCCATTTCTGTTTGAATCTCTCTTATTGTGCACGTGACTCTCTGTATGCTTTCTATGCAGGTTTGGATATAACAGCAGATAATTTAATGGACAGCCTGGACACTGGGGTGGTCTTATGTCAACTTGCTGAGGAGCTTCAAGAGAAAATGATTTTGGCTGACAATGGCAAGGTACCCGATGGTGGAATAAGCTGCTACATAGTGTTTGGTATATTACACCACATTTAATAGTATAATGCTTCAAGCATGCACTCAGATTCAGCTATAAAAATAACCCAAAAAATATGACAAGATAAAATAAATAGAATTATATTTAGAAATATATATAATTAAATGAAGTTCTACACATAAGTTTAGGTGGAGCTAAGAACACCTATTGTTCTAATAAAGTGTCCAACGTGGTCTTCAGCTTTTGTGGTCCATCCATGATTTTATGCATTGCACTGCTGCCACACAATTGGTTGATTAGATAATTGCATGATAAGTAGGTGTGAAGGTGTTCCTAATAAAGAGATCAGTGAGTGTATATCATGCTCAAGGCTTATATCAACTAATAAAATGCTGAATGGTTCATAGAGACTGTCATCGGTTGACTCTTGTCAATCTGTGAGGCTGCTGTTTACTGATTTGCTATACGAACAGGCACCTTAACATAATTGTCAAATGAGCTCAAATGAACTGAATAAGTAGATTTGCATGGAAGAAACGCCTTAAAAGAGATTACTAAAAGGGGTGTACTTGAAGGAACATTGTGGGATAGAGCAGGAAAGCAGACAGCCATGTAAATCATGTCCTAGTTATAAATAAAATATGAGAAATAATGAATGAACTCAATAGCTCCACTGTACAGGTGCATTAACAATAAGTTATGTATGATGAAAGCTGGTAAGATATCAACATAAAAGACTCAGTAGTTGAACGACTGAAGAATAGTTGAAGGAATAGCTTCACTTGTTCAATCAGACGATTGTGGAGGACTGTTTCTAGAAGTATTTGCATTTCTTTCAGCCATCATCACATGTTTTGCCTGGTTGGGTTTTTTAATCACACTATGAGCCAGTCATGATTACAAAATTACAATCTGTCAGTCTCTGTCCTGACCTTTACTTTTGTGTCTAGATGTTACGTATACCATCTTCTCACTCCGCTTGGAGCTTATATGGGTAATTAGTTGCAGGGGTGATAGAAACCACATTTTAAAAAGATTATTTATTCAAAGAGAATGCTGCAGGGTTATTTTAGAGAGTGAAACTTGAGGGCCCAGCTAATAGTTATTTTATAATACAACATATGACACATAACAAGCTCACCAGAGATTTTGTGCCCCACAGCCCTTTATTCGGCATGTGATTCGTTGGCGGGCTGATGCAACCTCTGGGTCATTCTTTGCCCGGGACAATGCAGCTAACTTTCTATACTGGTGCTGTAAAATTGGGATGGTGCAGTCACATCTCTTTGAATCTGAAGATCTAGGTGAGTATATCTTTGTGATAAAGGCATATTCCTCTCTTGTTTCCTATGAAAAGATGTATGTTTTTATATATATAAAATATATGATATTTGTGAATAAGGATACTAGGTTCTGGTTTCAGTACAAGTGTACCTTTTCTGTGCTTTGGTTCTGGTGGCGTATTACCAAAATTTCCAAACTAATCCTATCTGATCTGTTGGCACCCATGGCATTTTCATTTCTTTATATGTTTAATTCATCTTATATCTTAGATCGTTGTACTATTAAGTCAGAACTTACTTTAAATTTCTGTAATGCAGACTCTAATTCCTTTCTTAATACCCACATATCCTTATTAGCATGTGCTTGCAAGTCTAGATGACATTGTTTGAAAGTCTCTTGAGTGCTCCCTCAGTGCAGATAATCCTGAAAAATCTTTGATAACTGTGGACTCCTCTTCACCACAGACAGGTCTGCCTTTGCCAAGTTCACTTTTCACATGCTATCATGAGATCATTAAGTGACATGTCCAGTTGGAAAGGATCCGTCACTTCCTCTTTGGACTATGCAGGAAAAAGTCCTGTGGGACTATGGCCCAAAGATCTGCTGAATAGACAAGCAGTATCAGTATTCATGTCACTCCACTGTTCACTGCGTCATACCCTTGACACCCACTGTCCATCACTGTGTGAAGAATAATGGAGAGAAAGAGAAGAAAATAGAAACGAAAGCACTGTATGTCAGGGGAAAAATGGGGGATGAAATATAGGGTCAAAGATAATATACTATCTAATATACACAGTAATACCCACTTAGGTCTTATAATCTAGACATGTATCATAGGTCTGCAGTATTTGGCTGTCCTAATTATGGCTTTTCTGGCAATTGCCTTTTGTTACATTGTTTTCACAAGGATTCCCACCTTCAAAGCTTGTCAGAATGTCTAGAGACAGGTTTTTGTTTACTACGTAATGATACTTTTAAGACAAGTTTCAACAGTCTTTTTCAGCAAATGAGTCCCTTTGATTTTTCCCATTTGTTTCTGCACAATAAAGACACAACTTTTGTCTACACAAACACCACAAAGTTTATTTTACTTCTGTGTTGCAAAGCCTCAAAAAATAATTGGGAAGCTTAGTCAAATATCTTTTTTTTTTGTGATTATTTTTATTTATTTTTTTATGCTGTCTGTATGACTATTGTTGATTTAAAGGCTCAAAATACAGTCATCACTGTAGTTGGTTTCATTGAAGAGATTGTGCCCCCAAAAATCACCCGGGCACCATTTTGTTTCAAACCCATATGACTCTCTTTATTCCATGGAACACTACGGGGATGTTTTTGGCAGAATGACAGTCTCAAAGTGTTAGCCTCAGTCACCATTCACTTTCATTGTATGAAGAAAAAAGACGCAATGAAAGAGAATGCGGACTGAGTCTAAAAATTTGCCTAAAAGCGTGGTCAAATTTTCTGTATGTTTCCACTAGTGCAGAGAAAATCAGAGAGCTGCCTCTTTGGGGGCATGTTACAGCGAAAATGGCTGTGTTCTCAATGGTATAATACCCATACTATGTTTACTACTACTGCTACATCATGCCATTGCAGAAAAAGTAAGAGGAGTATGTAGGCCTAGTTTGCCATTTCATGCTCAACCCATGATTGTTTTCAGTTCAAGGTCAATATAATCCTCAAATATGTGTGATTAAAATCAGAATGATGCTAACTTTATTCTGAATGCCGAAAGTATAAAAAGACAATGTTGATTTATCATACTTTGTTATCCAGCCACAGTATTTTTGCAATGAATGCATGCAGTCTTCATTTGTGAAAAATCTTCTCATCATTTACTTCCTCATGCCATCCCAGATGTGTATGACTTTCTTTCTTCTGCTGAACACAAACAAAGATTTTTAGAGGAATATTTCAGCTCTGTTGGATATACAATGCAAGTGAACAGTGACCAGAACTTAATCAAGGTCTTCGTTAGCACTCCAGTAGGTTTTGGGTGAGAACAGACCAAAATATAACTTGTCATTGCAGTCTCTAGGCAAGATCATGATTTCAAGCTCGATTACGCTGTGTTCCTGAGAACTTATTTATCTCAATGTGTGTTTCACCAGTTCTTCAGAAGCATCCCAGGGATGTGTGCTTGTGTCTTATGCAACTTGGAAGAATTGCTTCAAGGTGAGTTTCCTTGATAATTTGCAGTTCTATGTTATCACATGCCACCATCACATACTGTAATCTTTCTGCTCAGTCAGTGCTGACTACATGTTCTCCCTCAGGTATGGAGTTGAGCCTCCAGCACTGGTCAAGCTTGAGAGAGAAATTGAGAAAGAAGATGAGTCTTTGTCACCTTCCATGTTTTTTGACTCGCCTTTCCCCTCTCCGTCAAATCCACCTCTCTTTCTCCCTCCTGATCCAGACCAACTTCCAATCTTAACACCATCTCCTCTCCCCACATCTATTTCTTCTGCCACCCCATCTGCCTCGCCAACTCCTTCGCCGCCTCTAGACCCCTCTCCCTCTCCTCCTCTGGTCCCTACTCCTCCCCCAGAGTTAATTTCCCTGTCTTCCAACTTCTCTGACTCAAACACCAAGTCAGAACCTCAGACAGCTTTACCCACCATACCATCCCCCATCAGCACACCCGTAAAATCTCCACCATCCACTCCCACAAACTTCATCATGAACACCAATGGGAAAAAGAGCACTGGATGCCTGCTGGATCAAATTGTGAGTGCTTTCATTCATAAATCCTGTGCTAAAATGGGGGGTGGGGGGGGGGGGGGGGGGGTTATAATATTTTAGAATTGTTGTATTTCTTCTCCAGATTTAGGAGATATAATCCACTTCAATTGCTTTTTTTTATTTTATTGCATAAAAACTCAAAATTTATTTCAAAATATAGGAAATGTTCAAGTTCTTGCCTATTTGTGTTGAGCATTATATGCCCCTTTGTTTCAGGTGAGGCAGATATCGGAGGACCCACCATGCAAATGTCCAGTCAAATTCTGTATTGAGAAGCAGCCAAAAGGCCATTATCGTGTTGGAGACAAAGTCCTTTATGTCAGGGTATGTACTGCATTGTCCACCACTTCTTCAACCCAGAACTGAATGAAAATGTTTTTTGATATCTATTATTGCCCACCTGCAGTTTTGTCTCATTTCCATTGACTTGAATTCCATTGATGTTTCATATCCTTTCACCGGAAGGATATGAAACGATATGTAAAATCATGTTCTATTGTTTGTTCTAAACATTGATGTGTCAACAAGCTCTGCTATACTTTCAGTTTTTCCATGAGAGGCACAAATATTAGTTTTGAACCTGAAAGAGCACAGTACTCATTCAAGGAAAAGCCTCATGGGAGCTGGTGTTGCCTGGCAACATGAAGAAAAGGTTCACACCTTTGAATAGGGAAAAGCTAGGTTCAGACTAACAAATATCCATAATCAGACAAGTCTAACAAAGAAAATAAAGCATTCTTGTCAAAGATGAAAAACCAAGCAGGCACACTAAAAATGCATATAGTATTAAGATTCTGTTAAACCTAAAGTGCCTAAAAGCGTATGCAGGCTATTTGTTCTATCTAAAAGACTTTAAAAACACAAAGGCTCCTAAACCCAAAAGGGAATAGTTAAATTCTTCCCTGAGTTGCCATTTGTGTCATTTGGAACCTGCACAAACTCATTACATCCTTAATTAAACATATCGGGGTACACTTTTGTACCACACACTTGTTGTCACAATAAAAACCATCAATAAATCAAGCTGATTTAGTGACCACAGCTTACCATTAAACAGTTTCATGTTTAAGTAAGGGCTTCCCATTTGTCATTTTGACAGTTGTTCAGTACTTTCTGCCAACCCGTTGGATGTTGAAAAAATGGTCTAGACACTCAAAACAAACAAAACAGGTTTTCAAATCCATTTTTGAGAAGTCAACATATGTGTAAAATCCATCAGTTGGAGGGGAGAATTTAAAAAAGTCCTTTTATCTGAGACGCTACTTTCTGTTGCTCAGCAAACAACAACGATTGACACTCTGAGGTCACTTGAAACTACATTACAAAAGACACTCTTTTTAGTTAGATCAGACTCTGTGTGTATGTGTGCATTTATGTGAGTTTGAGGTTGTTGCAACATTTGTCATTACCTCATATATACATATAGTATACTGTGTATATACTATATATATATATATATATATATATATATATATATATATATATATATATATATATATATATATATATATATATCTACTTATTCATGCGATTATCTAATCAGCCCATCATGTGGCAGCAGTGCAATGCATAAAATCATGCAGATACAGGTCAGGAGCTTCAGTTAATCTTCACATCAACCATCGGAATAGGGAAAAAAATAATGTTTTAATGTTGTGGCAGATTGCTGTACCCAGAGACTTGTTGAATAGTGAATGCCTTTCTTTCGTTAGCTCCACCCCTACCTTATTTGTGATTTTTTTTCAATTTAGAAAAATCCTTCAGGACAAGATCATGTGCGACTGAGGAGAAAAAAACAGCCGCTTTCTATCAGCGACTCAATTAGCATGTAAGCAGCTGTGTGTGAGAGAGCATGGCTGACTGTAGGACTCAAACCCAGGAGAAAGAGATTGGGAGCTTTTAATATGAATTAAAACTCTTAAAACAAGTCTAAATATCTTATGTTGCTTCTCAAGTAAATGTATCTTGTTTTAAGGATTTTTAGACAATTTTAAATGGAAAACAAGACAAAACACTTGATAACAATAGGATTTTTGCAGCAAATTTCTTTACTGAGTTAAACGTAATAAAGTGTTTTTAGCTTTAATTCCGTGAATGTCATTTAGAGGTATTTTTAAAAGAGTGAGGGAGTGCGTGAGGATTTCTCCTGAAGTCCACTATCATCTCCATTGTTTTGAGTGTTCAACTCAAGGTAGTTGTGACTGCACCAGACAGCCAGATGTTCAAACTTCCATCTGTATGCAGACTCATCACCATCGCAGATGACCATGGGGTCATCTGCAAACTTCAGGAGCTTGACAGTGGGGTCCTTTGCAGTGCAGTCATACATGTACAGGGAGAAGAGCAGTGATGAGAGAATGTATCCTTATGGAGCACCAGTGCTAAAAGTGAGGCTCCCGGATGCGAGTTTCCCAAGTCTCCCTAGCTGCTCCCTATCTGTTAGAAATCTGGTGATCCCTCAACAGATTGGAGTGGGCATGGAGATTTGGGTCAGTTTGGTTGTGAGAAGATCAGCATGATGGTATTGAAGGCTGAACTGAAGTTCACAAATAGGATCCTTGCATAAGTCCCAGGTCTGTTGAGGTGTTGCTGGACATAATGCTGCCCCATATTGACAGCATCATCCATGGCCCTGTTTGTTTGGTAAGCAAACTGAAGGGTGTCCAGCAGGGGTCCAGGGATTTCCTTCAGGTAGGACAAAACCAGTCTCTCAATTGACTTCATGACCATAGACGTGAGAGGGACAGGTCTGTAGTCATTAAGTCCTGTGTTTTTTTTAGGGGTACTGGAATGATGGTGGATTATTTGAAGCAGCAGGAAACTTCACACTGCTCTGGGGATTTATTGCTGATCTGTGTGAAGATGGGGGTCAGTTGGTCAGTGCAGCACTTTCAAACAGGCAGGTGAAACACTGTCTGGGCCTGAAGCTTTCCTAGTCTTTTATTTCTGAAAGACCCAGCACACATCCTCACAGATAATAAGTGCAAATTGAGTAGCAGGAGGGGGGAGGATGGGGGTTCCAGGAGGTATTTGTCTGTGTGTGGTACAATGTGTGTTGAGGTTAGCTTTATGAAAATCTCCCTAGAATAATAAATTAGTCCGGGTGTTGTGGCTCTATGACTGTGGTGTGATTAGCCAGCTGTTGCAATGCTGCGTTCATGCTTGCTTGTGGCGGGATGTCCACACTCACCAGAATAAACAAGGTAAATGGGATCATGAGCTTGCAATAGTCTTCTATTCAGAAAGAGAAATGCTCTTATAACTATTGCCTTCTGCTGACAAAACTCTGTGTAGTTCGTTTTTTGTTTATCTTTTCACATTTATGTGAATATGGCTAACATGAGTTTCTTAAATATAGTACGTTTGAACACTTTTTGTACGTTTGTGTACTTTGCTATTGATGTTCCTACAACTTTATCTTGTTTCTTGATCTGCTCAGTCATTAAGGACATATTCACCGTTCATTGTTGATACACAAAGGGCAGATTATGGGAAGATATGGATCTTTTCCAAGTGAGACAAGGAGGGCTGCAGAGATGGAAGCAGACAGCAAAACACATACACACAGGGCCCTGTTGTTTTTGTCTCTATAGCTCTTTGATGATTTCTTAAAATAGCTTTTCCTGTGTCTGAGGAATACATGTCTGTCTTTTTTTTAGGTGAGAAATCATACAGAACTGTCTTTGCTGTCTCAACAATTTCTTTTATCGTACATCTGTGGCCGCTGCTGCTTTTCAAAAGTGGGGAAACACAGACTTGCAGTATTGTTTTTGTTGCTCAAACTACTACTCAAACGGCATGTAAAAGTCATGCCATGCATTTTTCTATTTATTTATTATTTTCTTTGAGGTTCACTTATAATGTTAGTAAAGGTTTTTGCATCCAAACAATAGCATTACATTACCTTTTCCCACCATGTCTCTGTCTGAAACTCTGTCTGTTTTTTTATGCTGTGTCCCCGTTAAGACTTTAAAATACACACCCACTGTTATGTTTGGCAAAGTTGGCATACCGCTGCTCACGAATACTTATATTACTAGTCATACAAGATTTGGTGAATAAATAATGCAATATAAAGCTGACAACAGTGAAAACAGTCCAGACTAACACAAGCTGTGAATGTGAAGGGTTGATAAATCTTTATCGAGCTGTATGTAGAGCTATAATGGACAGTCGGCCCTGGGGGTTATCTTCTGTTGCATCACCGCTTCAATACTCATTCCCTCAATCGTTTTGCTGGTCAACCATAGGGGATCCCCCTCAACTGTTTCACCACTGAAATTGGCTACAATGGGCTCCAGATGCAATAATTTTGGGCAAAATATGAGATGTCTTGTCCAATATGAGACAGCTGGCATCCTTGGGGTATACTACACCATTGTCTTTCAATGCACACCAAGCTATGTGTTCCTCTTGCATAATAAAATAATTTAGACTCAAATCAACATTTTAAGAGCAATTATGTGTTTCTTTGGTAAGTAACTGTGTAATAAGCACAATCCGCTAAGGGTTGGAGTCCTAACCATGGTTTATTTTGCAATTCTACTACTATAGCTGAAATAGTAGTATTACATTTGTTACTCACCGGAATTACTGTTGTATCCAATATAGTTGGCACTGCTCCATCTTTAAATAGAAGTTTCTTTGCAAAGCCTGAATCATAATAGTTCTCAGAAGAATCTTTGTAGAAAGGTGCTGAACAAAGGTATAATCCCACATTGATGCATTCAGGAACTTCATTTAAATAATTTTAAGACACTAATTCCTAATGCTGGGATCCTTCAGAAGGATATGCAGACATCCAGTTGTTTCACAACCAGGAACACAACATCTGGGAATCTCACTCAACATTTTAATAAAAGAAAACAATACAGTTGTTACTACAACTATCATTGTTTAAGTACCTCTGATATCGCTATATCAATTCACCATAATGATAATCTATGTTGTGGAGGCAGGTATATTCAAATGACTCTGCACTGTGTAGTCACAATGCAGCCAATGTGGAAACAGAGTGGAAACAATAAATGCTCCTTTTGGACTGGAGAGAAAGTTTTGAGTTCTAAAACATGCAGCATGTTTTTATAGCACAATTACCTCTTATATGTGAAAATATTAAGGAAAACATGATTCATCATTACATTACCCCTTTAATGAAATTTATTAAATAAGGCAAAACTGTGTTTGCAACAAAACATCAGATTATGGAATCTGAAATATATGTGTTACATCAGATTGCCAACAAACGCTCGTGTTTCTCCGACACTGTGCTAGACAGCAATGATTCACATCACCATTTCAACGAAAAAGGTAAAGTTTGTCAAGACAAATGTTGATGTTGCTTGAAAAAGCCTTCCCTGAAAGTTTGAATGGGTTTTTAAAGCTTAAGGTTTGAAGGTTTTAGAGACCATACATCAAGACCAGAGCTATAGGAGGAGTTGCAGTTGATAATTTTGGCCTTGGTTTAGGGAATTTGAGAGAAAAAAAAAAAAAAAAAAAAAAAACTTTGTCAATCCAACATAATTACTTCCCATTTGTTGCAAAGTCCTGCCCATTTGAGAGCTCAGCCTATCATCATATAGAGAAGTACCCAAAACAATGTGTTTAGAGCCTATCGTACAGTGAACATGGGCCTTTTCTCACTTGAAATCTAATCAGAGACTATTATGCCAGAGATGGAGCACTTGTCTTAAAATGAATGTGCGAGAAACTGGAATACCCAATATCGTGGATATAAACTCGGCAAAAAAGAAATGTCCCTTTTGCAGGACACTGTATTTTAAAAGATAATTTTGTAAAAATCTAAATAACTTTTACAGATCTTTATTGTAAAGTGTTTAAACTATGTTTTCCATGCTTGTTCAATGATCATGCACCTATGGAACGGCCATTAAGACTAACTAGCTTACAGACTGTAAACAATTAAGGTCACAGTTATAAAAACTTAGGACACTAAAGAGACCTGACTCTGAAAAACACCAAAAGAAAGATGCCCAGGGTCACTGCTCATCTGCGTGAATGTGCCTTAGGCATGCTGCATGGAGGCATGATGAATGCAGATGTGGCCAGGGCATTAAATTGCAATAGGGAATAGCAATAGCTACAGGGAGACAGGAAGGACAGCTGATTGTCCTCGCAGTGGCAGACAACGTGTAACAACACCTGCACAAGATCAGTACATCCGAATATCACACCTGCGGGTCAGATACAGGATGGAAACAACAACTGCCCGAGTTACACCAGGAATGCTCAATACCTCCATCAGTGCTCAGATTGTCCACAATAGGCTGAGAGAGGCTGGACTGAGGGCTTGTAGGCCTGTTGTAAGATAGGTCCTTTCCACACATCACTGGAAACAACGTCGCCTATGGGCACAAACCCACCATCACTGGACCAGACAAGACTGGCAAAAAGTGCTCTTCACTGACGAGTCGTGGTTTTGTCTCACCAGGGGCGATGTTCGGATTTGCATTTATCGTCGAAGGAATGAGCGTTACGCCGAGGCTTGTACTCTGGAGTGGGATCGATTTGGAGGTGGAGGACCTGTCATGGTTTGGGGCGGTGTTGCATGGCATCATCGGACTGAGCTTGTTGTCATTGCAGACAATCTCAACACTGTGTGTGTAATAGGGAAGACATCCTCCTCCCTCATGTGGTACCCTTCCTGCAGGCTCATCCTGACATGACCCTCCAGCATGACAATGTCACCAGCCATACTGCTCGTTCTGTGCGTGATTTCCTGCAAGACAGGTATGTCAGTGTTCTGCCATGGCCAGCAAAGATCCCAGATCTCAATCCCATTGAGCACATCTGGGACCTGTTGGATCGGAGGGTGAGTGAGGGCTAGGGCCATTCCACCAATAAATGTCCGGGAACATTTCACAGCAAGAACTGGCAAATCTGGTGCAGTCCATGAGGAGGAGATGCACTGCAGTACTTAATGCAGCTGGTGGCCACACCAGATACTGACTGTTACTTTTTATTTTCACACAATAATCCATTTCTGTAAGTAACATGTCTGTGAAACTTGTTCAGTTTATGTCTTAGTTGTTGAATATTTTTATGTTCATACAAATATTTACACATGTTAAGTTTGCTGTAAATAAAAGCAGTTGAAAGTGAGAGGGCATTTATTTTTTTGCAGAGTTTTGAAAAAGAAGTCCTGCCTCGCAGGTAAATGAGACAAAAATCTTTGTCAGTTACGTTGAAAATGTGCATGCTCATTAGCTGGTCTAGCCTGAAAAATTTTATGTTTTATAGCGTTATCTGAGCTAAGATTCACAATTTATGAGACCACTGTTGTAAGATTTTACTGCTAATCTGAAAAATGTTATTTGATCATAATCTTTACCAATTGTTTTGGAGATTTCTGTCTTCTCCATTCGAATAGATAGGAGCTGTACCACCCAGAAGCGTTTCCAATATGGCCACCAAGTGGACTGACTTGCCTTGAAAGGGACTTTGAATATAATGGGCCGTGCGTCCACTGAGATCTATGAACATATTTATGTATATAAAAAAAAAACTCTGTTTTCCTTGAATGAACCGCAATAGAACAGCGATATATTTTACACCAGATATTATGTATATTTAACTCGTCATTGCCACAATTGGGAAATTTGAAGTCTTTGAAATCACATCTACTGTACATGTTATACATTAAGTGAGAGGTGTATGCTCATTAGCTCATCGCACTAAAGACCTGGACCATAACAATAAAACTAAACTAATTAGATGCAGCCAAATTACAGCACAAATAAAAAAAAAATTGCATAACTTAATGCCAAAACAGAGTAAAATACAATGCTATCTGGCCCTGAGAGCCACCTTGACAAGACTCAGTGGACACAACCTTACTATAGAATTGGGCAGACACAGGAAAACATGGCTGCCACAGGAAGAAGGGTTGTGTCCATACTGTGAACAAAATTGAGACAAGAGATGCATTTTCTAACAGAATGCACAAAATGCACAGACATCTGGGAACGAATATTCACAGCACATCTGACCATTTAACAAACAATAAAAGACTGCCCATCTTATTAGGAGAACACAAGGAGTGCTGTGTGATAGCAGCACAATATGTGTCTGTCTGCCTTAGAATGAGAGACAGTGAGTGAACTGACCCGAGTATGTCTCCATCGTATTTTACTATGGATCTTCCTTATAGATTTCTAGTAATATTATATTTTTCCTCTGTATAACTATATTTTTCCTAAGTATACATTGCATATTTAGTCATATGTACATTGTTTTGCACTGTCTTTGTTTTGCACTGTTTTATTTGAATGCAGCTCAGCTGTAAACGCTTTGGCAATATGAATGTCCAAATATTTGTCATGCCAATAAAGGACCTTAAAACTGAAAACTGTATGTAATAATCACACTTGTTTTAGAACTTTTACTTGCCTGTTTGTGCAACAGCAGTATCTAGAGCAAGCATGGGCAAACTACATCCCACGGCTTGCATGATAAGAGATGCCAACCCCAAACAGAGCTTTTTCTACACAATGTTCATCTAGAGATGGGGTATTCAATTACAGTTCCAAGAGGTCCGGTCTCTACATTTCCTTCCCAGCAAAGGTCCAGACAATAACTTGCATATTGTCAGTATACTGTAGCTATGTAATGACATACGGTATGCTTAATACATTTTATGAAATAGTTATTATACATTTACAAGTTGGCAGCAATAGTATTTTGTAAAAGAGAAAAATCATAACTTCAAAACAGCCTTTTCAAAATTAGGCAAGGATTAGGACATTGGGGCCCCCTAGCCAAAGTAGTGGGTTTGGGAATATTCTACCAAAAGATTAAAATATTTAAACAAGTGCTTTGTTATAAATATTAAAAGATAAATTCCACGGTTGTTTCTGAAGCGTAATTGTTATGAAGTGGGCAGACGAGGGAGTAAGGATCCAAATGCAGTTTATTAAATAATCAGAAAACACAAAAGGCAGGAACAAAAGAAACCTCCACGAGGGGAAAACAAAAGAAATGAAAACAAGAAAACAACACGGGGGGTTTTTGCAAAGTGGGCTTAGGCAGGAACACGGAACAAGGCTGGATACGGGACTGAGCTTCAGACATCAAACATTAAACAACGACCGACAAAGGACAAGGTGAACATCAGGGCTAAAATACAAAACAAGGGAAAACATAAACCAATGGACAAACAGAACTCAAAACAAGATAACAAGGCACTTAACAGAAACCAATGACGAGGCTAGAACAGAGAGTAAAGTAATTAAACAATAAACCAATGAGGACCGGACACATGGACGAGGAGGGAAGACAGGACATGACAAAACTTCAAAATAAGAGTGCATAAAACAGAAAGCAATACGGAACATAAAAGGTGCCAAAACTCAAAGAGTGCATAAACAAAGAACAATGTGGAACATAAAGAGTGCCAAAAACTTAAATAAAAAGGTAAACAAACCAAAGACGGTGTGGGTCGTTACAGAGCCCCCCCTTTAAGGAGCGGATCCCAGACGCTCCTAATCAAAGGAGGAGCAAAACGACAACGAAAAACAAGAACGAACAGGCAGATCTAGGGAACACGAGGGGCACAGAGGGACAAGACATGGACAGGAAGACAGAGACAGAACAGGTGGGTGGCCAGAAGACCAAGGAGGCCGGGTAGGTGCCCAGGGGACAACTTGAAGGAGGGGACCGGGTCGGGGGGCATCCATAGAGCAGGGACTGGGTCAGGAGGCCGGGGAGGTGGCCGTAGGGCAGGGATCGGGTCAGGTGGCCAGGGAGGCAGCCCCATGGCAGGGACTGGGTCTGGAGGCCGGGGAAGTGGCCGTAGGGTAGGGATCGGGTCAGGGGGTCTGGGGGTCGGCCACAAGGCTAGGGCAGGGTCAGGAGGCTTTGGAGATGGCCTCAGGACTGGGACAGGGTCAGGAGGCCAAGGAGAAGGCCACGGGATAGGGTCAGAAGGCCAGGGAGGAGGCCGCGAGACAGGGTCAGAAGGCCAGGGAGGAGGCCACAGGACAGGGTCAGAAGGCCAGGGAGGAGGCCACAGGACAGGGTCAGAAGGCCTGGGAGGAGGCCACAAGGCAGGGTCAGAAGGCCTAGGAGGAGGCCACAGGACAGGGTCAGAAGGCCAGGGAGGAGGCCACAGGACAGGGTCAGAAGGCCAGGGAGGAGGCCACAAGGCAGGGTCAGAAGGCCTGGGAGGAGGCCACAAGGCAGGGTCAGAAGGCCTAGGAGGAGGCCACAAGGCAGGGTCAGAAGGCCTGGGAGGAGGCCACAAGGCAGGGTCAGAAGGCCTGGGAGGAGGCCACAAGGCAGGGTCAGAAGGCCTGGGAGGAGTCAAGGAGGCCCCCAGGGACGGTGCCATGGTGGGCGGTGACCAAGGAGGCCTGGAAGGTCCTGGGGTTTTAGTAGGCGAAGGCAGAGCCGTGGGAGGCGGAGCAGACAGAGCCATGGAAGGCGGAGCAGACAGAGCCGTGGAAGGCGGAGCAGCTGCAGGCAGAGCCGAGGCAGTCCTCTGAGGCGGAGACCTGGGGGACTCTGGCAGCAGAGGCGCGGAGGGCTCGGGAGACAGGGGTGTGGAAGGCTCGGGTGGCTGAGGCGTGGGAGGCCTTGACCTTGGTCTCGAAGGCTCGAGAGGCAGTGCGCTGGGTGACTCGAGAGGCGGAGCGCTGGGAAGCTCTGGAGGCGGAGCGCTGGGAGGCTCGGGAGGCGGAGCGCTGGGAGGCTCGGGAGGCGGAGCGCTGGGAGGCTCGGGAGGCGGAGCGCTGGGAGGCGGAGCTCTGGGAGGCGGAGCGCTGGGAGGCGGAGCTCTGGGAGGCGGAGCTCTGGGAAGCTCGGGAGGCGGAGCTCTGGGAAGCTCGGGAGGCGGAGCTCTGGGAAGCTCGGGAGGCGGAGCTCTGGGAAGCTCGGGAGGCGGAGCTCTGGAAGGCTCAAGGAGGGCTGGCTCTTGGACGGTCGAGGCTACAGGCGCTGGCTCTGGCTCTTGGACGGTCGAGGCTACAGGCGCTGGCTCTGGCTCTTGGACGGTCGAGGCTACAGGCGCTGGCTCTGGCTCTTGGACGGTCGAGGCTACAGGCGCTGGCTCTGGCTCTTGGACGGTCGAGGCTACAGGCGCTGGCTCTGGCTCTTGGACGATCGAGGCTACAGGCGCTGGCTCTTGGACGATCGAGGCTACAGGCGCTGGCTCTTGGACGATCGAGGCTACAGGCGCTGGCTCTTGGACGATCGAGGCTACAGGCGCTG